>CANSNZ010001383.1:0-442500 GCA_947646795.1 Beta lomatogona | reverse complement strand
CGTTTTCGATAGCTGAAAAGTCAGCAGTCTGAACGAAAGCTTATTCTACTGGCTTTTACATTCATTTTTTAGACTAAATAGTAATTAAACACCAACAACTAAATTCAGCGAACACTTTAATATCGTAGAAAATGTAGCAAGTAAAAGAGACATTAATTTATAGAAACTGTAGCAAGTAAAATAAGAGGGACAGAGTGTACTTTGGAGTGATTTTTGTGAGAATTTATCATTGAATTTTAATTTTTTCTTTTTCATGTGGTCAAATAAAATTAAAAAATTATTAGTATATAACGTTTTCGATAGCTGAAAAGTCAGCCGTTCGGATGAAAGCTTATTCTACTCGCTTTTATATTCATTTTAGACTAAATAGTTGACACCAAAACTAAATTGAGCGAACACTTTAATAAACAAGCAATATATAATCAAACAAGCAACCTAAACAACTAAATTAACAATTAGTCAAGCCATCCAAGTAAAACAACCATTATAGAGTTGGTTATCAAACGTCCTCTTTATGGAAAACAGGAAAACTACTAGTTTGCATATGAGATCTTATCTTGACTATATATATATATATATATATATATATATATATATATATATATATATATATATATATATATATATATTCTTAAAGTCACATTTAATTTGTACATTTACGTAGGTCTACACAATATATTCATGTTTAACTTACCTCAACACATCCCTATTGATAAATGTTCGGTTACTTGTTTATATTTCTATATCCGTTTTGATAATTAAAAGTTCATCCTATATTTTATTTCTATACATTCGGCTATATTGATAAAATTAACCTGATTTTTTTCATTATTTATAGTTTGTACATCCATGTTTTCTCATTCCTCGTTTGTTACTTACTTGGAGCTCTACAAATGAGAAAAAAATACTTTTGGGTATACAATACATCCAAATACTTCATCCGTTGTGAAATAAGTGAAACACTCTATCTTATTTTAGAATGGAAGAAGTATATAATATTAAGGAAAAATTGATTTAATCAGTCACAACGACTATGGGCGTCCTGATAAAAACAATCCCAACTTCAGTTTTTTATTGTTCAGTCCCAACTTTTGGGGATCCTTTACATACGTGGTCCTTGCAGGTAACCAACCTGCTAATGCAGGTAAACAGTTGTCACGTGCCTCACGTGACTTAATTTAGTTAATAAAATCCTTATTTTCCACCAACACCTCTTCTTCTACCTTCCTTTCTTGTTCTGCGACAAAAAAAAAAACTTCGAATTTATATTTCTCCTCCTATGGAGGCACAACACTCATTTTCTCTCTCCTCTTCATCTCTTTTCCTCTTCATCGCCATTTTCGATTATTTTCTGCCCGCCAATATTCGACCACTGACCAGCCAATACTCTTTCTTCAAATACTGCCAAATTTAGATAGGTCTGTTTTTTTTAGGAAGATTGCTTACCAATGACAACGAGTACAAGTTTGCTCTTTGAGTCAATCAATAACTTTGTTAGGCAGTTAATTGAATCAATACTTTCTCAAACAATCATTCCGAGTTTATTAGTAATTTGCGGCTGCAACAAATGACAGGCGTGTCACGCACCTAACAAAAATAAATAACCTAACTAATCCTCTTAAGTATGTAGCAGGGTAAGTCAGGGTCGATCCCACAGAGAGAAAGTTGTTCTATGATTAGCCGTTAAGTAATGGTAAGACTAAAGGAGGTTAATATGAAATATGGTCGAATTAACTATACTATTCAATCTATAAATAAAAGACTCTATAGTTAAGTATCCCCACTAGCATAAATTAATACAATGATAATTCCTACCCCAAACTAGTCAATTAAATATTCACAAGGAAAAGTATACCCTATAAAATACCATAAATCTCTCCCGAGTATCTATGGCTTCTCTAATATGCACTCAGGCCTACTCCCGTGGAATCATGCAAATTAAAGACATTAAACACGACACTCTAACTTCCTAACAATCCATTCTACCTACTCTCGTGGAGAACTTCATGTCCTTAATTGAAATATTCAAATCCGTCAAAACCCAACTCCCGTTGTGATCAAGACAATGGAATCATAACAATACTAGTTATCCCTAATCTAGTATTGGAATATGCACAATCGATTAAGCAAGAACAATTAAGCAATTAATTTGGGAATTTAAAGATATAATCATGAATTAATTCACACTAGGGTTCAACTTAACCATAGATTACAAAACTACGAAAGCATAATTGAAATAAATAAAGAAAATAGAGAAGAATAATAAAACATCATAATATAAAACAAGGAGAAAAGAAGAAGAAAAGAGATACTTGAATTAATGGAAGAAAGGTGGAGTCTTGGAGAACAATGGAGATCTACAAATTTCTCTCTCTAACTTCTCTCTCTAAAAACCATAAGTATAAACTAATAATGATGATATCTCATCTAAGCTCCTCAAAATAATGTTTAAAGTCCTATTTATAAGCTAAGTTTAATATAAACCGACATAAGTTAGGTCACGCGGAAGATACGACATTACAGCAGGTTGCACGGGCAGTCGGGCAAGCAACTATGCGCACGGGCGTGCAGGGTCGTGCACGGTCGAATGAAATCTTGCTCGGTCGAGCGAAATCTTGCTCGGTCGTGCGAGCAAGGCAGAACCATTTGTGACTTTTGATTGCAGGTTGCACGGCCGAGCACATATCCGCACGGGCGTGCGGGAGAGACAGTGGCTTCAGCTCAACTTTGAACAGCTATAACTTTTGATCCAGAGCTTTGTTTCACACATGTAATATATCGTTGGAAAGCTCTTGAAGTCTAGTTTCCAACCCAGTTGAAATTACCTCATTATCATTCTTTTGTCAAAAGTTATGAGTGAAATGGTGCAGAGGTATCATATTTCACACAAGTACACAAAGTCGTGTGTATCTTCTTCACTTTCAATCCGTTTTGGGCACATGATATATCGTTTTGAAGTTCATCCAAGTGCCTTAATCGTCATATCCTCAAATAGGAGTTCAAAGTACCTGAGATTACATCAAAAGACCAAAAAACCCGTGAAAGTATCGTAGCTTCTGAAAAGGGACCTAAATATGCACAAATGCAACGTAAATGCTCTAATGCTACATGAAATTGCACCTAATATGCAACTAAATTATGTTAGAATATGCACTTATCAACAAACCCAATTCCCTGCACTTGGCTATTACTCCCTCCGTCCCAGAAAGATCTGAATACTTGTTGGGACACGTAGTTTAAGGTGATAAGTTGTGGTGTGGTTATCAAATGTTATTTTATTTAAAAAGTCGATGTGATAGAAGTTGGTGGGGTATTTTTTATTAGAGGAGAGAGAAAGTTGAGTAACTTTTTATTGATAAAAGGTAGAGTGTGGGCCAAATATGTGTAAAAGAAATAATATATTAATGGTGGGACCATGCCAAGAATGGAAGTGTTCAAACTAATTTGGGACAAACATAAAAGGAAAGTGTTCAGACTATTCTGGGACAGAGGTAATATATATAAGTCATACTAGTAGACAGTAGTAGTACTAATTACTAATTATGAAAGCAGGTAAGGTGTTTGTGAAAATTACCCTAGAATAACTAATGTGTTCCTTCTATTATTACCAGAGCAGCCGTACTTGGGTGCTGATCTTTCGTTATTGGTACTGATAACTGATTTAGTTGTAGTGCCCTCAAAATTGCTAACTATTATCTAAATAGGGTACCTGCTCTCTATCCCCAGCTAAGTGCTAGATTTTGATGTTAATTCCCAACCCCACCCATTGTAATCTAAGCAATGCTATACTTAACTTTAGCTTCGTCCTTTTCCACCTCTGTATTCTTGCCAACCTAATCAGAATGGTCCAGTTAGCAGAATTTGCTGAACAGGGGAGTGGGGTGGCAGGGGGGGGGACGAGGAGGGTGGCGAGGAAGGGGTGGAAAGAGGGAGGAGAGAGAAAGACTGAATGTAGTATTGATACTGGCGGAGGTCGAGCTTGAAGATGGAGGAAGGAGAAATGTGGGATATTGGGATGAGGGACGAAGGCATCGGTGAAGACGGCCAACCAAGTTCGGGGAGGAATTGGCATAGGTTGTGGGTGGTGGTGGTGCGGGGGTGGAAGTTTTGGTGGGAGGAAGTGGAGTGGTGCGGGGGTGGAAGTTTTGGTGGAAGTGGAGTGGTGCGTGGTAGTAGGATTTAAGGGTGGGGGAGGAGGGGGGAGGAGAGAGAAAGAAAGGAGGGAGGGAGGAGAGAGAAAGACTGAGGCTTTGTTTGGTAGGAAGGATTTGGATGGAAAAGAAAGGAAATGAAAGGTGAAAACAAACTTTCTCATGTTTGGTAAAAGAAAATAAGAGGGGTTTGATTAGAAAGGAGAGGAAGTGGAAGGAAAAAAATACTCTTAAATCCTTGCTTTCCTTTCCTCCCAAAATCGGAGGAATTTGACAGGAAAGAAAACTAACAAGTTTTTACCTATGTTTTCTTTATTTCCTTCATTTCCTTTCCTTCACTAATGACAACCAAATATGTGATTTCTCTCAAATCCACCAATTATACCAAACATTGGAAACTACAACTACCTTCTTTTCTCTTCTTTTCTTTTCTTTTCCTTTTGCTTCCTTTCTTTTCCCTTCCTTTACTAAAAAAATACCAAACAAAGTGTGAAGGAGGAGGTAGAAGAAACAGGTGAAAAAAAAGTTAAAAGGAAAATAGGGGGTTTTTGATCGATTTAGCAAGTTACCAATCTACTCGGACCACCAGTGTAAAGGCGGGGTCAAAGTTGGGACTGAACAATAAAAAACGATAGTTGGAACTGTTTTTGTCAGGACGCCCATAGTTGGGACTTATTAAATCAATTTTTCCTAATATTAATAGTACATATCACCCTACATTATTAATCTTTTATAACATTTAGTCCTTTTTTTATTTAACGTCTGCGCATCCCTAATTGTAGATGAGCATCCTTTATAAGCATCCATGTAGTCATGTCGGTAATAATTATCATTTGAAATTTTTACACCAGAGTGGCGAGTACGTCAATACACTTCTTCTCCATAGAAACGCTACCTTATAAAAAGCCAAGAATTTTCAAATCAGTTATTAGTATAATCTGTCCCAAAGTGAAAGGGTTCAGTTAAATGGCTGTTGGGGCGGGTCCCATGCTCGCCAGCTACCGACTCAACATGCCACTTCAATTAGCTGTTTCCCGTGTTTTGATGACTTGTCCTAATTTGGGCACATATGTTGATTGCTTTCCTTTTCCTGTGGTTCTCAACAATTCTCATGGTCTTACAGCTTAAATTCGAATGATATTTGCAAACATTATATTGCACTTTTTATTTATGTACACTGCTTTATTGTATTATCTTCTTGATTGTATTATAGCAGCATTCCTAAACAAGCAACGGTACCACGTGATACTATTTTTAAGGGCGTTTTACTCCACGTAATCTATATATAATAAAAATTTATATAATTGCTTAGTATAGGGTTTGATCATGTGACTTTAAGTTTACATACTAAAGTTTTAACAGCTAGACTAAGTGATACTTAGTATTATAATATTAATAAATGAAAATTTTTTCTTAACCGGGGCATAGCCTGTGCATAATGAATAGTTTTTTTTATTATGAAAGATAATTGACTCGAAAACCAACCGCTACTAGGCTACTAGCCTGCAGGGAACACCAACTTATAAGCTGGATACAACCGTAGAAGATTGAACAGCCCAGAAGACAACTGGCCTGAAATTCGGGGTGCTGCTCTACTGAGCTACCACCTCTCCCTCGGGCCTAATAGAGTAGTTCTTATTACATAAGTCGCACTTTTCATCTTCCTCTATCTCCTTCTATTCGCATGACTTTATAATTAAACTATATGTGTATGTCATTCAAGAGTTAAAATTGCAATAAAAATATTGGAATGAAGTATAGTATTAAAGAACAAATAACTAATAGTATAATTTTTTGTCATCTTAATTTGTAATATTTCATGTGTTATTTTCCTCATAATTATGATAAAAAGATTAATAATAATAACTTCATACGTACTTTTCCACAAACTAAACAATGATGTGTGTCTCATATCATTAATCATTGAAGCAGAAAGCGAGTAAGAGTGAGAAAAAGAGAATATATAGTGGAACTAGGAGGAGGTGGTTTCGATGGAGGCTGCAGTCTTGGCGGCGGCGGTTCATTCAAGTGAAGGCGGTGTTGGTCCCGATCGAGGCGACGTTGGTGGTGGCTGCTGTGTTACGTGTGTAGTAGTCGTGGTTTGTGAATTGTGAGGAAGGGGAGAGGAGAGAAATAATTTTCAGACCCATCATTATCTATCTTTTTTAGATATCTTCAAACAAATAATTCTTGATATTTTTCACAAATTGACTATAAATAATATTTTTGGGATTTTTTTTAGAAAATATCAGTAACATTTGATGATAGAGTTAGTCTTACGTGGACCTGGTCCACAATAATATTATTGTGGACCAAACCCACTTATATAACATAGTGACCATTTAGTTCCATACTGTAACTTTTTCAAATTGTAAGTTACATTATATAGTTACTATCTACCATAGTGACTATTTTTTTTAATATAGTAACTATTTCTCACCTTAGTTTATTATGATGAAATTTTCTTTGTGACATAGTAACCTTTTTTTTCCCATAGTCAAACTTCATAATTTATATCTATTCATCTTTTATATTTATTTTTTAACATAGTGGATTTTTTTTTTCCATAAATTACATGAATTAGCATTAGGTCCACACTGATTTAGGATGGACTAAGTCCATATAAGTTTTTTACTTGATGATAAGCCTTTCTCAATTATACATCATTATATATATTTCATTTTTCTTCAAAAAAGAAGTTTAGTTAAACAAGATAATTGGACCGGTAATATTAAGTGACACATATATATGTATATTACTGACAAATACATGGGTCCGCATCATTAGGTTTGTTTTCTCATTTTCCCTCTCTATCACACGAATTCTCTTTTTCTAACTACTACTCCACCCTTTTTATTTTGGTGCCAAGAAAAATTTAAAATTTATTATAATAAAGTGGAAATAAATAGTTTATTTTTCAATGAAAATAGCAAAGAAGAGGAATGAGTTGGCATATCATGCATGTACCCAATATGACTTTAATTTGACCATGGTTAGATTTTTTAGTGATTACATCTAGCATAAATCTAGCTAAATATATAACTAGATTTTATTTATCTAGTTAGCTAAAAAAAAAATTTCCACGAGTCTAGTAGGCTATTTTTGTAACTTCACTTATTGTAGGGCCGACAACTCTTCTATCTCGGATTTAGATAACTTGGACACACAATCTCCCTATACATCTTTTGCCTATAAAAAAAGCTCACTTCTCTTTCAACTCTTCCCCAACACAAAACACCTCTCAATATATCATCACAACATACACTTTTCCATTATTCCCACAAAGAAATGGGGTCTAATTCAAAAACTAGAAGAGAGAGAGATTTAGAGAGGGAAGAAGCAGAAGAAATAGAGGATGCAGTAAGATTAGGAGCAGATAAATACCCAGATAGACAACCACTAGGAACATCAGTTCAAACAAGAGACCACACTAAAGAAGAACCACCAGCACCTTTGTATGAGCATGGTGAGCTCAAATCATGGTCATTTTGGAGGGCTGGAATTGCTGAATTTATGGCAACTTTTCTCTTCCTTTATATTACTGTTTTGACTGTTATGGGTGTTAAAAGAACACCCCAAGTTTGTGCTTCTGTTGGTATTTTGGGTATTGCTTGGGCTTTTGGTGGTATGATCTTTGTCCTTGTCTACTGCATTGCTGGCATTTCAGGTAAACTTTTTGAGATTTTTTTGGAGAAAGAATGTATTTTTTTGCACAAGTGTTTGAGGTGGAGGCACATGATGATGATAACCCTATCTTAGGATATTTTATTTTAAGGTCATGATATACCGTCAACGTTTGAGATATATACTTAATTTCTCTGTTTTATAATAGTTGTAACACTTTGATTTTTGCATTATTCATAAAATATTAACTTTGACTATATCTTTTTTAGAAAAAAAATGTATACAAGTAAATGTCTTAGTGTAAATAACATCTAGATTGGCACACTGTTTAAGATAGAGATTAGTGAAGGTATACAAACAAATTAAATAAAAAACAAAGCACTAGCTAGCCAATGAAAAGGTTTTGATTATCAAGAGTTAAATTATTTTAATTAATTTGTTCGTTAATTACTACTTTGATCTTTTTCAGTAAAATGTGTGTATGCCTAACCATTATATTTATAGTGCAAGTATTAAAGTACATATTAGGACGTATAATTTTCAACATATCAACTTTCTATTTCATTCAATTATTTTCAAAATATACAACTAGAGTCTAGAGATATTAACATTTAGAGTTTCACAAACATAAAAGTTAATATGCTGCAAGATTTTTAAATAGATAAAGTGTGATATAGTGTCATTGTTGTAAAATAATGGATGAGATGGACAAAATTTTGCCGGTCTCTGAGATGGACGTATCATCATGTAAAACTTAAGGAAAGAAAATTATAGACAAAGAAAGTGATTTTTTTAACTTCTCTTACACAAAGTTCTGATACATGGCTAATGACAAATTAAAGTTCAAATTGGTGAAAATTTTGAGGTAAAAAAAGGATATGTGTTTGTGAAAAATTGGGCAGGTGGTCACATAAATCCAGCAGTAACGTTTGGTCTACTACTTGGAAGAAAGTTGTCTTTGTCAAGGGCAGTATTTTATATCTTAATGCAATGCCTTGGAGCCATATGTGGTGCTGGTGTGGTTAAGGGTTTCCAGCCATCTTTATATGATCTTAAGGGTGGTGGAGCCAATGTGGTTAACCATGGTTACAGTAAAGGTGATGGTCTTGGTGCTGAGGTTGTGGGCACTTTTGTCCTTGTCTACACTGTTTTTTCTGCTACTGATGCCAAGAGGAAGGCTTCTAATGTTCCTGTAAGCATCTTTCCAGCTCTTACAAAACATTATTATTCTTTTTTTATGTTACTTTCATTTTTGATTTTGTGAGTATTGCATAAATTTGTTGTCATGTAGTAGCTTTTTTTTTGTGAAACCATATGTGTTGTAGACTTGTAGTAGCTTTGAACATATGCAATGTACAGGCAGTGTCTGAACCGGGAATTTTCTGTATAATTGTTGCGCCATGTGGCAATACAACTCTCTCACAATTTCGGAAAAATAGAGAGATTAGGGGAACTAATGAAAAATAAAGATAACTTTTAAAATATTTTGATGGGCTGAAAATATTTGATTGTACCATGTACGATTTACAACAGTTGTATTTTGAAATTACTGTAAAAGATTTTGGAAATTGGATAATAGGTTTAATATTCTTACCCGGTACTCACTAAAAATCCAAAGCAAAATTTTGGTCACCCACTCATCCCCTAAAAAAAAATTCTAAATTGACCCCTGTGCGTAGGTACAGGTAATATTAAAAAGAACAAAAGTTAGATTGCTAAGTTTCTTAATTATGTTAGCCTATTAATTAGAAAGCACTGTGAATATTATGGAGAACATAACTTAGGTTGTTAATTTTCTTAATTGTGTTAGACTATATATATATGCACAAGTTAAATGAATAAATAAGAATCATTTCTATTCTCTTTAAATCAATAGGTCAAGTGCCACTCTAAAATTTATCTAGTTATTGTTCATAATTATATAGAGGTTTTCAAATTCTTCTACCTAAAAATAAAATTTTAAAACCTTTTAGGTGGGAAAAGGTTTTATGGGGAGACGTCAAGTGCCACTCTAAAATTTATCTAGTTTTTTTTAATTTTAGTATATAATGAATTACTGTTCATGATTTTGTGTAGATTTGGTCTATGGTTTCTATCCAAAATAAGTTTCAATATATAATTGATATAGTTGCGTATCCAAGAATTTCAAGTTGGTGGCACCTCATCACCAATCAATTCAATAATATATATACATCAATTGTCCTATTTAGTTGCAATAATTTAATTATCCTACTTATCAAGCAACATTTGACGGCCATTAATATCTTTAGTTATCATAACTTGAAAACACATGTTAAGACGAGTCTAAAAGGTATCATATAATTATGATTTCCTTACACAGAAATTACCATTAATGGTTAAAGTGAAGTCTATATAAATAAAGGAAGTCCAAAAAATTTAAAAAGCATTTGAACAAAGTAACAATTCTTCTAAAAGGTACACTAAGAAAGTTATGAAATTTTACTTAAAATTTACTATGGTTGTTCTCGCTGAGTTCTTATATCTTGGAACCGGTAATAATTCCCATGGTCACATGCTATAAATCTAGTTAAAATCAAGAAACATCACCATTAACATGAATCTTATAATTCCCATTCACATAACCCTATTGCAATTTAAAGTACATTTTCATAGATTAGAACATAAATAAATTAGCTGAAGAAGGCAATATATTTTTATTTGTTTAAATGGCAAGGAGAAAGAGGATCCTGTCTAGACAAACTCGTACGGTGTTTTGGGAGTAGAGAGAAAGGTAAAGATTCCCTACTCCCTACCTCCAGGCCCCAAGTATTGCAATTGAGAGGGTTTGACATTGTAATTTTAAAGTTACAAGGTGAACCTCCAAGCAACTATGTAAAACAAGAAGGCGTAGATAAAGAGGGGTAAAAGATAGGATCTGATAGCAGTAGAATTTCGGCTGTATAAAGTCATGGTCAGTGTATTTGTGAAGGATTTGTGAAATGTGATTAGTCTCAGTGATTGATTGTAAAATTTAACTTAAGTATGGTCTTGTCTAACTGACAAAAAGTGTCATATATGGCAATCAAACTTTTGTATTGTGTTATCTGAATTGGAGGATTGCGATTTCTTTTTTCGACTTTAGGGTTACAACAAAGTGAAACTATTGATGTGATTTTAGAATTGATATCAGTAACTGACACAATATAGTACTGTAGACTGTAGTAACCTAAAAGTACTTTCCAGCTTATTCATTTTCAGTTGGGATTTGTGCATTCGAATCTAATTCTTTTTCATCGGACCTTCTGCTTTTTTCAATTATTTTTCTTGTGGGGTATGTCTCATCGAGGTTTCATGTTTAGCGAAAATACTTCTATGAATGGAAGATGAAGTATTGGTCCTAACTCCTAGTTGAAGAAAACTATATGGGGAACATTTGTAACGACACTTAAATCCAGTTACTAAATAACGAGCTCGTTCATTTTCCTTCGGAGGTGACTCCGTATTTTTTGATGGACAATTTATTTTTGGTTCCGTTTAATATAGCCGCTTTCCCCTAAAAAATAAAATAAAAATTAACGGGTTCGTTATTATTCTTGTTTTTAGATTTTAAGTCTTTTGAAAAACTAGATATTTATCAAAATCAAATAACATTAATTTCATTATAATAACTTATATAATATGACATCAGAAAAAAAATCTTAAAATCAGATATTGGAAATTGACACTTACAGAGTATTTGTTATCATTTTTTTTTTGTTTTTGTTTGGATGTAGTAGTACTTGTAGCACCCCAACATTATTGAGTTGTCAATTGTCATGTGTGTGTACCAAATACAATTGTCGAAGATAAGGTTAGCCTATTTTTGGACCTTTGTACCATAGATTGAGCCGAGTGCCTTGGATACTAGTAATTCTGAAAATTTGAATTATGGTAGGATTCTTTTACTAGTTTTTGAAATGGTTAGGAGAATAGAATTGATCAGAGTCTAACTCTCACAATTTTCTAGATAAACTTATTTAATGGTTTGCTTTATTGAGTTTTGTTGTTGTTGTTAAATCATAATTGTGAGTAAGGTGGATTCGTAAGAAGAAATTTGAGAGTTGTGTTGTTTATGAAGTTATATTGTTTATAGGATATTTGAGAACCTGTAAATATCATAGCAATAATTCATTTGAGGGAACTCATAATATCATAGCAATAATTCATTTGCAAACTTATTAGCAATGACACATCAATGACCCCTTACACATTGATTCTCATCCCATATAGTTGAGTAGACATTCCATTTACAAGAATAATATTCAATCACTTAGGGTCTGTTCTGTTCAACTTATTTTGTCTTATCTTATCTTATCTTATCTTATAAGATCTTATAAAATCTGATCTGATCTGATCTGATCTTATCTGATCTTTTCTTGTCTTATCTATAGTTTATTGAGTGTGTCTAACATCTTATTTTATCTTATCTGATCTTATCTTATATTATCTTATATTATCTTATATTATCTTATCTGATCTTATCTTATCTTATCTTATAAAATCTTACATAAGTTAAAATAAGTTGAACAGAACGAACCCTTAAATTTATTTGTTTTCATTGACAGGAATAGTATTTAATTATTTGAATGTTCATTTCAATACATTGAAGTAGACATTTCAATGACAAATGATGGACATTTTGATGATCTAAATCATCCTAATTGTTCAAACTAATCTATAATAATAATAATAATAATAATAATAATAATAATAATAATAATAATAATAATAATAATAATAATAATAATAATAATAATAATAATAATAATAATAATAATAGTAATAATAATAATGATGATGATAATAATAATAATAATGATAGTAATGATGATAATAATAATAATAATAATAACAATAATAATAATAATAATAATAATAATAATTGTTATTACTACTAACATTATCATTGATTATCAAATCACAATAACAACAAGAATAAGAACAATAACATAAGAAGAAAAAACAAATAATGAAGAAGAGATAGTCACAACAGTTACACTAACAATATTATTAATAATACAAACTTTTAGTTTATGTTAATTAAGTTGAATATATATGGCCATTCTAACTTCTAATCAGTCCGGAATTGAATGTAGAAGTAATTAAGTTGAGAAGTAGAAGCAATATAAATAATAATGTAAAGTTAGGTTCAATTTATAGACAAAAATAATGATTTATTTTAAGACGTGAGGGTATATATATATGTGTGCCGCGCGAATATATTTTAACACGTGAGGGTATATATATATGTGTGTATTTCTTTGTTAATATGTGTACATTATTTTGAAACAACATAAGAGGGCGTAAAGAGCTTCTAGGCCCCATAAGGTGAAACTAGCTTGGTCTTTTCAAAACACATATTTTCTCATAAACATTGTATTGCAGTGATGTTTCCTATTATTGAATAATTGCAGATATTGGCACCACTGCCAATTGGATTTGCTGTGTTCTTGGTTCACATGGCCACCATCCCCATCACAGGTACCGGCATCAACCCAGCCAGGAGTTTGGGTGCCGCCATCATCTTCAACCAGGACAAAGCTTGGGATCAACAGGTACCAATATATGAACTCTAAATTTAAAGATTTTATTAATAGAGGTTGGCTTAGTTGGTAAGAACCTTGACGAGTTGGACGGAGTAAAGAGGATCCCAACCTTTGCCAAGGGTGAGAATCGATCTTAATACCTATTGGAACTAAGAGCGATGCTCTAATTATTGAGTTATTCCTCACTCTGAGTGAAGTAGAAGGCCAATATGGTATAAGTACAAATATACAATATGATGACTTTTTTTTGTCCTTGTGTGTGCTTGCGCAGTGGATTTTCTGGGTTGGGCCCTTCATTGGAGCTGCACTGGCTGCATTATACCACCAGACTGTGATCATGTCGACCCCTTTCAAGTCCAAGGCTTTCAAGCCCACGCCCACGCTTACGCCCACGCCCGCAGTTTAAAAACTGACGTTTTCTAATTGTGTAGTGATTATGTAATGAAATTGCTGACTTGTTGTTATGCTTCTATAATTTCAAATTTATGATTTGGTTTGGAAATTTAATCAAACTATAATTTGTGGTTTAGTGTGAAGTTTGTTTCTTAAAACAAAAAAAAAAAAAAAAAACAACACAAATCGTCCCAGGCTTGAAGTATTATTAGTAGTTTTTATCATAGTGTATTTTTTATATTATGTGTTCATTTTCTCAAACTTCTTTAGGTCTTTATTAAACATCAAAGCTATAGATAATTTTCAATAAAAAAAGGAAAAAGGAAGGTAAGGGAATCCCTATCTCATACCCCAAGCACCGCAAACGGGAGGATTTGATCTTGTCAGTTGTCACCTTAAAATTACAAGGTGAATCCCCAATCAATTACCAAAATATTATTATTTGGTGCGGTTTAACCCTGTTTCTGGTCCGATTTGTGTTTAGCATGTGAGCTTCTTAAAAGATATGGTGTATATTATTAGTATATAGAACGTCAGCATCAAATCTTCTTAATAATCGTGGATATTACCTTTATTATTATATGTGATTATAGAACTGAAAATTTTGCTTAAGGAATTCGGTCAAGCCACACTTTGCATAACAATGTAAAATGTTGGCATATATCCAAGAAAACTTTAAAAAAAAAACCCCTTTTCTTTCTCTTCTCTCCAAAACCCTAGCCTCCATTAGTGAATTTCAAAGGGGCTTCCATCGATTTTATCGGTGGATAGCCCCACCTTAATTTTAATTTTCATTATTGTTTAGCTTCGTTTGTGTTGTTATTGTTTGAATAATACTTCCTCCTTTAAAGAGAGGATCGTTTCTCCCTTGAAAGAAAGGGTTTATTCTCTTCTCCTTGGGAGAGACTTTAGTTTGCTCCTTTTGTTTCTAGATCATCGTAATTTTGGATCATTGATGAAAAATTATGCGGTGTCGAAGCAGATTTCAGATCTACAATTACAATCAATGGTATCAGATTTAATTATATTTCAAAACTACAACATATCGAAAGACCCCCTCGTTGAAATCTGTATCAAACATCGATGTGGAAGAGGGTATGCCGAATTGTTAGATCTACTACACAACGATAGTGGTTTTGCATATTCTGAATTTTATTTGTTCAAAATTGTTATGTATTTGTTAGTCAGGATTTATACTTGTAGATGTCGTATATACGACTTTTATTAATGAATTAATTTTACTTTAAAAAAAATGTAAAATGTTGGCATAGAAGGTCCAAATGGACCAAATGTGTTTAGGTAGTTGGGCTAAAAATTGCATTGAGAAACAGACTGCTTTTGCGGACTGGTGAAGGCCGCATATTGGATATCGGTGTCTATATTTTGTTTTTGGTGAAGACATCGGTGTCTATATTAATATCATAAAATTACAACTTCTTAATAGGTTAGCTTCAACTTAATGGCACATCATACAATAAAAAATGACACTTAAGGTGATGAATGTAATTACGTAAATGTAATTTTATGAGGAAAAATCTATGCTTTTATGGTACAGGTTAGAAAATCCATTTGAAAAATATATGTCAAGACACATATAATAAGATATCACTGACCACATGACTATATTTTTCTTTATGATGTATGAATCACAGTTCACAAGAGTAAATTATGTAAATAGTGTCAAAGCAAAAAAAATGTATAGATTAAAAAGAAAGAAATGGAGTAATTTGTTGTGACATGTAAATATATAGTAGTTGCATTAATGGTAGTATAGTGAAATTAAGATACTCTCTATTTCTTTTCCTCTTACCTATCTCCAATTAAATTGTGACACTTAAATCGGAGAAAAATAAATTTTTAAAAAAAAAAACCTTCTTATTTGATTTCCTCTTCATACAATCTTAAATTGATACTTCGTCCATTTCATTCATATCACTTGCAACACGTTGACCATATATGTGTTTTGAGCAAAGTGTGGCAAGTAACTCAGTTTGGAGAAAATATAAGAAATGGACCATTCACCTTAAAAAAATACTCCTTCCGTCACAAAATATAGTTCCCATTTCCATTTAGGGTGTCCCAAAATATAATTCTCATTTCCATATTTAGTTCCACATTTTTCCATAATTTGTCTAGGAAAAACCGTGTTCCATCCTTTATTTGCTTCTTGAATAGGAAAATGTTTGGCTTACTCTTAGGGTCACCTACCCTATTGACATGGCTGCTTACATGGCATATATTTTTAGTTCTCTCATAATATTGGGTATTAATGCCCATCACTCCCATCTCAAATTCCCAACTTCGACATTGTATCCATTAAATGTCCGTGTCAACAATTAAGGCTCTTTAATGATGCAAATTTACTTTCTTCAACTTTTTAAATGTCCATGAATTTTTTTCAATTAACAACCTTCCCTTCCCAATTGCGAGCAATCACTCCAAGATCCACAACGCCATCACCAGTGAGCAGGGGACTCCATATCACCATATGAGAGCTTGGGATACGTCCAAAAACAAGCTTAGCATACTCACAATAATCATTGACCATCCTAATAAAACCAGCAGCAATAATATCTATATTAGGCACCCCATTCACCACTACCCTCTTGTTTCTAAACGTCCATATACTCTAGGATATGAATTGGTTTTACTTTGTTTCAAAGTATTGGAACTAATGAAAAAATTATTTTGCATTTTGGTAATTGAAACACATAAGTTTCGAGAATCTTCACTAATTAGGTTCAATGATGGAATGGTTCAAAAAATGCTTCTAATTGAAACAGATAAGTTCAAAGAATCTCACCGCTTATAAAGTGATGGGTATCTCATTAAATATAAATATTTTGAGGTTTTTTCAATTTTTTCATGGTTAATATGATGTATGGAGATGAATAGATGATGCGTACTGTTGTTAGACTTGTTGTCTTCTTAGTACGGCTTTGGTTGAGGTTTTTTAATCTTTTCATGCTTAGACTTGTTGTCTTCTACACTCATATATTATACGGTATTGTGACAAAAATATATTTTTTAAAAAGTACATCTTTCTTTATCATAATAAAAAGGCTTGTTCAAATTAATTTGTGATTATTTACATAATCTCTTGTTAATTTGCACCTTTCTCTCGGTCTTGCTACTTTCTTCATCTATCCTTTATTCTGTTTTTTTTTTCTTCTTTTTTTTCAATTTCTCCAATCTACTGCTTCTGTTCTAAATGAGTCACCTAATTTCATTCTAATTGGATAAAGAAAAGAGTTATCCAATTCATATTTTCGACATTATATGTATGGAAGAACATTATTTTCCTACTTTTATTGTACCTAATGCTTCCCCTATTCCTAAGTAATGTACCTCCATTTTTATTGTTCTTCTCACTTCTATTAAAAGAACTCACAAGTTAAGGAAAAGTGAGTAGAGCAATATAAAATAGAGAGTAATTCTTATACAATTAGATTCATATCTAGAATTACTTTAATTCGGGATATTAGTCTAATCGGATTATGTACGTTTATCAATTAATTATTCGATACCCGAGCGTTGACCTAGTCGAGTTCGAGTTTCTCACTAAATCCTCATTCGATTAACACCATTATTATTCCTAAGTAATGTGCCTCTATTTTTATTGTTCTTCTCACTTCTCTTAAAAGCACTCACCAAGTTAAGGGAAAGTGAGAAGAGCAATATAAAATAGAGAGTAATTCTTATACAATTAGATGCATCTCTAGAATTACTTTAATTCAAAGTTATTAGTCTAATCAGAATATGTTAATCAATTAATTAATCAATACTATTTCTATAACATTAAGGAGAATCAAGTAATAAAACTAAAAAAATTAGCCAATACGTGTTATGAAATTTAATTAATCAAGCGATTACGTTAATTAATCAATTAATCAATACTATTTCTATAACATTAAGAAGAATCACGTCAACCTGAATTTGCGTTTAAGATGATGTTTTGTCAACGTATGAGTTCGGAATGCCGTTTGTCAATGTCAATCTGGGTTTGAATTTAGGGTGACATAACGTCAACTTGAGTGTATCCTAATGGAGGTTGACATAACGTCAACTTGAGTGTATCCTAATGGGGGTTTGAATTTGGATCAATCCATTTTTTTTACCTTTGCCATGTAACTATATTTTTTTGGAATAGTAATATGGACTGGTCCAAATTTATTATAACCTAAATTGTATTTGTCATTTTGGATTTACTTTGAATGGACCAAACTAAATTGGTCTAATATACCATGTCGTGCTTGTAAATTGTGATATAAAATTTTGAATTCATACCTTTTACTCGTAAATTATAACCAAGATCAAAGAGGAAAATCAACTTGAAGACATAATTGAAAGTTGTTGCTTGTCTCTCTTCTTCTTCTTCCCTCCTCTTCTTCTCTCTTTGGATTTTGAAAATAATTTTTATGATTGGGCTTCTCCATACTGTATTTGAAACCTCCATTAATGAGAAGTGCTAAGATTAATAAGGTGTTGGTGTTTCAAAAATTTGGAAAGTGTAGGAGGAGAGAGAAAAAATAAATGTTGTCTTTGAACTAGAGAAGAAAGTTTAGAAGCCACGTCATTTAAAACTTGTTGGAATATCTGTCATTGTGCAATACCACCTCAGAAGGGTAGGCTACCCTCAAGGTAAGCCTATCACTCTCCTCTTGAATATTGTTTTTTGCTTTGTTTATTCAACCCAAGTGTTACAATTAATGCTCTTTCACCAATTATTCTCCATTCTCTCTCCTAAAATCATCTTTTCCCATACAACATGAATTTAAATAAACAAAAAATCTTTACTATCCCTCTTAGATTCTACTTACATAAATTACCGTGAAAAAAGGGAAATGGAAACTATATTTTGGGACGGAGAGAGTACTATATATATACCATCCGTTTCTTAGAGAAAATGTCAAAATTTCCGACTATAGTGTGGACTGTGGTAGTAGACTGGGGGTGTATCCTTAAGTCCTAACATAGTAGTAATAAACCCACCTACCCTCAATTAATTCTTACCAACAATCTACAGCATTTCTTGGTTTATCTCTCTTTCATTTTTCTCCGTATGACAAACATTAAATTGAGCAGGCATATTAATTTCTAGTAGTAGTACTTTACATGGACTACCTTCTGTTAGCTAGATGTCAAATTGAAGCAATAATCCATGACTTCATTTTTCTCTATCCAAATTTTCGGTCTTTAAGAAATTGGAGCAATACATTCCTAGTAAGTAGTAACTAAGGAACCTATATCAACATTATAGCAACCTATGTTAAGTAAGGAAGAACAACTTACCTCTTATCACAAAAGAAAAAGAACAACAACTTACCACATGAACTTGGTATGCAATATATCAAAATTGAATGCACCATATTATCATGATTTTGGAGTATCTAGACGTTAGTCTCAATCACAGATTTATACATTTATATTGATACCTTGCATATCCTCCATAACATTATAACAAATAAAATTAATTGTAACTTTGTTCTTAAAAAGACCTTACATAACACTTTTTTTTTATGACTACATAATACTCTGATTTTTCTCAATTATGATCAATTTTTGCAATTTTTTTGGTGCAAAAGAGAGATCCTTTTCTATTTAATATATTTCTAATTAACTTATAGAGGTATATATATAAAGTCTCACGTTTGGATGAGTCTAGTAATCAAAAATCAACTACATATCATTTCATTATCACTTTGTTTAGCAAATCATTGTGAATAACTTCTATTTCTTATAAGAAGGTGACATATATTAATATACTAAAATAATACTCTACATACATATGATTATATATAACTTAGTTTTCACTTTTCAGGCACACAACAATCTCTTGATTTCACTAGTAAATTTAATTTCATAAAGAAACTAGGAAAATGGATCAGAATACCCCCAACTTTGGCCCGTCCGCTTTTAATACCCCCAACTATGAGTTATTTTTAAATACCCCCAACTATTGGGAAGGTCCGCCAAAAATGCACCATGACCTAAAAAAACCGGTTTAGCAGGTTAAAAATATCACGTGTCGTGCTCTCATTGGTTTTACTTAATTTTTTTTTGTTTTGCTTTTTTATCACCCCACCCTTACCATTGTACTACACTACTACTCCCACCCCACTACCACTGCCACCCCTCCCCCTCCTCAACCACCAGTCCCCCTCCCTTTCTTCTTTCTCCCTCCTCCCCCCCACCCCTTCCCACAGAGAAACCCCCCTCCCCACCCCTCTCCCGATTCCTCCCCGCCTCTTTTATAATTAGGTGTTCTAAATTCGGCACATCAATCACAAAACTACAACCTGACCCGACATTTATAGCCAAAGACTTCAATTCCGGAGCTGATATCTCCACAAGACACTCAAACTCAGTTG
Organism: Beta lomatogona; assembly: GCA_947646795.1. Lineage (NCBI taxonomy): Eukaryota > Viridiplantae > Streptophyta > Magnoliopsida > Caryophyllales > Amaranthaceae > Beta > Beta lomatogona. The sequence goes on along the minus strand of CANSNZ010001383.1, from coordinate 422,415 downwards.
CCAAAAACTTCCGCAGCAGGATTATGATGATAATCAACAATATTATTATTGTTTTTCACCTGTTGAAGAACTTGCTCGAGGTTTGTTCGTAGTGAGTTCGCTGTTGTTTAGTTCGATTGTGCCAAATCTCTCCAAGTTTGATTCTCTAAACACAGTGATTTCACTCTTTCCTCTAATGTCCAATTGAAATATTTCCTCCAACAAGAAACTCAAACACATTAAACCACTGATTGTTTTTGCCAAATCGAAAAGTTATTTGAAAATCTAATTTAACAAAAGTACGCAAATTAGACTTCATATTCTTTCCACAATGCCATGGAGGATTGTCAAATTTCAGGAGGAGGGAGTTTGACGTTGATACTTTGATGTGGTGGATGAAGAGAAAATTAAAATAATAGCTTTAGTTTTCAAATTTTTTCAAGAACCAAAGATTCAATGGCAGAGTATCGGAAAGGAGATGGGGCAAAGAGTAAGGAGAGGGAGAAATGAACCGTGTAAATCAGTAAAAAGGAAAAAAGCTGGCCAATGATAATGTGCCACGTAAGTGCAGTAACCTAATAAAAACTAAATGAATTTCCGACTGCCGGGGGTGGGGGAGTTGGTGTCTGGGGTGGTGGGAGTGGGGAGGGGCTGGGGTGGAGGGGGGAGAGGGTGGCTGAAATGGGTGGGAGTAGAAATTGAAAATAAAAATAAAAGAGAATATTAAAAAAATGACCTTGTTAACGGTTCTGAGTCAATGCAGGTGCATTTTTGGCGCACCTTCCCAATAGTTAGGGGTATTTAAAAATAACTCATAGTTGGGGGTATTAAAAGCGGACGGGCCAAAGTTGGGGGTATTCTGATCCATTTTTCCAAGAAACTAACTAAAGAAGGGGATGGGGGATGGAGATTGGAGATAACGTTGAATTTTTATGTCTTTTGCGTTTGCCTTCAAGTAGATGGGTTAGTTGGAAACTTGAACATTATACCATGTTTTTTATTTGCTGCGCTATGAATTTGTTGGTCCGATCAAACTACTTTTAGTAGTTTGATTTTCTTTTGTTTTTGAGCACTTTGTTTAGGTTTAATCTCGCTTTTCCCCTATCATAATTCTCATAATGAATCACATCGCTTCTTTCGAACGAACGTTTTTCCTGAACATGAAACCTTACAAGGGGCGGTATCATGATTTATGATGTTGATCGTCAACTACGTAGAATTGGTTCAAAAGTAGCCATTATAACATTATATATTATTTTAAGTGTTGAAATTAATGGTGCTTGAGCTTAAAAGGAATCCTAATAGCTGTATTGAGGGTATATTATCTAATTCCTACCATATATGGTAGTAGTATTTTGACAAACTTCATAGTCATAATAGCACCTATAAATTCTATCTATTGTACGTTATGGCCTAAATATAGCCATATAGCTAGGTAAGCTTCACGATGTTCAAGGCAACGTGTGCGTAGAAAGTCCTCATTTGCTTAAAGTATTAGTACACGCTCTCTAGTCTCACTAGACATGGCCACGGGTCGGTTCCAGGCCGACTCGTAAGGCGGGCTTGTTACCTCGCCATAACGATCCGGTTCAGGTTCAAGTTCAGGGTTGAGTTTTCTCAAACCTCATCCGGTTCGACCTCGACTCAGTCCGGTTCAAGGCTCGGTTTGGCTGGGCCGGTTAAGTTTTGGCCCGCCCGTTGTGTTTTCTTTTTCGAGTAAATAAAATGCGTTCTGATTTCTTAATTGCATATGCACTAGTATTTACGATAAATAATTTACGGTACTATCCACATACACTAGCTAGTGTTTTTGATTACTTGGATCGAGGATGAAGTATTTTTATGCATTTTCTTGACCCGATATAACGGATCGGGGTTGAGTATGGTTCACTGGTCCGGTTCGGGTGAGTGCGATTCACGGTCCGATTCAGGGCTAGGGCCAAGCCGGTTTCCTCATCCACAATTTGGCCCATGAGGACCCGTTTTGTTGTCCGGTTCTGGGCTGGTCAATCCCCGATCATCTGGGGGTCCAGGCCAGGCCGGTCTTCTAGTGGGTTGGTTCAGGACTAGGTTCAGTTAGGCATGCCCAATGGGCCTCTTAGTCTCAATGTGTGTTACTTATTGGGGCGTATATATGCGACCCGGGACATATATACGTAACTTATTCTTAGAATAAGAGTATGTGAATTATTGTGCTATTGTAAATATTTTAGGGAAAAAGGTTATAAGGATCACTATTAGGAGGGTGCTAATGAGCCTAAAAGTGTTCGAGCTTATTTAAAAAGAACTTTCATCAACTAAACTAGAGGTGATCAACATGGCCCCGGCTCGCGGGCCCAACCAGGCTCGAAAATGGACGGCTTTTGGGCACGATTTTTTGGGCAAAAAGTCCGGGCCACATGCAACTTAATTATGCAAAACTAGTCTAAATTTTAGCCCGGCTCGAAAAAGATCCGAAAAGCCCGCTTGTCCGGTCCCGAATTTGCGGGTTATGGCGCAGAAATTTCATCCCGAGACGTTGGCCCGAAATGGGCCATTTTTGTTGGGGCCAAGCCCGACCCGGCCCGACCTATGATCGCCTCTAAACTAAACACAACTACGTTTGACTCAAGGAAGTTGTAAACCGTAAATGAGCTCAAGATTTTTTTTTTCTTTTCTAGTTTATAGTACAATATATATAGAACTATGCACTAAACTAGTGATAAAGTCAAAAGAACTAGTAAAATATAATATGTAATTCAATAGGACTGTGTTCGAACGAGCTTAATTTTCAAATTCATGCTAAGCTTTAAGTTAGACAGAACTTAAAAATCTTAAATTCAATTATGCTCAAGACTTTGCACAAGTTTAATTCACTACAATAGTATGTGTTACAAATTAAGCCGAACAACCCAATTCAGCTCGATTAGTAATAACACCCCGAATCATTATATTAGCAGTAAAAAGAAAAAGCACAATATCTTGTAGGTTACCCAAGATCATAAATACTCCCCTCTCACACGCTAATACACCAAATAGTAGGAGCAAGCAATAAAAACCATTTAATACACTTTCAACTTCCAACCCACACACCCATTTCTTTTCTTTCTTTCATCTTTACCTCTTTTATTCACACCTCTTTTCCTTCTCTCCACACTTTAGCTTCACAATAACACCACAAAAAAACATCATCATAATCTCTCTTCTCTCCTCTCCCAACCGTTGGCCAACCCTCACCCTACCTCCCAAAAAGTCAATCCTCTTCCCTCCATATAAATCCCCCATATATACAACTAACACTTCCTCCAAAACACAAACTTACCTCATTATTCATCATAAATTAAAAAACAACCCATAAAAAATGGGTAAGTTTCCTTGCATAACAGAATGCAACCCAGAAAAAAAATCATACAAATCAGTAGCAGCAGATTTAGATGGAACCCTATTAATCTCCTCATCATCTTTCCCATACTTCATGCTAGTAGCAGTTGAAGCAGGAAGTTTATTTAGAGGGTTTATCTTACTATTATCACTTCCATTTATTATAATATCTTATCTTTTCATCTCTGAATCTTTAGCCATAAAAACCATGATCTACATAACATTTGCTGGTTTAAAAGTGCGTGAGATTGAACTCGCTGCTCGTGCCGTGCTCCCTAGATTCTACGCAGCTGATGTGCGGGCAGAGAGTTGGGCGGTGTTTGATAAGTGTGAAGGGAAAAAAGTTGTTGTTACGGCTAATCCAACTATAATGGTGGAAACATTTGTTAAGGAGTATTTAGGAGGTGATAAAGTGTTGGGAACTGAGATTGAAGTTAACCCTAAGACTAAGAAGGCTACTGGATTTGTTAAAGGGAGAGGTGTTTTGGTTTGGGAGAAGAAGAAAGAGGTTGTTTTGGAAGAGTTTGGAGAGGGTGATTTGCCTGATGTTGGTCTTGGTGATAGGGAATCTGATCATGAGTTTATGTCTCTTTGTAAGGTATGTTACTTAATACATTACTCCCTCTGTTTCATAATATATATCAACTAGTTCGCGACTAGTCACCAGCTTTAACGTTAACTTTTTAATCATTAGTATATCTAATTTGGTTAGGTACGTATGTACTAATAAGTTGGAAGTTTTGTTTTTTCGAGAATGATTACCTTGAGGTCAAATCCTAATTCTTAGGTCGTTAACCCCTTCGTCTCTTTTTACATGTTACATTAAATTTGACTTATTTCTTTCACAAGTATAAATATATAAGAGAGGTATTATGATGAGAATCTTGTTAGATTTGTCGTAATGTGTATTTTAATAAATTTAAATAATCTTGATTTTAAATAAAAGTTAAATTAACAAAAAGAAACCTTGTGCAACAAATTTCACATGATGATGTTTACTTTTAATAAATTTTGACCTCCAATAGTGAAATTAAAGTTTTCTCTTAGGTAGGGCAAAAAGTGATAGAAGAATATAGAATACCACAATTCACATTAATTACCATTTTATATACTCATAATTTTATACTCCCTCCGTCCCATAATATAGTCTCTTCATTTTGGTGGGTCAAACTTTAAAATCTTTTGACCGAATATTCTCATTTGTATATATAAAAAAATATATTCATGTGGGATCTTTTTAGATTCATCTTAATGTGTAGTTTCATAATATCAACTTTTTATATTTTTTATTAATACGGAATTGAAGATATTAAATGTCAAAGTTTACATCTTGGAGGCCAGTGTAAAAAAGAAACAAGACTACATTATGGGACGGAGGAGATAAGACACAGAAATAATATAAGATTTTACAGCATTACTCTTTACGCTACTTATTATGTGGGGGTCACGTGCATTACATGCTTTCTTTGAGTGGCTTTTTTTTTTTTTTTTTTTTTTTTGAGTTTGAGTTGTGTTGTTATTAATTACTACTACAACTTTACAAGTTCATGTTTTTAATGCACAATGGACCATACATGATACATGTGAGCTGTGTTATGCTATTGTTATTGCCCTATTGAGTATTGAGTAGCAGTTGAAGACTTCTGTTGCGCTGTACATTGAATGCCTGTTAACACTCCATGCATGTAACATCAATCATATCTAGCTTCAATATTTTAAGGGCCATGTCTAAAATTTGGATCACTTGTGACTTGTGACTTGTGAGGAGGGTTTTCTAGTCTTTCCATTTCTTACCCTTTTTTTTTTTAATTCTACATATTCAGTATATAGTAGTATATTCGTTTCTTCACAATTGAAGATAAAAGAGGTTTAACTTAAGAAGATTGTCAGTACCCTCTCATGTTTTAAATAAGTACCCTTGATAAATATTTTAGACAAGATAAATATAAGACAGAAAGGCAAAAAATATTAGAAAAATATAATTAGTATCGGTTATAATAATAACAATGGTTTCTATCAATAATAATAATAATAATACTCCCTCCATATTTAACATTTAAATAGATCTTCCGCGCGTTTTGATTTGTACACTTGTCAATGCATAATTTTGACTTTTATATTAATATCTATAGTTATCCATTGCTAGAAAAATTATAAAAAATTGATATTTTGAAAATATACGTCCATATAAATTAAACATCTTACTATATGCTAACATTGGATTTTAAACTTATGTACTAAAATATGATCAAAATAGAGTATCTAAATAACGTAAAAGTTAATATGGCACTGAGCCTCTATTTAAAAAAGAGGGGTAATACATGTTGAGAATTTGAGATAGAAACACTAGTCAAAGATTTATTATGTGAATAATTATAACAACCAATACGAGTCGATACTATTGTACATCCAGATTGGAATATAAATGTCTTGAGCAGGGATATAAATGAGGCATGCCAACCCAACTACTGTCTACATCATGTCATAACACACTTATTCTAACTAAATAAATTCAATCGGAAAAACTCATGGCATTTATTTAATTTATTGAAAAAATGAAAGATATAAAGCCCTCCCATAAACAATTAGACTTCTTTTCCAAAAGTAAAAAAAAACTTAGTATATACTACTTCCCTCGTCCCATATTAGTGCTTACATTTGTATTTAGATATCCCAAAATTTTACGCCTTTTATTAATTTGTTTGGACTAAATTATCCTTAATTTTTACACAAACTTTCCAAAATACCCCCTACCTTTCTTTCAAAATGTGTGCCCCTATTTATTGTTTTACACCATTCAAAGGATCACTTATTGCTTTTTGATTTTTTTAAGGAAAAAGAAAATAAATTAGTTCCAAGACAATAGTACCAAAAAAATTACTTAATTAAATATTTTTATAGAGAATCCTACTACTCCCTCTATCCTCCTTAATTGTCGTGGAAAAAAACAAGTAAGCACTATATTATGAGATGCAAAGAGTAATATACTCTCATCGATCCTGGAGTTTTAGAAACAGATGGTCAAAACTCGCAAGAAGAAGGTTTTTTTTGCTAAGTAAATTTCATTGCATCATAAAATTACACCTAAGTCAAACCAATTCAACGAACCAACCTGGTTGGACCCTTGAAAAGGAAAGACACACCTATTATAACACAACCAATAGCTACAACAGTAGCTGTACTAATCAACACTCTAATCTAGCTTAGTCATGGAAATTGGATTTTGCTTGTACTTCTTTAACAAGTTTGCTGGTAGGTGAGCTGATTGGAGTTTGATAATCAAACTAAGACTCTCCCAGCATAATGTAAATGACCTGGAAGTGGACACAATGAAGTAAAGTAGTAAACACATTTGTTTTTTTAAATTCTATATATATTATTCGATTTCTTGTCCCGCTAAGAAATTGTTTGACTGGTCTATGTAGGAAATTAAACTCCTTTTACTACTTGCAGTTAATAGTTATAAAAAATATTCACATATACAACTATACAAGTACAAATTATTCAAGGTAAGCGTGCAAAAGAACAAAAAGTATATGTAATAACAAGGAACAAACAAATGAAATTAGTGTGTGTGGATGATCAAAGAAGTCTAATATAACATACCCTCAAAAAAAAGATGACATACAACATGACTAATACATGAAATTGTATATAGGTGGGTCGTGTATGTGTTGAATTAGGAGCAATATTTAGACTATTCTCCGAAACATAAAGTAATTTTTCGTGCCAAGTGCACTGTAACAACTTTTTAAAAAATTGAATATATTTTTTCTATTAATTTTGCTCTCTCGAAACCTAATAACAAAAATCAAAAAATTAGGTTCAATATTTTGTTGTACATTTTCAAATGGAACATCTTGAATATGAGTACAACTAATTTAAAGTTAATTCATTAGACAAGATATATGATTATATGACTTGTAAAATCTTTTAATCAGAAACTGAAAAATGACATTGATACATAAAGAAATTTGGTTGTACAAGAAACTATTTTAATTAATGTCAATATATAGAACCATACGTTAAACCTAATTAAATCCATCAATTTAAGTTCAATATACATATATATATATATAGAGGTGCCTTGAACATGTATAAAGTAACTAACAGTCTAACACTGATTTTCTTGGGATAAGTTTGATTCTCAACCTTCTTTTAAACCTTTTACTTTGGAATAAAAAAAGAGGTGAAAAATGAAAAGGTGTTTATATTCTATTGTTTGTTGATGCTTTTGAGAGCAAAATTTTAAAAGCTTAAAAATGATGATATCTTCTTCTTTATTTTCCGCCAACATAGGCCACATTCCACAACCACAAACATATCACAATATCTAGACTCTAGAGTACGGCTTAATTGCTTTCAAGAGTTAAGCGTTGCCAAAAGGGTACTTTAATAGCCTTCTTTGGTGGTCCGCCCACAACCAATCAACGCATTTGTAATCAGATTTATCTTTTCACCGTCACAGCTTCTAATAATATACTGATTATATTCATCCACATTTAATTTGAATATCATAGTATTACTTTCATATTCAATCTTCTTTTCCCCTTGAATTTATCTATAAAATTTTAAGTACCATACACTAGACAATACCAGTATACCACATGGCAACATTGTATACTGAATACTACTCCGTACTTCGTAGTTCGTAGGAAGTAATATCACAACTCTTCAAGTAATTTCACTTACCGAGCAGCAGGTGATAGCCTAGTGCCTAGTGGTGTTGGCATCACCTCCGATCCCAGAGGTCCTGGGATTGAGTCTCACCCCTTGTAAGGAGGGATCCTCAATTTCCCCCCTTACCTGCAAGGACTTCATCTTACCTTATTAAAAAAAAAAGAAATTTGGCTTACCTAAATTATTAAATAAGATGGATGTATAATAAATGGGTCACAAATAAAGAAGCAACCTCAAAGTTACCTAACTATCAGGGGTACTTTTTGCCTTATATGGGTTACTTTCACTTCTATATAATTGCTTTTTACAATCAATGACCCAATTAATGTAAAATGTTACCTTTGTTTAAAAGTGATCCCTTCTGACTTAAAATAAACCCAATTGCGAAATATATATATTAAGGGAGAAATATATACATTTATATATGTTGTATTGTCTCACTTATATGCTCTTGATTAAGCATTTTGAAATGCTATTACCATGGTTTTCATTGTTCAAATTAGTCGCACAGGATTAATGGTCGTCATTATATTAGCTTTTTTTATACTCCTTCTGTCCCTAAATAGAGTTTTCATTTTTCCATTTATGTCTATCCCTAATAGATTCTCATTTTCTTATTTGGTATGAGTCCACCAAATAAAGTATAATTTAGCTTTCACTTTTTATTATATTACCCACTCCCCTATAAACAATATGACTTTGTAAAGTGTCCCACATTCTCTCTCCTCAATAAACAATTCATGAATACTGTACCAACTTTAATTTTTAATTTTGATTTAATACAACTAAGGTCCTACTTATGGTTTCTCCTTAATACTTGTGCCCAAGAGAAACTGAAACTCTATTTAAAGTCGGAGATCAGAGTAATTTAAGGAGTAGGGACGCTATATATACTCTAAATTGATTTTTTTTCTTTAATTTTTTAATCTCTGATGATGCTAATAATTAATAAGTACATCATTATGTTAATTCTAATTACTATGTGTTTGATATAATCTCTACAGGAAGGGTACATGGTACACAAGGACAAATCCGCAAAACCAGTACCACAAGATCGACTAAAATCACGCATCATCTTCCATGATGGACGGCTAGTACAACGTCCGGACCCACTAAACGCATTAATAACCTATATATGGATGCCATTTGGCTTCATCCTAGCCATTTGTAGAGTCTACTTTAATCTCCCACTACCTGAGCGTATCGTAAGCCATACATACGCCCTCATGGGAATAAAACTCGTCATACGTGGTAACATACCACCTGCACCTTCACCTGGGTCACCTGGAAACTTGTACGTGTGTAATCACAGAACTGCCCTTGATCCTATTGAGATTGCAATTGCACTTAAAAGAAAACCTTCGTGTGTTAGCTATAGTGTGTCCAAACTTTCACGGTTGATATCTCCAATTCCAACTGTTGCTTTGACTAGAGATCGTGCTACTGATGCTAATATGATTCGTAGTTTGCTTGAGAAGGGTGATTTGGTTGTTTGCCCTGAAGGGACTACTTGTCGTGAGCCTTACTTGCTTCGCTTTAGCGCTCTCTTTGCTGAACTGAGCGACAGGTAATGAGTACTTCCTCTGTTTCTAAATACGTGATACGTAACACTTTGTTACACCGTTTGTTTTAGGAGTATAACTGTAGAAGGTAAGAAGAGTGATAAGTATGCATGTGTTCGAAATATTTCCTTCGTATTTTTTCTATTGCAACATTAAAGGTTCACTCACTCTTAAATAGAGGAGAAGGGAGAAAGCTTTTAAGCTAAATTTACTAATGTTGTAGATTATATTGAATTTCCATAAGTGAGACACGTTGCAATAAAAAGGAGAGGAGTGATAAGTATGCCTGTGTTCGAAATATTTCCTTCATATTTTTTTTTCTCTTGCAACATAAAAGGTTCACCCACTCTTAAATTAAGGGTAAGAGAGAATCTTTTTAGCTAAATTTAGTAATGTTGTGGATTATATTGAATTTCGATAAGTGAGACACGTTGTAATCGAAAAAAGATAGGTAGAACTATGTGTCAAGTTTAAAATATATATGGGGGAAATAGGACTATATCACATTTCAATATTGTTGTTTGATTTTTGAAAAAAAAAAACTTACTTTAATGATGTCTGATTTGATATTTTTATATAGATTTCTGATATTTTGATTGTGTGGAACAGAATTGTTCCGGTGGCAATAAACTGTAAGCAAAACATGTTCTATGGGACGACAGTAAGAGGAGTAAAATTTTGGGACCCATATTTCTTCTTCATGAATCCAAGACCAACGTACGAAATGACATTCCTGGATAAGCTGCCGGCGGAGATGACGGTGCAGGGAGGAAAGACGCCGATCGAGGTGGCGAATCATGTGCAGAAGATGTTGGCAGGGGTGCTGGGATTTGAGTGCACTCAGCTTACTAGGAAGGATAAGTACTTGTTGCTTGGTGGAAATGATGGCAAGGTTGAATCCATCCATGCTGCTAAGAAGTCTAGTTAATTAGAACTAATGATGGGTTTGCTTTAAAGATGATAATTTATACTTAAGTTAGTCTTGGTTTTTTGGTTGATTGGTGAAATTGGAAAAATACTATGGGAAGGGCAATTTGATGATAAAATTGTTAGTCATCAAGTATAAAAATGATTATTGCTATTAATTGTTGTAGCTTTGTTTTGAATGGGTTATTAATGGCAATAAGTTAGTGGTAAGTATTATTCAATAATATTCTAAGATACTCGATGACACTAATAATACTAAAGATACTATATATCAAAGTATACAATTTTACTAAATGACTCACACCCTGACCAATAAGCTTATATGCTATTTTCTTATCGAGTTTGAGCCGAGTGCTTTTGGTGTTATATAATGTCAATCGTGTGTGGAATATGATTCAATATGTTTTACAAATAGATAATTACAATTGACAACCATTATGGATCGGAACGATTATAGAATAGGACTATAGGAGTATAATTTTTCGTCGCGTCAATTTCTATCTCATTTAGCCAACAACAAAATAAAAGGGCATATTAGGATTTGGGAACAAAAAAAATATGCAAACTGTAAAGGTTGGTGAATGATGATTGAAGTCCACCCAAAAGTCCACGTGTCAATGTGCTAAAAATCCACGAAGGATCCGAAAAACAAATGATAGATATTGACTTATCATTCGCTTTTTGCCTCTCATTGACCTTTTTCTTGCTATGAATAAATTGCGGCTTTCTAATATTTCAGGACTTCAATTTCCCACAATACCCACAATACCACCATAATTTTATTCTCTTAAAAGAGCCACCTTAATCATTTTCTAAACTTCTTGATTTTGTATGATTTGTCAAGATAAATTTCACTCCATTCTTATTTGTTCCTCTTACTTTGACTTTTTTCCCTCTCTAAAAAAAATTCTAAATATAAAGAACAAAGAGAAATGAAAGGAGCATTTCCAATCTAATTAAGGTTATTTATTGTTATCGATAGGTATGTGTTAGGTCGTTAAATAAAAAATATAAAAGAAATAAAACAAGACAAAAAATTAAATAGTTATACAAATCTGTAAAGTTAAATAACTACAAAAATAATACGAAGATTTTTTTTAAAAAAAGTGAAATGATATGACCAAAGAGTAAAATGATTTACTATTTCCAATATTAGTTAACTCTATCTAATTAAGTAATAGGTGATGAAAAACTCCATAGATCATGCTTAAACGACTTAATTGTTTTTTATAAGTTCACATATACAAGGGATAAAGAGTCAGACAATATATAAAAAATTTAGGTAACATCAAAGTTATGCTCGATTTTTCTAATCAATATATGATGAAATAATGATCACAAAAAGACTTGTACTAAGATTAGTCATCTCTTTGAGGAAAAAAAAACTAGTTATCTTTATTATAATATTATCACTTATTAAACGGGCTGTTAAAGTCTTACCTCCGGTGTTTCATATCTGTAGTATCAAAAAAACTGGAATGGACAGAATTCACAATAACTTATTATGCATCGGAAACCATATGATATAGCTAGTTTTCATTTGATGTAGTCGGTTCTCGTTTAATATAGTCAGTTTTTGTATGATATAATCACCTTTTCTATGCAGGTTTTTGTATGATTTAGTCAACTTTCTGATATAGTCAGGTTTCATATAATATAGGCGGGGTTTTTCTAATAGTTAAACCCGGTCCATCCAAGACATTTTACCATAGTATTGTGTAATGAGGGTTGATGGGGGCATTAATGGGAAATTGTGAGCTTCTATAGCTAAGGTGGAGTGAGCAGTGACGTGTCAATACGTGAACCCTCCTTCCACATGCTAACCTCAACAGTTAACGAAAGCGGGAAAAATTCCTTCAGATATTCCGTCAAGTGTCAACCTTCTTTCTCTGCTTATCATCTCCAAGTGTTCGTTCACTTAGGAGAGAGAAAGATAGAGAGAAGAAAAAACAGCTGAAATTGCAGAACTAATTTCTACTTCTGCAATTCAAAGATAAACCAGAAAAATTTGAGATGATTTGACGATTCTGAAGTTGAATTCATTCTGCAAATTGAAATTGCTGCGATAACAATGGCAATTGGTGGTGTTATATCTAATCGAAGCTTTGGCTCTTTTCTCTCTCCCGGTAATTTTGCGAATTCTATGCTGAACTTTTTGCTTTGATTTTTTTTTTTTTTTTTTGTCTTTTTAATGTAATTTCAGGTATTTTAGTTTTGTCGACGATAATTCTAATATCTACTGATTTTAGTTTTTCTGGAAATTGAATTGTTCAATTTTGTAATTTGGTTTACACTAACCTAATTTAGTGGTAAATGTAGTGCTTTGTTCTATCTTTGGCTCGATAATTCCGTTGAAAATGATATACTTCATTTCAGATAATTCTGGTAGTAAAATTCTAATTTGATTATTATTGTTTAATTTCATTTATAAAATTATATCTGATGCAACAATCGACATGCAACTGTACCTCACCAAGGGCGGGTTTTACGAGGTCAAGATATCTTTATATATGCAACTTTGCTGTGAACTGCAGTAATAAAAATTTAAAATTAGGCTGGTTGATATTCGAAATAATTGTTTAAGGCTTGATTTTTTGTATAAAGAACAATTGTACTTATCGGAACTTATTAGAACATATGAGAATTTATCTGAACTTATGTTAGGTGTGAATTGAACATGGATAGAGTTTATTGGAATATTACTTAACATATTTGAATTATTGTAGTTTAGAACTTAATTTTTTTGAGGTGAAAATGACAATTTAAAGCCTAAGACACTTTCTCAGGCGAGACTTGTCTGCGGTGGTTCTTGGTTAGGATGCTTATAAGTTATGACTTGATGGCTGGATGCATGTTGGGTTGTTGGTGTTTATTATGGTCCATTTTGTCTCGAATTGCCGATTTGGCCAATCATAAAGGTCACAAGTTAAAGAAGTTAGGCTCGTTCAATGATTTGTTAGGAGTTCGGAGTAAGGCTGCATAGATTTGAAGTTCTACTGACCTTGTTTTAATGAGTTTCATGCTGGTTGCTGTAATCTTTCTATGGTGAGGGGATCACTTAGTTTAGTAACAGCTAAGTTGTGTTTAAGGAGGTGGTCTTATCAAAATGACGATTTTGTATGACTTAAAAAACGAGCTTTTTGAAGCTGCATTGCCCTCTATGATTGATCTGGCATTTAATACTCCTATCTTAAGTCACCAAATCCTCAGTGCTCTACAGCCTGGTTATATGGTATTCATATTGGAGCATTGGCTCTGATAAAGAGCAGTTTGACTTGTTATGACAATGGGCTAGTTGAATTTTTTGATAGGCCAAAGTGTTGTACAAATCCTTTATAGCACCTATTTCTTCTATTGTACAGGTATAGTAAGCCAGAAAAGATCTGATGTAGCACGTCTCAAAAAAGAGGATTTAGGACTCTCCGTCGGGCTACGCGGGAAGGAGCAAGGGGTGAACAGAATATCTCACCACGTGACTAAGAACTGTCTAACTTCTAAATGCTCACATTGCGCACTTGTATGCATTATAAATTCTTCAGAGTCGAGGGATTCCAAGCAAGCCAAGACAACTTGTGATAATAATAAATGGTATCCACATTTCCAACATAAACATGAGCTCTTCTGTGCTCCAAGTTCTGTCAAAAGGGTTCGAGGAGTATCTAGATGCCGCATCTCTCCTGTATCCTGTTATAGAAGAGACACATTGGTGCCATCAGGAGCAGTAGATAAGTTTTTTGTTGATAACAACAAGCTGCCTAAAATCAATCATGTTAGGGATCATGGGGTCCGTGCTTACTATAAATCTGAGGATATCGACATAACAGAATCGACCTTTGAGTCACTGGGGCAGCCTGAGGGAGCAGGTGAAGTTGTTCTCCCTGACAACAGTACACAGAAAGCAGCTTCTTGGTTGGATCAGTTACCTAAGCGCTGGGTAGTTGTGTTGCTTTGTTTTGTAGCATTTCTGTTATGCAACATGGATCGTGTGAGTTGCTCTCCTTTTCTTTCTTCTGTAGCTAATTACCTGGATAGTGCCTGTAAAACCCTGTGTATGCAACAGGTGATGTGGTATTAGTCAAGCGACATCCTAATTCAAAAGTGCGTTTGCAGGTAAATATGAGTATCGCCATACTTCCAATGTCCAAGGAGTACAACTGGAATAGTACGACTGTTGGTCTAATTCAATCGTCCTTCTTTTGGGGCTATCTTCTTACTCAGGTTTAGCTCTAGTGCTCAAAAAGTCGAACTTCTCAGCAGTGTTCTTTTCATCACTTAATTTGCACGTATTTTTTTTGTATGTAGAATTAACACGAAAATTATGGGAAACTTTCTGCTTAGCGTGTCTAAGGATTACTGAAGTATACACAATTATGTTCATAGATAGATATAGCAATCTTATTTGACTATACCTAAAGTATTTTCTCGCACATGGTATCCCCTTCTGACATATTCTTGTGTGTTTCTTGACATACAGATTGTTGGAGGTATATGGGCGGATAAGGTTGGTGGGAAACTTGTCTTAGGTTTTGGAGTGATTTGGTGGTCAATAGCCACAGTGTTGACTCCTATTGCTGCAAGGATAAGCCTGCCTTGCTTACTTGTCATGCGCGCGTTTATGGGGATTGGTGAGGTTGGCCTGTAGCTCTTACAAAGCTTTGTGCAATTAAACAATTATGCATTCACATTTTGATTCAGTTAGTGCTAGTGTCTTCTGCGACAAGCATGCTAAATTGCAAGTTGTTAGCATTGGGACTATAGCAATGGCATAGGTTAGGCAGGCAATGCATGTGCTATATTTCTATCTGCATATGTAGTTGTACTGGGTACTTATTCAGATTTTGTTAAGGGCACTCGGTTGTGTTGCTGTTGTTAATCTAATACAAGTTGGTGATTCACTGATCTTTATAATAGTCACAAATGAATGCAACACACTGCTTGTTGCCCTGCTGTCAATCACAGTCACACAGGTTTTGAACAACTTCAGACCTACATACTCGCATGTTTCCTAGTCCTTGCTAGGTTAAAAATGTAGCTATCTTGACAGCTCAAAATGTCTTTTTTCGTCAAAGTTGATTAGATAGAATCACTGATTTCTTCTCTGAACATTTCCACAATAAAGAACTCTAAGAAACCATCAACAAAGCCCAAACCAATCGTAATGCTAAAAGCAACGGAGTAAATATGTATGTGCCGCTTCCGCACATTATCATATATTTCCTATCTAAATGCACTTCCTGCCTCGTATTGCTGTATCTCTGTATCTCAAATAACTGTTTCATGTTTCAGGGTGTTGCTATGCCTGCTATGAATAATATGATCTCAAAGTGGATTCCTGTATCCGAGCGAAGTAGAGCACTATCCTTTGTATACAGTGGCATGTATCTCGGCTCTGTGACAGGATTGGCCTTTTCCCCTTTTTTAATCCACAAGTTTGGCTGGCCTTCAGTGTTCTATTCCTTTGGCTCTCTTGGAAGCATCTGGTTTGCATTGTGGCTAGCTAAAGTAAGTGCACTCATCTCTTAATCACATTTACAGTGGAGACTGTAACTTTCAGCTGCCTGGGTTTGTTTTGTCAATATTCAAAGACGAACTGTTTTCATGCTGTGTCACTGCTGATACCACTGTGTTTGCCGTCCGGCTATGCATTGTAAGTTTGTAACTATGCATTATCTCAGATGCTCATGGTACTAACCTCTAGAACATGATTGAGGTTGTAATTTTATCAATCCGATTTATCGATGTTTTGCCTTAATTTTTCTGATGGCCAAATCTAATTCCATCTTTCAAAACATATTTTAGTAGAATTGCTATCAATCTCCTCTTTCCTTCAAGTGCTGCTTCATTGTATGTCGTTATGATAAATACCAAATAGGTGAGATAAATTTCACTTCTGGAGTCGGTTAAAAATCTTTTTAAATCATCACGAATCCCATTTAACCTTATTAGCGAGTATTTGTTGTGTATCACTAGAACATCTATTGAACAAATGAGATGAATGGTTTCCCCCTTGGTTGTGATAGGCTATGAATGACAAAATTGTAAATTGTAAAAGCTTTAGTCAATACCCAAGAGTCATAATAAAGCATCCTAGGTCATAGGAGACAATTTGAAAGAATATCCATGCCCCACAGCGAGCATATGGTGGCCTTTGGAGCTATTTTGAGGTTGAACTAGAAATATACAAAACAAGCTAGGCATTTTAAGTTACAGTAAAGGGACTCAAGCATCCGAGACTCATCCCAAGTAGGGATGGCAATTGGACGCGGTAGGTACAGGGAGATGGTCCCTCCACACCCGCATCCACATAAAATTCCCGTCCTCATCCCGGCTCCACCACCCATTGCAGGGGAAATTTCCATGTTCATCCCCGCCCCAACGAGTACGTATTTAAACCCAATCCCGCCCCACCATCCGCATGGGTACCCATGCCTGCTTATATCCGCCTCGTACCCTCTTCATACCCCGCAACTATCCTCCCAATTGTCAAATAATCTACTAGTACTACTTCATATCATAATATAGAAAAAAAATTGATAAGGCACCACAATTAGACAGATTTTAGTCTTGAGTCTTCAACTCCTCATGTTATGGGTGATGGTTACATTTTGCAAAGTAAGATTATTAATAATATAAGTATATAACATGGGTTTTTATAATAAATTTTCTAATATATAATATGTTTTTTAATAGATAGAAGGGTATGAGATGGAGGAGAAGCGGGGCGAGCGGGGATAAGGTGGGGCTGGCGGGGGATGGGGCGGATATAACATAAAATTCACACCCTCTCCACCACCCATTGCGGGTACGATTTTCATTTCCATCCCTGCCACATCCCCACCACACCTAGACCCATCCCCGCCCCAGTTAGGCAGGGATGGGGAGATCTCTTTCTTTACTCGCCCCACTGACATCTCTAATCCCAAGGCCCCCGAGAAGGTCAGGGATAATTAATATCGCCGGGTCAAGAGAAGTCCTAAAATACCCCAAAATAGTCGAGTTTAAAGGCTATAATTTACACTTCTGGACATTTCTGGGGTTGGGCAACAGACCTCATGGGATGCATCTTGGGTTCATGTGATACTCTGAAGCATATGTGCGCCGCAAAACGGGCATATGATAGCTTTCAGAACTGTTTCAGGGTTGAACTAAAAATATACAATCACCGTAGACTCATCCCAAGACATCCTGAGGCCTTTAAAAAGGTCACAGATAAATAACATCGTTGGATTCGGAAAAGTCTAGATTTAGCTCCAAAATAACCAGATCTAAAGGCTATAATTCACGCTAATGGACATGTCTGGGGCCTAACTAACAGACCTCACGAGATTCATCCTGGGGTCATGGGAGCTGTTTGTTTGTGTATCACTGGTATATCTACTGAACACATTATATGAATTGTAACCCCTTGGTGGTGATGTTTGTTTGTGTATCATTAGGAATTTAGGATATCTAGTGAACAAATGAAATGAATTTCACTGCTCGATTTTATAATCTTCCTCTTCTTTTTTTTGGGGTTGTCGGAGGCATGCAACTAACCAGTATAAGATCTGAACTTAGTGCTCAAGAAGAAAAAAAAAAAGGTTTTTCTTGAAAGGCAGATCCTGGACTGCAGATAACACCACACTAATGATGTAAAATCAATTAGCATTTAAATGGCGGTCTAGTAAAACCCTTTCAAGTGCCACAACTCATAACCACAGCCATTACAACATCGTGCAGATGAGTGGGGTCCATTCTAAGTAGCCTGAGAGTTGTTTCCATCATACCTTAATTTGAATTGGTTAACTGCTTGCAAGTTCCACGGGAAATAAGAAGCAGAATGTTTAAATACATTTAAATACTTCTGCTAGCTCTATTCACTATGGTCATTTTAAAGCCTGTAATTCGTGTCCATCAAACTTCAGGACCATAGATGACACTGGATGTTGTAGATACATAACATTTTCTCACTCTGATTGCCTGATGTTTTGCCTTTAGTCTTCTAAATACTGATCTCACTGACTCCCTTTTCTTTTCTTTAGTCATGTGTTTTTGTTTCATGTGTCACTATGAATGATCATTATCAAGCAAGTGTGGTGGTTCACCTCAAAATTCAGTTGGAAACTTCATATTTGTCTTTGACTATTCTCAGGCACATAGCTCACCAACAGAAGATCCAGAACTTAGCGCTCAGGAGAAAAGATTCATCTTGGAAGGCAGCATATCCAAGGAACCTGTTACTGTCATTCCCTGGAAACTGATTTTATCAAAAGCTCCAGTCTGGGCTCTCATTGTCTCCCATTTTTGCCACAACTGGGGTACCTTTATTCTCCTGACATGGATGCCAACGTATTACAATCAGGTATCTCAGAAATAGAGTCTGCCGTGATGCTCCCTTCGTCCTAATTCGATCTTCCACTACTGTTTTTGTATGTCCCTAAATTATCTTCCACTCACCTTTTATGTAAAGAAATGTCCAACCCCCATGTGCAGACTGCAGTGGATCACATTCTTTTACTACTTTTTATATCTATCCACCATATAAACCTTTTTCTTTCACAATTCCTACACTTTCTCTTACTACTTTCTCTCTCTGACTTTCAATTTCTTATTCATATTTAACCACCATTTTACCCCACTGCGTACTATTTTTTTTAAAAAATATGTGTGCTCAAGGATAAATCAATTATAAATTGGGACGAAATTATCAAAAATATGACAGTATGCAGTTGTAGACTTGTTGTAGTTGCATATCTAGCATGTACCTGCAGTTATGTTCTTATAAAGATGCTAGTAATGATGCCTCTTATGTGAAAATTTGTGCAAATTGATAGTCCTCACACAGGATGATACTCTGTGTCCTGTCAAATTTGCTGTGTATAGCGGAGTTAGAAATGGAATTCTGGATTCCTGCTTCTTGTTTATCAGGGCATTGATTCTGCCGTATGCCTGTATCTTTATGGTTCTTCGTCGAGTTTCTTTTCTCTATGACTATATTATTCAAGTGACTCTTTCATGTGACTGTGCTTAGGATTTAGGACTCTGAATAGTTGATCTAATAACTTCTATCATTCCTCTCAATTTGACAATATAGTAACATACTAACATGTTCATGGGATTTCCTACTCTAACATGAGCTGCTTATGTCAGGTGTTGAAGTTCAACCTTATGGAATCTGGGCTTTTTTGTGTACTTCCATGGTTGACTATGGCTGTGTTTGCAAATATAGGAGGCTGGATTGCAGATACACTCATCACCAAAGGCCTCTCTGTTACCTCAGTCCGTAAGGTAAGCATAGCACAAATCTGATCACTACCATATTCACATATGCTTTGAGTCATAGTTATAGTTGGACTAGATCATAAACTATTTGCATCATGTTGGATTGGCTTGTTTAAGGCTCTAGCATCTCTTTGCAGATCATGCAAACAATCGGATTCATGGGTCCAGCTCTCTCTCTTTCACTACTAAGTCGAGTTAGAACCCCTGCTTTAGCTGTACTCTGCATGGCATGCAGTCAGGTATACTCTTTTATTCTCATTTTCTTATGCTATTGAATTTTGTCTAGTTTAATATGCCTTTATTTTTAATTGTGTTCATAGTGATTGTGCAATTATGTGATTAGTTCTTTACTGAAGTAAATACCATAAGATGATTAAAATCCCAAGAACCCCCCGGGGGGTTCAAAACAAAAACCACTTGAAGGTATTTGTTGCAAGTTGATAGTTTCTGTGATGCTTGGCATTGCTCTTGTTCTATCTATAGTATCTTAGTCTGATAATAGGATTGCACTTTATGATGACAGGGATCAGATGCGTTCTCACAATCTGGATTGTATTCCAACCACCAAGACATCGGGCCTCGATATTCTGTGAGTTATTATTGACTATATATATGATATTGACGACAAGAGGCGCTATTCTTTTATTTTTTTTTCAAAAGGGTCCCCAAAAGGCCTATTGGAACTCATGGGTCCATCCTTATTAAGATGTGAGATGTTTGGTCCAGTGCCACCAATTACCCACAAACCTTGAGGTATATGCTTTGTTTCAAGGGGATTTGTGGACATAGAGTTTGGATCTTGCTACAGTCTTACTCAAGGATCTGTCGGAAACTCGAACTGGCCCCAGTGAACCTCCTTTTCAATTCTGGGGAATATTAGAGTTGACTCCCTTTCTCGGAGTACATTAAGTTTTATACGTCGACTTTGACACTCCAATTAGCAATGGCTGCTTGAGCCACCTCCGGAGAAAGTGAAGTGTTATATATGCCACCCTTGCTCAGGGGTGCTTCCTAGTTGACAGGCTTTTGAGTAAGTGATGCAATGTCACCTCCTAGTGGCTTGGATCCCTAGTTCCTCTTGTCAATATTATTCACCCATAGGGTAATCTATTCAACTAGTTTTGTGTAACTTATGGAAACTTATCATAATTTTTCCAAACTAATTTTGTTTCTGAAATAAGTGAAATTAAGTTAAACAAGACACTACCTTGGTCTATTGAAAGTTCATACTTCATACGATGTAAGGTTGTCTAGGGCTCTAGGGTAAACTTAATAAGGGTGTTCGTATGATCTTTCACTTAGTGCTTCCTAGACTTTGCTTGATCATTTATCTCCTCTTATTTTTCTTTGCCACGTTCTACCCTCAAGAATCATGAACCATTTTCTTTCTTCTAAAATCCCCATATCAAATTTGTAGGGCGTATTGTTGGGGTTGTCCAATACAGCCGGTGTTCTTGCTGGAGTCCTCGGAACAGCTGCCACTGGATTCATTCTACAACGAGGTATATAAATGTTTCTGTACTCTTTAGCTAAGCTTCTGTGATCTGGTTTCTCATTCTCCCTGGAGCTATTATCTATACTTGACTCTGACCTAATCCACATATCTATCTATAGGCTCCTGGGATGACGTGTTTAAGGTGTCAATAGCATTATACCTTATTGGCACTCTGGTATGGAACCTTTTTGCTACTGGAGAGAAAATTCTGGACTGAAAGGGCTGTAGAAAGATATATAAGAAGGATAAGCCTTAGCTAAACCTACAATTGTCCACGATACTTATATCTACAAGTGATGGGACGGTTTATCATGCATAACCGGGAAAAATATTGTGAACGTGGAGGAGGTGAAGATTGATTTGGAGATATTAGATACCCTTTGACCCTCCTTAAGACTGAAACAAGAGTTGGCATGGAGTACTATGATCTCTTAATTGTTATATATCAACCTTTGTGGTCTAAGAAAATTTTGAGGAAGATGTTGCCTCATGGAAGTTTGATAAAATTTGCTTATTGTAGTGCTGCTCTTTCGTCTACTGGTGTAAGGTCCCATATTAGGAGAGAGGAGAAATATGTTAAGACGAGTAGAATGTAACTTTTTTTTAGAGAAACAACCTGATATAAACATGCTGTTGATAAAATGTAGTTCCTTGCATGAGTTTCCTTCATCTTTTTCTTGTCCGGATTGTTAATCATGTTTATTATTTTCTGTGTCTCAAAGCTTAAATAATAAATACCATGAAGAGACTGAAAATAGGCTCAATCACTGACTAGGGAAATGAGGAAAAAATTCCCTTTCCCCAACCTAAATACGCTGAACAAAACGGCGTTTAGACAAGGGCAAATTTGTACGCTTGCATGCACACTGTTTAATCTGTTATGTACAAGGTTCAAACACTAAAAAGCGATAAAAATAGAATAGGTGTTCATTTGGTTGACATAATAGAAGGAAAAACATGGGAAGTGGAAGTTTTGAGGAATGTGGAGAAATGTTGTGTTGTTTGATTGGCAAGAATACAGGAAGACAAAAGTTTTAACTCCTAGACACATCTACTTCTACTTTAAATATGGAGAAAGTAGTTTACCTTATTGACTTAGGTAACTGGAAGTTCTACCTTTTGCAATCAACCAGATGAAGATATCAATTACCTTCGAATTGCAATAGGAAGTGCAACTTTCTACATTTAACCAAAGGACCATAAGTGAACCCGACACCGGCAAAACAGAATGCAGAGAACAATTTTGTTTCCCTTTCCTGAATCGACCTCTATGAAAGAGGCAGATCCTATCCCTTGGATGCACAATTTGATCCATACTCAAATTCATTATTGTCTCACAGTCTGAGAAACACAGTTGCATACATGAATGTTGCAGAAAAACTTAGATAACAGGAAAAAATCGTTACCAGAATTACATCATCCCATCACTTGCACTATATTTAGGTCATGACAAATTACACAGTAATAATCTCATTTTTCCTGCCACATCGTCTTTCTCATATAGTAAAAAAGAAAAAAAGCTTTGTTAACGTGAAGATAATCCACAAACCTTAAGTATGAAAGAAAGATCCAACCATCACTCCACCATACTATTATTGCTTATTTAATCAAAATTAATGATGATATATAAATGGAAAGCTTTTGAAATCCATATAATGAATGAGATGATTTTTTTAAATGAGTATGAGAAAATTTATTTAATAAATTGTAGCATAGATAAACCCCGGGGCATGATCCGAACCTAAACACTAGTTTCTAATTAATATAACGTATAACATACTAAAACACTCTATATTTCTTAAACTTATTTCAAGAACTCCTTATTTTCCCCTAGATATACAAACTGTCATACATAGATATGACTGCTCAATGCTCCCCTAGGAACCTAATACTTGGATCATCCACAGTTACAATACCAACCCCCATCTGACATTTTACGAGTCATACATGGTCTTAAAGAGGACAGAAACCGCGTAGATAATTGAAGAAATTAATATTATACTTTATTGCTTCAGATATACTGTAATTACAGAATGTCAATAAACAATTGAAACAAAAATTGAAAAAGAATTGCCTGAACAAATTTTCAGAGGGTGCCCTACGATTCTAGGGTGGCCCAAAACACACAGGTGTTATAAATGCCCTCTTAATACAAAAATTAAGAATTTCTCATGAAATGCAAGACCAAACAGCTGTAAGAAAGAGAACCAACCCTTAAAAGTCTTCTGGAAATATTCAAGCCATGTAGTGTGTGATCCTTTGCTCTCACACATATTAAATGAAACGTACCTTTCAGCATGAATTTTGCATCTTCCCAAAAAATGAGCCAAAGTTTCATTTACTGCAGTAAATACCCTGAAATCTAATTGTATCTGTTACTCTGACAGTAAATTTTCTTTACCCTGCTTCAAACTTGCAATTACTTGGTTTAGGTCCCTATGATGCACATTCACCTTAAGCCCATATTTCATGAACAATGTAATTGACATCTTCTGCTCCACCTTATGCCCTGGTACCAATGCCATTCGGTGGCGGAGCAACACCGAGGCCGCAACCGACTTCATCTGTAAGTAAGCCAAATCCTTCCCTAGGCATATTCTAGGGCCAGCATTGAATGCCACAAATTTGAAATGATCATGCATCATAAACTTCTTACCATCAGGGGATAACCACCTTTCTGGCTTAAACTCTAAGCAGTCCTCTCCCCATGTACTCTGCATCCTCCCTGCTGAGTATATCGAGTACGATATCGATGACCCTGCAGGCACGAATGTGCCGTCTGGCAACACATCATCAGCCACCACATGCTTCGAGTCCTCCGGAACCGATGGGTACAGCCGTAGGGTCTCTGACAATGCTGCCTTAAGGAAAACCAAACGATCCACCTCTTCGAACTCCAACGGCTCATCAAGCCATTTCGCAATGTCAGTACCACGTGTTTCCATCAGGACAGTGCAGATTTCATGTAATATTTTTTCTTCAACCTTAGGATTCTGTATCACAAGCCAGAAGAACCAGCTCATTGCCACGGAGGATGTATCACGTCCAGCTAGGATGAAATTTAATGCCACCTGTTGGAGGAACTTGTCTGAGTAGGATGAGTATTCCTTCCTCTTCATAAACCTTGAGAGTAAATCATCATAGTCCCTTTGCTTATTCAGCAGTTCTTGCTTACGTGTCTCTATGACATCAGACAAATAATTGTCTATTTGGACAAGGCTTCGGCTCAAGCTGACTTCTAACCCAAGCCGAAGCCATTTCTTAAGCCGCCATATAACCTCCGGGAAAATGAACCGTTGGAGGGATGCTTCTGTGGCCCGATCAAAGGCGTTAGCAAATCCATTCTCCGGTAGGCCCGGAGCTAATGTGTTGGGGTCCCTACCAAAAGCTAAGCCACATATGTTGTCGAATGTAAGCCGAAGCATGAGATCTTGGAGATCAACTGGCTCGGCTTGGCTTTGAGCCGATGCAAGAATCGGACAAAGCCGTGCATGGATTGACCGGTTAACCCATCGAGCCATGGCTTGACGGAGGGTCCGAGTCGTAAACTCAAGGGCAGCTGTCTTCCTCTGGAAGAGCCACGTGTCACCGTCCGAGTTAAAGATCCCAGCTCCAAGTAAATCATGAAACACAGCTTGCCAAGTAGGACCCTTAGGGTAATTATCAAACCTATTTTTGAGTATATGCTCCAGATTTCTTGGATCACACGTTACAGTAACAAGACCTTGCTTCTTTGCCAAGAAAGGGACGGCGCAGATGCATGTTTGGTACGTGCCACCACACGCGCTGAGATTATCAGCCATCCAATCATGCATTCTCTCAAAATTCTCGATTAACCCGGGTAAGCTACCCAATAGAACCCAGACACGTGGACCCCGAAGTGAACGTGACATGAAGGTAAACCATAGCAAGTAAGATGTAACAGCAGTTAATAATAGCAAACCCACAAAATAATCCATTATCAAAATGATTTCTTGTGCTAGTATCTTATAATGGGGTTTACGTAATGTAGAAGAAAGCAGAAAAATGAGGGTTTACTTGCAAAAAAATCACTACTTTTACAAGATTTTTTTCAGTGTTTTTCTTAACACTGAACTTGGCCAAAAAAGATCATCAAAATTTGCATCTCCTTTTGTTGGTTTTGATCTTCAAAAATGGTACTTAATTCAGCAAGTAAGCCGCCTTCATCTTAGCTCGTAAGAATCCTGAAAACAAAGACGGAAAAAAATGCAAGAAAATGAGGAAAGTAAGAGAAAATGGAAAGAAAAAGGTGAGAGATGAAAAAGAGGGGAAAGAACAGAGAGAAAAGGAAAGATGAGGTGAGTGAGAATGAAGAAGTAGAAAATATATAAGAAAGGGAAGGTAATAAATATAAAAGACAGAGCAATAAGTAAGGCCAGTTGTAGTTCATAAATTCACCCACTTTAATCTGAAGAGAAGTTTGAAGTGTGCTAACTAGTAACCATTTTTCTGTACCCACATTAATGGAAAAGGAGATGGGAGTGTGGTAGAGTAGAGGTGGTGATATAATGGAGTCACAAAATTAAGGTTAGTCGTTGTAGCTACGGAGTATAGCTGTATATGTATAGGGTTGTTTCGTGACTTTTTTTTTGGTAATGTAATAGTGAACTGTGAATAACAAAGACTCAAAGAGGAGTACTATGCACAAATTTGATATTACTCACACGAGGTGAAACCGCATGAAGTTTGAAAGTAAAAGAATATACTATCATGAAATGATATAAGTATTAACATATTTTCATACAATGACATATAATCTAATAATTCATGATAGAGAATATATTCATATTTTAGGGATATAATTTTGTATATGATCGATTATTTTCTGCATAATGATTCCTATCTTTCCGGGTTTCCTAACACTATTAAGACTGGGACTTGTGTAACCTATATAATGATCAATAGACATTACTCCAAGTTTAAGGAGTTTACAATATCTAACAATTTATAATTAAAATGACATATATTAAAAGAACTTAGTTATAACGTATAAAACTATTTCTGAAACTTCAACCATCAGCTTAAACTTTTGGTTTACTTAATCCTTTGACACATGGTAATGTCAAAAAGAACAGATAAGCATAAAAAAAGATAACATTAACTAAGTGCATATTGTCATGCTCACACTAACTAGGTGTTAATTGTATGACAAGAATATTAGTATAAGAAAAGGAAATCTTTTCTCCCTAGGCTATTGTACCTCTTTCACTCTTCCAAATTTAAGGGTATTTTTAATCTCTCTATTCTCA
Source organism: Beta lomatogona (assembly GCA_947646795.1). Lineage (NCBI taxonomy): Eukaryota > Viridiplantae > Streptophyta > Magnoliopsida > Caryophyllales > Amaranthaceae > Beta > Beta lomatogona. The sequence goes on along the minus strand of CANSNZ010001383.1, from coordinate 395,881 downwards.
AATAACTAAAGAACCTTGACTTTAACTTTATAAAGTTATTTTTACTCCATCAATAAATTAACAATTCATACCATCATGTAGAATTTTGTAAAGAGGGAGAGGTGGTAGCTCAATGGAGTACCACCCCGAATTTCAAGACATTGTCCAGAGTTCGAAACCTCATCCCAACAATATATTGGGGGCATTTACTTCTGGGTTATTTAGCCTTGTACCCAGCCTATAAAATTCAGATAGCATAACCCATTAGGGCTGCTAGCCCATATGGCATAACCCTATTAACTATAATAATATATTATATATTAATATATAATAATATAAGTGCATAGTGAAAGTCAAAGTTTTGAGAGAATACATATGCTAACATTTACTATTTGGAGTTTTCTAAAAGGGAAAGAGTTGAGTTTCATACCTCAAAGGCTCAAACACAACATGAAGCTTCCCTTCTCCTCTGTCAAATGTATTTCCACCTAACACAACAGGGCTTTTAAGTTGGTGCATTCAATGGAGTGAAAAATTTATTGTGATTAGTTGAGAAACTAGCCCACAACTATTATGTTTGTTTGGAAATATTGAAGATACTAGTAACTACTAACTAGTAAGAGAGAAAGGGTGATGAAATCTCCAACATACACTGATACACAATTTAAGGTTAAGAAGCATATGACTTCATTAGTTGTTTGATAACAGTTCCCTCAAGATGACCATAATACATTTTTTCATACTGTTGCACAAATAATAAGAAGCAAATAGCCAAGAAAATTGAGTTTAACTTGTAATTGGGTTTAGGATGTAATTTCTAATTCTGTAGTGATTAAGAAATAAACATAAGTAGAAGATGAATTTAAGAAGAGAAGAGAAGCTAGGTCAGGGTTGGGTGAGCAACTCAGCCATAATATTGTTTAGCACAAGAATTTCTAAGGGAGAAATTCAAAATTATTCTTTGCAAGAAATTGCCAAAAACTCAACATCCTGCTGACAAACTCAGTAGATCCTTCCACAAGAAAATTAATCAGAGTCCAAATGCATGATAACAACTTAGCCCTAGTTTTATATTTTTGTAATAAAGTTGGGTTTACAGCTATACCAGCTTGGTGGAAAAGCACACAGTGATATGGAGTAACACATTTATAGGTAGGTTGCCTGTTTAATGTAACTGTCTTACACCCTAGTCCCTACCTAAAGTATGGTTAGTTTGACAAGTTTTTGAATGATGTTGTTGACTATTGCTTTACATAATTAAATCTATTAAGATTTAAGACATCACCGTTTAACTTGTATGTGTGCGTATATTTTGGGTCCATAAAAGAGGTTTGCAATATGGAAGTTGAGAAAAGCATGCCAAAAGTTACTTCTAGAGGACTTGTTTCGGAAGTCGATCTGAAAAGAACAAGATTTAGATCCAAAACTAATATTTTCTCCGTTTAGAAATAATTACATCATTGTATGTTTTCCACGCTTGTCGATGGATAATTTCAAACATTAATATATTTCATTATTAATAAGTAAAAATTATAAAAAGTTGATGTTAAAAAAATATACATTGAAATAAACCTAACAAGATCTCATATAACTATACATCAAAAGATGCATGATTTCCCGTAATTGCCTATTGTTGGAATTTGGATCACTCATCCGGCTCTTCTTATTTCATATCATCAATCACTTAAAATTGGCAATTACGGGAAAGAAAAATCGACTATAACCTATGAGGTAACTTATAAATGGAGAAGGGTATATCGCATACAGCTAGTTCTTTTTGTTTTTTGTTTTTGTTTTTGTTTTTGTTTGGAAGAATCATATACAACTAGACCTAATTAAGTGACACACATTTACAAAAAAAGTCACCCGATCACAGTTATTTCCTGCGTTTTTTATCAGTTGTAAAATTGTAATTCTTTGATTTTCAAGCTTGCGAGCACAACTTTAGCTGATAAAATCTTGATTATTACTTTGTAAACATACATTGAGATAAATCAACAATATCTCACATACTATTTTTTTTTATACTATTTTTTTTATATTAGTGTAAAAACTCCCGATTAAAGTTAGTATAAATAGAACAAAAATCAGTACAATCACATATAAAAGAGGTTGTATTTCAAAATTCGGGTTGACTATACTTTTGCGTTACATACTTCATTATACAAGACCCATGGTTGGTGAAGAGGTAGTTGAAAGAAAAGCAGTACAATTACAGTTAGGTCAACTTCTCTTCCACTATTTGGCTAAGGTAGACTTGGATTTAGAACCCATTTAAATTAGCATTCAAGTCTTCTATGGACCCACCCAACCCCAACAAAGAGAATACCCCATCCAAAACCCTCCATGGGCTTTTGGACTACTACATGGGCCTCGGTTATATTGACTTGGCCCAGTGTACTTTTTGGATTAGCTTATTTTGATTAGGTTGCTCAAGCTCCAATTTGTTCCCACACCAAAGATTCAAGATTTCAATGCTTACAGAATGTAAGAGCAATACTTTATGAAGCATTCATCAATAATCAATCACTTTGCATGATCTCTCTCCATAACTTCTCTTCCCACAACTAACACATCAAACAATGATGTTAATGTGCATGATGCCTAAGCGAGGGTGCACATAGCACTGATAGCAGATTTGTGCACCTTGGTAAATCAACCAAAAAAGAAAACAGGTACAACAAATAGCTTCAGAAGCCAAACCTAATCAGTCATTTACACGAGCTTAAATTTAGCTGTAGCAGAACACATATACCTGTAGATCCACTCGTGTATTATCACCCTTCAGCTACGAATCTTGTGTTCTATGCTACAGTCCAGAGTTGAGGACAAACGATCTTCCAGATTTGTAAATCCTATGTCAATTGTTTCAATGACCATTAAGATGCAACAGCTTGCTGATGTGGAAACTTGATCTGTACTCTACAAGTTAAAACTGGCTTTCTGCTTCTATAACACAATATCATCGTCTATACAAGTATCTCGAAAGGGGAAACTTGAGGCTCCTTGCAACCTGTGAGCGGTTTCAAAAGATTAGAAACAAATGTAGATAAAATAAATGTCAAGTGAACATCTGCTCAATCCCATTAGAAGTTACCTTCAGAGCCAATTCTTCGGTTACAGTAGACTTGTAACGAGTTGAGCCCTCCAGCGGACAACTTCCCCCTTTGCTTATAAAATTAGCATTACATAGACTAGACACTTGCAAGAGAACATTAGAAGTGAGGTCATTTTGAGCTACTTGACTTCCCAGAGGGTCGTCCTCATTGTGCACCTCTTCGTCAACAGAACTGTCTTCCCCATATGTGATGCATTGGAAGATAGCTAACAACCTTTCCAAGGGGAAAGTCCCAGGGCCCTTCATAAGTAATTCCTGCTCCGCCATTTCCTTCTGCTCCATTGCCTTCTCAGAACACCTAAAGAACCATAAAATATAAGAGAAAACCAAGCAAGTGCCACTAAAATGGGAAAATATATCATACTTCCACAAGGAAAACAGTAAAGGGAGCTGGGAGTTCGCCTTCGGGGAAAAAATATTATTAAAACCAACATTGAGTATGATATACTGATACAAGGATACATGAAAATTTTGCCAAAAAATTTCATGGCAGAATGTTATACATCAGAAAGACAATCAAGTTTTAGAGTTTTGGGCACAAGGTTCATCAACTGACAGTCTGACGATATAAACACAGACGACATACATGCTAGCAACCGACATTGAGTATGATGACTGGTAAGAGAAAATGGCCACTGGCCAACCTTCATAATAAGATGATCAGTCACTTCAATTGGAAGTGTCACTCAAAAGGACAACAGCAGCATAATGAACTGCTAATTTCAATAGTATGAAGAAACTTACTTTCTCTTCTTTTTGCCATTAGAAGGACCTCCAGTTGAATCAAACAATGATGCATCAAGAGTAGCAGGGTTTCTTGAAGCAAGAAATGCTGAAATAAGAAGATATTTTGCTGAAATAGACATGTGGAAATCCAACTCTTCATCAGGAACTCCCAATTTCTTCGCACTCGCCCTCCCCTTCACTTTATCACCTTTAGCTTCAACCTCGAGAGATGAAATTCTGAATACTTCATTGAGAGAAGGACGAATATGTGGCACAAGATGACTAAAAAGTTTTCTCTTTGCATCTTCTCTTTTCTGTTTGGTTTCCCAGCAAAAGTTAGACCTTGGATCATTCAAGGGCTCACAGTACTTCTCGTACAGTGGACGTAATGCAATAGATAATTCATCAACTTGTCTCGTAACTCTAGAGAAAGGCTTCAGTGAAATGCTGCAAAACAATTTCCTAAGTTGAAACATGAGTGCATTCACCATACAATGTGATTATGCTCATTTGGAGGTTTCAAATGAGCAATGAGCAAAAAATAGCATTGGGTGTACCATGACTCCATGAGCATGTTACACCCGGTTGTATGATAAAAATTCCCATTGAAACATAGCAAAAACTTCAACAGTATTTAAACTCACAAGTCACAAGAGATACACTTACTCAAGAAAATTCGACATTTGCTCGGGTTTCGACTGTTTCTGCATGAAAATTTGACGAAGGACCTGCTCTGTATATCCAGGGAAATATAAAGGGATAGGTTCTATGTGACCAGAATTTGAATAGTAAGCATCAGGAGACACTTTACTAATGAAGATAATACCAACTTCAGGCAAACCCAACATACGATAGAGACCAAACAGAAAAGGCAAAACAGTAGAACTTTTATCCCATTCTCGAACATGCTCAAAATCGTCGAAAATCAAGTAAATCATCTTCCCTAAATCATCTTTACTCACTCTTTTTCCACTAATTCTCTCAGATTTCCCCTTCAAAACGTCCAAGACATTCACCAATGCTTCTCGAACAAAGTTAGCGAAATCAGAGGGCTTGTCACACTTCTTAACACTCAAATAATCATTTTCCTCAACCCTTACATGAAATGCCAACTTATTCAAGATGGACTCAAACAAAATCCTAGGACTATAACATGTAACACAGCTCGAATATACGAACGGGCGCTTCAAATGTCGAAAAACCTCAAGAATGATGCTAGTTTTTCCAGTGGAAGCACCACCATAGATAAACAATGGAAACATAGGAGAATTTAAGGGACCCACATGACATAAAACCTCAGTAATTTCATTATTTCTACCAGGGAAACTAGAAAGAAGATCATCCAAGCTTAAATGTTTATCATTCTTATATAAAAGATCTCTAATTGTTGGTTTATAAGTTATTCTTTTTCTGGATGTTTGTGTACTAGCAGAAGCCAAAGATCTTGTTGTTCTTCTAGTAGATTGCGGCGATTCTTCATTACCCATATTTTTCTTTTGTCTAGTCGTATAAATTCCCAAATGCAGCAGCACGTTGATTCAACAATTAAAATCCTCAACTTTCAGTTAATTTCATAATACATTCTTCAATCATAAGGTTTGGAATTCACAAAAGGAAAAACAGTTAATTGTTAGGGTTTGTAAATTTTGGAAACACCTCCAGCAAATGTGCGTTGCACGCAAGAGAGGAGAGAAAAAGCTAGTGACCCCGGTCGAGGAGCACCACCAACAATACCAGCAGCGTCTGCAACGCGGCGGCGAGAGCAGCAGCGAAGGAGAGAGAGAAAACAACGGCACAGCGACGCGGCGCGGACAGCAACGCTGGTCTGAGCGCCGGCAGCATCACTGCTAGCAGAGGGCGGCAACGGCGCCAAACAGGGGGGGGAGTCTGAGATGCGAGGAGAGAGAGAGTGTGTGTTTTGAGGGGTTTGGGGTTTTGAGAGAACCGCGGGATAGATGGGATAAGATTGGGGTTTGGATCCTCTTGAGTTCTAAATAACTCTATAAGGTAGGGTTTGTGCAAATTAGTAGGTGCACATGTCTGTATGGTGAGGAAGGTACGCAAGATGAACATTAAGTACTAGGTTATGAGCATAAGACCAATTACCAATGAACATATACTAATAGAGATGTACATATGTTCATTTGGATTGTTAGCCATATACATGTGTTCATTTGACTTGTTATTCATGTGTTCATTTGACTTGGTTTATCATGGGGGAAATCTTAGAACTGTCCTGATGGAGCCTGTCCGATATTGCTTTCCAATTAATACCCCATTCTTGTTTGTTATTTAGACACCAGATTTTCAGACAAAAGCGTATTAGTTCTGATTTCCGGGTCAATTGGTACATTGGGAAACATGTTATGTTCAAATTGAGTTTTTGTACCACAATGGAGGACACTTTTAGAAAATCAAGACACCAATTCTCAATTTAGTAGGGTTGATGTTGTCCTTCTGTGGGTAAGGTTGTTTGGAGTAGAATGGGAGTATGGTCTGACACAAGGAGTGGAAAATTTCATATACGAGTCTAAGGAAACCGATCATTTCATTCTAAGGTTATATTATATAGGCCCTATCTAGCCTTTCCATGATTAGCTCATTCCCCTCTCGTCCATTGGTCCAAATGAATCGGGGTCTAAAAAGGTACAGTTTGAAGTTGTAGGCTAATTTTCCAATGATTAAATTCCTCCCAACCTGTTATTAGTACTGACCCTCCTATTTTATCCTCATATTGGTCCACTTGGTTAATATCTCCAATGATAAGATATATAGGTGTCGTTTGGTTCGCATAGGAAATAACTTCCTATGAGAATTCTTATTTCCTGGGAAGTCATTTCCCTTGGAATTGAGTTAAATTTGTTTGTTTGGCACTATAGGAAATTGAATTTCCTAGGAAGTCAATTCTCATGCTTTGTTTGGTGTACATATCTATTTCCCATATAATTTTAACTACTTTAACTACTTTTACCTCAACTTTTTCTTTAATTTTTTTCTTGTTTTGTTTTCAACATAGTATTTTTGTTTGTTTTTCTTGCAAATGTCATAAAGCCATCAACATGAACACTATGAGATCAACAAAAACCTGCTAATATATATGTTTGCAAAATGTTATACTACCAGAGCTACAAATTCAGCTCAATCTCATCGTTGTCCAAAAATTACATCAAGCCATTCATAAATTATCCCAAAAAAAAACATAGCAGTTCCCTATCACCACCCATTCCAACAAAGGCTAAAAAAAATCTGATATTTTACTAATATCAATATATCACTGGTCAGGAAGTAGAAGACCTTGAACATAAGCATATTTAAAGTTTTTAGGTAGGCTGAAAAAGAAGTCAACCTCAAGAGGATTAAGGGCAATTTTCTTTGATGCCAAAAGTACCTCACTAGGAGATAACCCTTCCATTTTCATAATCTCGGTAGTTAGTTTCATCCTTCTATCAGCCGAATCAGATTCATGTTGAAAGCAATTAGCAAGTCGTCCAATGTGTTCCGTAGCTGCTTCCATCACATCACTAATTTTCCCAATCTTGGTAGAAAATTCTTTTAAAGCTTCAATTGTTTCTGTCCTTGCTCTCTTTGTTCGACTACTTGAAGAAGTTGTTGATTGTGGTGTTGATGATTGAGGTCCTGTTGGATCACATTGAGTAGGTGAATTACTCTCCTCTGCATTCAAATCAGGAACTTGGTGTTCTTCTTCGACTCTTGCTCCATCCTCCAATTCCTGTAGAACATCGTACACAGTTCCAGATTCATTACCAACAGCTCTGTCTTTGCCCCAAATCTTCCCCAACTCTTCATAAAATGGAAAAGGCTTGTTCCTTAACCCTGCTGCATTTTTATGGCTCTGCCACAAAAAAAGACAATCAAATTCGATGATGACTAAGCAAAAGGTTCTTAATTGATATTTAAGACACATGAGTTCTTAAGTGAGAAAAACAATTGATGGTTGAATTTTTCCTCCAATTTTTCGAATTGTGGAAGACCATTGTCACAAAGTTACAGTAAGCATATGATGGCTTACTTTACTTGAAAGGCTTTGATGAGGTTTTTGCCTCTAATGAGGTAACTACACATATAGCCTGAGGAAAATATAAAAATGTAGACTTATCTCCTCTGTAGCATTATCTATTGCAATACATTTATGAGTGTTAGAACTTAAGTTGGAATGACTGCTGTTTTGTTTCACGCCAATAGATAGTCATTAAGATGTATGTAGCAGTATTGTTTCACGCCAATAGATAGTCATTAAGATGTATGATTTTGTCCAATATCAGGATGTACAAAAAGTAAAGCAAACATGAGTTAGAGTAAGCAAACAAAGCAAGCACCTAATTAAGTAATTAAGAATATCTACATTACCTTGATCCATTCATCCCATACTGCCTGGGGGCATGTAACAAACTTTTCTTCATCATTCCATCCAAAACCACTAGCACTTGGACTGAGCATCTCCGTTATAGCATCATATTGTTTCCTAAGATGTTTTACTCTTGATTCAATATGAGGCTTGGCTTTTTTCTCACACCCAGGCAATTTTTGTAACATTATAGTTTCTAACTTAGCATAAGCACCACTCTTGAATTGACCATTATCTGCTTTCCAACCACCAATATCCAAAAGATCAGTCATGGCTGTAATGAGTGCACGATCCTCAGCAACTGACCATCTTGACAAGTTTCTAGTAGTATTGCTACTACGAGCATTTTGAGGTTGACTCATCTGTAAAATCCAATAAAATGCAACAAAACAGTACCAGAAATATACAAATGTCAATGGATATGTTATACACAAAAGTTTATATATATATATATATATATATATATATGGTCAATAACATCAAAAGTGCGCAAAACAAAGCATTCATTACATACGCCAAAAAGTAGTCATGCATTACAAGTAGTTCAGTTGGTAGAAAAAAAGATTTCAAAGTAAAATTTAATCAAGTGTTTCTAGTTTGAATCCATGCATTATACATCTCATTTGCTAGCTCCTGTCTAAAAGCATTCCATGTTGCACTTGTTTCCATGATTTCAATATTATCACCATCATCTTCCATGTTATCATCAAGTAAAGACTCCATAGGATCAACGGACATATATGTTCGAATGAAGTTATGCACAAGAGCACAAGCCAAGATAATCCGACTAACTGTCTTTCGAGGATACCAAGTTGTATGTCTTAGGATACCCCATCTCATTTTTAGTAACCCAAAACATCTCTCAATCACGTTTCTTGCCTGAGAATGCTTCATATTGTAATATTCTTCGGCTGATACAGGAAGAGAACCACGTTTCCAAATACTCAAATGGTATCTTTGGCCTCTAAATGGCGTCAAAAAACCCTCACAGTTCATGTATCCAGCATCACATAAATAATAGTTACCTAATGCGAAGCAACAAAAGTTGTAACCATCTTATTTTCATAGAGTTGTTGTATAACATATAGAAGAAATAATTAAATATATTACCTTGAGGAACTTTTAAAGGACTTTGTCTAGACAAGGCATCACGAAGTACTCTATTATCATGTGCCGAACCCTCCCAACCAGGTAATAAATATATAAATTGCATATCCCGCGTACAAGCAACTAAGACATTTGTAGTAAGATCTCCTTTTCTGTTTCTGAACCTAACTTTATCCTTATCCCCTACACGAACCTTAAAGCGTGTTCCATCCAAAGCGCCTAAGCAATTCTACAAAGGGAATAAAGAAAAGAAGAACCACCCATGTATTAATGAAGTAAATCTGCAAACAATTGTGAAATAGTTATTTTGTATGGCATAGTAAACTTACTTTAAACCATTTCCACCTATCATCTTGACAGGTTTTCGATCCTTGCTGTAGGTTTTTTAAGCAAGATATGATGACATCTAAGAAGAGCTTGTAGTACTAAATTGAAATGCCTTGAAACAGTCTCTCCACTTCTTCTAAAATGTAATTGAGTTCTTCGATTTTTTGTATCATGAGAAAGAGTAAAGAGAAATAAAGCTACCATTTCTTCCAAACGTGTATTTCTATTTCCTTGCAACTTTCCAACATCTCTAAGCATCTCACATAACTTATAAAAACAAGCTCTGTCCATTCTAAGGTTGTCCAAACATGCTATGTCACTCCCTTCGATCATAGGCCTAACATTTAGAACTCTAGCAGTCAACCGCTCTTCAAGTGAATCATCAAACACAAAGGTAATAGGCTTAGGAATTTTAATGTTTGTAATGGAAAGAAGATACATGAGATGAAGTATTATCTCCATAATCATGACCATAATCTGCCTATATATCACAACACAAATCGCTGCAATCTTCTTTTGTTTACTTAAGGGAATGCGAGCCATTACTGTTTCACAAGTGAAAAATTGTAAATTAAAATATTATGATCAAAGATGCATATATCTAGTAAAATTGATCAATACGAAGTATAATATTGCATAAAACAAAAAAGAAATAAACACAAACATGAATTGCTTTCTGATTTGGGCATGACCACAATTGAAGGAAAAATGAGGGGAAAGTAAAACCTAGAAGTTGATGATACCCTAATGCTAAGTAAGATGTAGAGTAGAACAGTAGAAATCCGACTTGAGTAAGAGGGAGTCAGAAGATGAAGCTCTTTGCTGCAACTATGCAAAAGCATGATGAAGAAGGTTTTTTTTTAATTGCGTTAGCAAGCCATGGTTCATGCTCTAAAAAATCTGCTGACTCTTTCCGTTCCATGGGTACCACTTGGTTGCTGAGAAATTCAGCTTCATGCTTCTCTAATTAACTCATTTGATAACCTTTGCTTTCACTAACAACAAACATTCAATGTGCCACTGTTTAATTAAACAAACCGCAAAAAGAAATACTCAAAGAGAGTACCTAAGGACAAAGAAGCAAGAATATGGTCCCACTGATTCTACCATTTACCAAGAAACACTCTACCTATCTACTCAGAAGTCCCTTAGGAGTATTCTGATTTTCTGAGGTAAAGAAATATGCTTTAGAAGTTTCAGCAACAATATCAATTTCTCAAAACCCCTTTAAGCAAGCTATGGAACTTCATAACATAAATTAGAGAAAGTACTACCACCATTCAATCAAACAACACCACCATTCCCTTAAGTATCAAATTCAAATTTGGAAAGCAACTCCAACAATCTGGGATAGATTCCTCTTTTCATAATTTATCAATTTGTGAAGACTAAGTCACTATTGATTACCCTGTAAGAATTAACATCATGCAACACAGCTTCGTGACTTTGTCCAGACATGCCTACATTACTTGTTTAGAGAAGATCATAAGTCCCACTTTGCACCCGAAATCTTCAAGTAGATTGAAAATGCTTTCAACCTGTCAAGCTTGATTCTTGGACACCAATTTTACTCTGCCAATGCAGCCTACTAATCTCATATTTATCCTCAACAACAATCTTGCGGAGGATATCCTCAATGTTGGCAAAACTTCAGTGCCAATTCATCTTGAGTTCTACTTATTATACTTTTCTGTATTATTCTACTACTTCCACTGTCGCTCAGACGCTCACTATAAAATTTTCTAATGTTATGTTTATATCATTCTTACAACTGAATCAAAGGTATTTTTAGACATCTTTTTTACCTCAAATGTAGATGTATATTTTAGCTTAATTCATGACATCTTTTTTACCTTTTCCTTTAGGTTTATTGCGGTATTTAACCGAGTGCATTATTTGATCAAAAAAGATCAAAATTTTCAGATCCAATTTCCAAATTAATGAACACGCCACTACCAAATAAAACTCTACATTTTCGAGTGCATTATTTGATCAAAAAAGATCAAATTTTTCAGACCCAATTTCCAAATTAATGAACACGCCACTACCAAATAAAACTCTACATTTTCTGACCCAATTTTCAGATTAAATTTTTCACAAATTTTGGGAACCTATTTATGTGTTAAATTTTAGATAAAATCCCAGAAAAAAAAAACCACACACAATGAAGATTGAAGACAACAAGAAAAGGAGAGAGAAAAATCAAACCTTGCTTTTGAGATGACAAGAAGGAAAAGATGGAGATTGCAAGACCAAAGTGTTGGAGATTCATGCAAAATGGAGGTGTGGGATGTTGGAGAGCAAACCCTCAGTCCTCACAGAGTCACAGTGAAATAATGGGGAGGGAGAGGGAAAATAGCGCGCCTTTGTGAAAACTTCAAGGGCATAATTGTCATTTCCAAGTAAAAATTGACACAGGAAATATAACTCACCGTAGGGGGGGTGGGTGAGTTATTTCCAGTGTTATGAGGGAAATTGTAATTCCCTTGGAAATGTGAGTTCCCATGCTTTTCATATTTTTGGTCAACCAAACACAACAATATTTATCCATTTCCTAGGAAATTGTATTTCCAAGGAAATATATCTCCAACCAAACAACACCATAGTATGTTGGGAAAGAATTGCCGAAAGTTCGTTCCATAGCTGTGGACGCAAGTTATGACACGATTCCCCATACAAAAACAACACGTGGAAGGGATTACCATTATTTGGAACTATTTTACAAAGTACAAAATGACGACTAGTACGGACTGCCGTAACTGAAAAAGGGGCCCAACATAAAACAGCTAATCCACCCCTTGTCCCTTCTGCATCTACCCCTAGAACACTAGTAGGATTGGTGCTCCTTAAGAGACTTTGTACAACATCTATATCAGTTTCTGTTTCTTACAAAAATAAAAACGTAGGCTTAAAAGATGAAACTAGCCAGAACCGATATGGTATTGTCGGGGAATTACTGGCATTCAATCTCTGGCAATTCCATGACATGATGTTCATGGCGGGGTTGGTGATTGATCTGGGTCATTGACCCGGGAAGGAGAACCATCATCAAGAGAAACCATAATTGCAAAATGCAATTCCATGTCCAAGTCACCACCTGCTTCTGGATCATTTTTGCTTCGTTTATGGTTCCAAGCCCTAAGCTCGGGTGCAAAATGGCCCTAGCCATTGAGAGATTTCGCCTTGAAAGAGTGAGAGGGCGACAATGGTTTCAAATTAAAAGCTCCTTTAGCTTTCCCATCTTTCCATTTTGCATCGCTTTTTCTTGTGGGGAAAGTGTGCCTGAGCCCTGAAGGTCTTCATGGTCGATCAAAACCCCCTCAGACTTGCTGCGTTTGCTCCGGTTGATTTTTGAAGGCTCCTTCAGAACCAACGAGAAACTTTGGCCTTGCGTTCTATGCTACGGTCCAGAGTTGAGGACAAACGATCTTCCAGATTTGTAAATCCTATGTCAATTGTTTCAATGACCATTGAGATGCAACAACTTGCTGATGTGGGCATCAATACAAGAAAGCACAAACAATTTTTGATCTGTACTCTACGAGTTAAAACTGGCTTCCTGCTTCTACAACGCAATATCATCGTCTATACAAGTATCTCGAAAGGGGAAACTTGAGACTCCTTGCAACCTGTGAGCAGTTTCAAAAGATCAGAAACAATTAACAAATGTAGATAAAATAAATATGTCAAGTGAAGGAACATCTGTTCAATCCCATTAGAAGTCACCTTCAGAGCCAATTCTTCAGATACAGTAGACTTGTAACGAGTTGAGCCCTCCAATGGACAACTTCCCCCTTTGCTTATAAAATTAGCGTTACATAGACTAGACACTTGCAAGAGAACATTAGACGTGAGGTCATTTTGAGCTACATGGCTTCCCAGAGGGTCATCCTCATTGTGCACCTCTTCGTCAACAGAACCGTCTTCCCCATACGTGATGCACTGGAAAATAGCTAACAACCTTTCCAAGGGGAAAGTCCCAGGGCCCTTCATAAGTAATTCCTGCTCCGCCATTTCCTTCTGCTCCATTGCCTTCTCAGAACACCTAAAGAACCATAAAATATAAGAGAAAACCAAGCAAGTGCCACTAAAATGGGAAAATATATCATACTTCCACAAGGAAAACAATAAAGGGAGCTGGGAGTTTGCCTTCGGGGAAAAATTATTATTAAAACCAACATTGAGTATGAAATACTGATACAAGCATACATGAAAATTTTGCCAAAATTTCATGGCAGAATGTTATACATCAGAAAGACAATCAAGTTTTAGAGTTTTGGGCACAAGGTTCATCAACTGACAGTCTGACGATATAAACACAGACGACATACATGCTAGCAACCAATATTGAGTATGATGACCGATAAGAGAAAATGTGCCAATGGCAAGTGGCAATTGGGAGTGTTAACTCAAAAGGGCAAAGCCTGCATAATGAACTGCTAATTCAATAGTATGAAGAAACTTACTTTCTCTTCTTTTTGCCATTAGAAGGACCTCCAGTTGAATCAAACAATGATGCATCAAGAGTAGCAGGGTTTCTTGAAGCAAGATATGCTGAAATAAGAAGATATTTTGCTGAAATAGACATGTGGAAATCCAACTCTTCATCAGGAACTCCTGATTTCTTCGCACTCGCCCTCCCCTTCACTTTATCAGCTTTAGCTTCTACCTCAAGAGATGAAATTCTGAATACTTCATTGAGAGAAGGAAGAATATGTGGCTTAAGATGACTATAAAGTTTTTTCTTTGCATCTTCTCTGGTCTGTGTGGTTTCCCAGTAAAAGTTAGACCTTGGATCATTCAAGGGCTCGCAATACTTCTCATACAGTGGACGTAATGCAATAGATAATTCATCAACTTGTCTCGTAACTTTAGAGAAAAGATTCAGTGAAATACTGCAAAACAAGAACAGAAGCGCAAGCCATCCTTATCATTCCCTAAGTTGAAACATAAGTGCATCCACCATACACACGGGTGTACCATGCTCTTTTGCTCATTTGTTCATTTGAAACTCTACCTATTACGTGATTATGCTCATTTGCAGGTTTCAAATGAGCAAAGCCAAAAAATAGCATTGGTACACCCGGATGTTTGATAAAAATTCCCGTTTAAACATAGCAAAAAACTTCAACAGGATATAAACTCATAAGTCACAATAGATACTTACTCAAGAAAATGCTCGCGTTTCGATTGTTTCTGCATGAAAATTTGACGAAGATCCTCCTTTGTATATCCAGGGAAATATAAAGGGATAGATTCTATGTGACCAGAATTTGAATAGTAAGCATCAGGAGACACTTTACTGATGAAGATAATACCAACTTCAGGCAAACCCAACATACGATAGAGACCAAACAAAAAAGGCAAAACAGTAGAGCTTTTATCCCATTCTCGAACATGCTCAAAATCGTCGAAAATCAAGTAAATCATCTTCCCTAAATCATCCTTACACACTCTTTTTCCACTCATTCTCTCAGATTTCCCCTTCAAAACATCCAAGACATTCACCAATGCTTCTCGAACAAAGTTAGCGAAATCAGAGGGCTTGTCACACTTCTTAACACTCAAATAATCATTTTCCTCAACCCTTACATGAAATGCCAACTTATTCAAGATGGACTCAAACAAAATCCTAGGATTATAACATGTAACACAGCTCGAATACACGAATGGGCGCTTCAAATGTCGATAAACCTCAAGAATGATGCTAGTTTTTCCAGTGGAAGCACCACCATAGATAAACAATGGAAACATAGGAGAATTCAAGGGACCCACATGACATAAAATCTCAGTAATTTCATTATTTCTACCAGGGAAACTAGAAAGAAGATCATCCAAGCTTAAAGGTTTATCATTCTTATATATAAGATCTTTAATTGTTGGTTTATAAGTGATGCTTTTTCTAGGTAATTGTGTACTAGCAGAAGCCAAAGATCTTGTTGTTCTTCTAGTAGATTGCGGCGATTCTTCATTACCCATATTTTTTTTTTTTGTCTAATCGTATAAATTCCCAAATGCAGCAGCACGTTGATTCAACACTTAAAATCCTCAACTTTCAGTTAATTTCATAATACATTCTTCAATCTTAAGTTTTGGAATTCACGAAAAAAAAAAAAGAGCAGTTATTGTTAGTGTTTGTAAATTTCGGAAACACCTCCAGCAAATGTGCGTTGCACGCAAGAGAGGAGAGAGAAAGGAGAAGAAAGAGAAGAGAAAGCACCGGTGTTTTTTTTTGGCAGCTTCTGTCACTGGTTGTGCTGCTGCTGGTGTCGCCGGCGATGCTTCTGCTTGCAGGAACGCAGTGGAAGAGGGGAGAGAGAGATTTTGCTGGGTAAAGGGTTGTCGGAGGTAGAAGAAACGAACTAGGCTGAGGGTTGGGATGAAAGACAAAACAACAGGACTGGACTGGACTGGACTGGACTGGACTCGAGGGTTTAGGGTCGGCCAAACGAACAACACGCCGCTTCTATATATGGGATTCGCATCTATACGTGAGATTCGCGTCTAACACCTCATATTGTAACCACAACTGATGCTCTTGTATTTGCCTATTTGTTACTATAAATGGAAGATACAAAAAGAAAATTCAATTTGTACTCAAGTCTCTTTCAAATGGTATTTGTATTAACACCATTATCATTATGGTACCAAAAGAAGTTTTGCGAAATTTATCAAAACCAACCTTTTAAAAACCACCTTTTGCGAGAAACAACTTTTTAAAAATTTTCTAGCAATTTAAGACCTTAAACATAATTTTTTTTTGTTGGAACCAACCTTACTCCACTTTCCGACGTTGACCAGCCGGATTCCGGCGTTGACTCACTTAAGTGAGACATGTGCGCAGCACGTGATCGTTTTTTTTCTCTGTTTTCTTCCTTTTTCCTCCAATTTCACCTAAAATCTTTCTCTCTCCTCTCTCACTCCTCCTACCCAGTTCACTCCTTCCTCTTCTCTCTTCAATTGGAGCTCTCCAATGTGATTTAGGAAAATCAGTGCGTCGCTGGAGCTTGGTGGCTGTAGCGCGGCACTTGGTGGGGCTCGGGGACGCGAAGGTGGTTGGTTTGTGGTAGAGATTCGACGCAGGTGGGTCGACGAGAGAGATGTGCATCAAGAAAATAGGTGTAGCGAGAGGAGATGGAGTTCGAGCGCAGGGTGGAAAGGTCACTGGGCTGGTGGGGGGTCTGTAGGTGCTTGGTGGCTGGCTGGGTAACGTCCTGTTGTGGTGCACGACGACAATGCAGGTGGTGGTGGCGTCGTGGTGGTGCGGGTAGCTCGCCCAAAACAGAGGAGGAAGATGGTAAAATGGAGGAGAGAGGAAGTAGAAATTCTTGGCTAATTGCTAAGTAATTGTTCTGATTTTTGCTTGTGGATAGATGATGGACAATCACCCGGTATGTATAGAACTTGTTGGGAGCGATTATTGCACTGTAGCTCAATTTGTAAATCGAAAAATGAGAAATTTGGTCAAGGTACATTAGTGGAGGAAGATAAGGTGATCTTCATTTTATATTTACTGTCATTTTGAAGGTATCAGAAGTGGTTTAAGAGAGAAGAGGAAGTAGAGAGAAAGATTTTAGGGGACATTGGAGGGCTAGGGAAGAAAATAGGAAAACAAAACGACAGTCAATGCCGAAATCCGATGGTCAACGTCAAAAAGTGGAGTAAGGTTGGTTCCAACAAAAAAAAAATTGTTTAAGGTCTTAAGTTGCCAGAAAATTTTTAAAATGTTATTTCTCGCAAAAAGTGGTTTTTAAAAGGTTGGTTTTGACAAATTTCGAAAAAAAAAAAAGATCGGAAAGATTCATTTTCCTTACCCTCTAAATGGAACCAAGTCTTTCCAATGCTAGAAAGATATGGAAGGAAAATACCACTACTCTCTTTTCTCCCATGTCTTTCCTTCCCCTTCTCCCCATAGTCCCTTTCATTTCTCTCTATAATTGCTATCTAAACAAAGTGTAAATGGCAAACACGTCCAATAAAAAGATTATACAAGGCAAAATTCAAAATGACAATTGCACAATCGACTGCACAAATTAAAACTATACAAGCTTTAGCCATAATGAACAGAACGTTAACCAAGTAATTAGAACTTTGCAATTAAGCCAAGTTCGGACACTTTCTAATCTCATTAATAAGGGCCAAGCGAGGCCATTTTAGGGAACCATATGCAAAGTCCAGCTACCAATATTAACAATACAACAAAGCGAAGCAAACAAAAGTATTAAAAGCTATTGGAATTAGCTCCATGAGAATATCATCTGAATCATCGTTCTCCAAACATCAATCTACCAGGGTTCTGTTGTATATCTCACGTTTCTCTCAACACAATAGTGAATTTTTCGTCATCATCTTAATGGTCAGCAGAGGCAGCAGTGATATATGTACTACGGCGACTTCCTCCAACAAGCATATCTTTCAGGCGTGACAAGATCCTTCCCGATTTCTGCAAAGAGAGTTTTACATACATTATCTAAATCAAGTCTCAAAAGATATACATTCTCCATTTCTCTACAAGTGATTCACAAGGTGCAGCAATTAAGATGTTGGTCATTGCAATGAAATTTGACAAATGATATTGCATTACTATCCGTAACTGAAAAAAAAATGATCTCAGGAATCAGGATGAAAGAATATAGAACAGAGAGCAGTCATAAACATGTTTTTGTGCCTAAAATGAAATTGAAGGTAAAAAATGATTTCCACGTAAGCAGGTTGCAAGGTTTTTGAACTTTTATAGCCTTAGGATGCATGCTGCACTTATGCACCACACAATCACGCATGTTGTCTGTTTGCAATCTATATCCAACCTCTATTTTCAGCATTAAAAAACAAACTTTTTTACTCCTCCCCCCAGGTCATGAAAAACGATTCGCTCATGGTTCAGAGTTCAGATGATACGGGGATAGAGTTGGAACTTCTAAACATAGCAGCAGACAAGAGGCATTCACAATCTCTTTTCATCAGTTCAAATCAAAACACCGAAGACAAGTCTTTGACCCATGGAGCCAACCCAATCAATTAGGATGAATGCAATGCCACCGTTGTTGTTCTTGTATTACCACCAACCACAACACAAAGAATACAAGTAGAAGAATAAAAAAAGATAAGGGACAAACAAGATATGTAGCATAAACACTTGTGAAACACTTCTGGACACCAATTGCACATACCATAAATTTTGTCAATGCAGATCTTGAATTATATTTCAACAACAGTTCCTATGATATTTATCAATGAGATAATTGTCAAATTAAGGCTCCGTTTGGTAAGGCGTGAAACATTTTCCTGGAAAAGTATTTTCATCTATTTTCAATTTTACATTGTTTGGTTTGCAAAGGAGTGTAAAATCATTTTCCTTAGGAGATAAATTGCTCTCCTAATGATGGAAAACAATTTTCCCTTCAAAATGAAGGGAAAATTTTTCTCCTTTCTTTTCCTTATCTCTCTTGCACACTCCTCTCACAAACTTTTCCTTTCGTTTCATCATTTTTCTTACATTGAACCAAACAACGGAAAACTAATTTTGGAATTGTGTTTTCCATGAAAATTATTTTACAATGAACATGTTTTACACCCAACCAAACGGAGCCTAAGAGGAAATGCAAGAATTTAAGTTCCAGTTGAACTTAAGTGCCAATGGATAATACCAGTAACCAGCAGCAGAAGCTAATTTTCCTATTAAATTTCATATCATATAGCTGGTTGCCTGTGGGTTAGGATGAGGTTGTGATTTCACACTTAATTAATAATTCTATGTTATATCACCTGATTAATCAAGAAATAATAATGCTCTTTTATCTTCTTTCACATTGGATAAATGCAAAAGTTCCATTTTTCTTCTGGGTGCTTTCCTCTATTGCCAGTTCCAGCATTCAGTGTCTTCCTTTGACTCATCTCAGGCTACCTTAAAAACTCCGAAGAGTACTTATTGAGTTATTGGACCCTGTTGCAATGAAAATTGTGAGGCTGGACGTTAAAAGAGTGCTCCTTTCCCCCAAGGGGTAAAGTACACTTACAGTCTTGGCTTTCTAGAGTTCCTTCGTACCTCTTATCCTTTATACAATCCCAGTTGCTGTGGTTGAAACGTTCCAGTAAGGATGAAGATTTCCTTTAAACCCAATAGAAGCAGAGAGAACATCTTATTAGGGTCATGTGTGTGAGCTAGTAAAGATACTCGGATTTTTGGTAACTCTATTATTGGTAAAAGAGTCTGGTGGATCTCACAGGAACCTAACTCTCAATTGCACAGCAATTATCAGCAAGCACAGTCTTCAAAGGCATGACTAAGAAGTGTTAGCAAACCCTAGGAAGTTTGTTTATCAGGTCTCGGCCCTTATTTATGTTCCATCAGTAAAGATATGAGGTCAGTACTAAAACTCTTAAATACCCCCCCCCCAATTCAATTTACACATTATAGTACCCTGCACCCCAACTAATTTCCAGTTCTGTTAAGAAGGCTAACGTCCCACAGCAAGTCAGAACTTTCACGGAAAAACAGGATGAAACTCAATACTTATTATATATCATCACTACAAAGACTCAACAGTAATCAGTGATAATTTGCTGCCACCAAAGGTGCTTGCAAGGAGATGCACTGTCACTGGATTACCCAATACCCACTGCAAACTTAGCTTCGTCCATGTGCAACCAGCACACTAACAGTTGCAGTTTGTAGGTTGTGTCCCATAACTACTCTAAGATACCTGGTTACACAGTTAGAAAGGCCTAATAGGATCTTTCCCCAATCAAACTCTGCACGTGTTGACATTTCTTTGTTTGGATAGAGTTCTGCGTTTAGAATCTCTTATGCGTGTAGTCACTGTGCCTAAAGATTAATCTTCTCCGCTTCAAAACGATACTCATCTGCTACTTTTGTATCCATGAAAGATTACATAGCTGTTGATCTTTATCCTGGAAACTGTCTCTCATGATGAATGTTTTCTCTATGTAACAACTCTTATTTCCTAAATGGCCTTATGGGAATGAACAATTATTTGCTTGAGTTGGTTCTCTGGTAGCACTCCAGAGTCCAGACTATTGTTTCAGGACAACAACTATCTGTGAATTCATTTCTACAGTCTTACACATATCAAGAGAGAAATAAACGCCAGATCTATCACTGATAATATCCCAACCTAAAAGAAAGAACAACAAACGATACCTCATCGCCAATGCTGAGCTGCCACCTCCTATGCAAAACCTCCCACCTCTCTTGTTGGAACCGTTGCCCAAGAATGACAAGACCCATTACAGCCGCGGCAACAAATATGGACCATAAAGCACTTGTATCTTTCACTTGAGCACACAAAGAGACCACTCTTCTTTTCCACCAGGCCCCACAAGGGAGTTCAGAGTCATCAATTTCATCTTCTTCTCCAGATTTGGGAGGCTTGGATCTAAAAGATGATGGATCTAAACAATAGTCAGAAGGTTCAGCAAGATCAACACTTTCATCATAAGCCGGTGATCCACCAATTTCTGTTTCACTGTGAAATGAACTAAATTTAGCAGCTCCATACACATCTTGTTCTTTGTCATCAACATCCAACCCATGTAGAGTTGTTGCTTCATCAAATCCTGGACCATGAATTGATAGGATCCTATTTCCCTTGTCTTCAAGTAATGGAATTCCAGGAAACTCCTCCGGCACATTCAATCCTTCTATCTTCCAGTTTTCTTCTTCCTTCTGCTCAGCTTTACTCTCTTTAGCCACATTCATTCCAGCAAGCCTGCCTTTAACTCCTTTGGAGATTTCTAAGTTTTCAAGTTCTATGGGTAAATTTTCATGCTGATTTGGAGGAAAGACAAAGTGACCAGACATAAAAAGAGCTCTAGAAGTTTCTGCTTCATAATCTTCACTTAAAGAAGGATCCTTCTCCTCGTGAATTGATTCATCTCCCCTAGGACCGGGAGCTGCAGCGTAAGTAGAAGCTGTTAGTGACACAACTTCCCATTCATTTCCACGTGGAGTGGCTTCCTCTCCCTCTTCATTGTCGGCCATCTTAGGAACTTCCTGTTCATTCCCACGAGACGTGGTCTCCTCTACATCCTCATTATCAGCCATCTTAAATATCAGATTACCTCAGGATCAGAAAAACCAAAAGAAAAAAGAAAATCAATAAAACAAAAGAGGTCAAGAATAACACTTTGAAGTTACAACCATGCACAACATAATTGCATGCACCATAAATCCCGTCTAATAAAATTTCAATCTGCAAAGGGTCCTCTTTGACAAAAACAAACACATATGACCCAAATCTTTCAACTACTGAGTTAACCAAACTATATTTCATCTTTTACACTTCTGTCAGAATGACATAGATCAAAATTTCCAAAAACATTATTCACAAATTACAATCATATAAAAGGTTCTCCCAGCTCCATTAAAGAATAAATCCATCCACATTCGTTGTTGTCATCAAGTGAGAGGATAGCTCACCACCTATACAACTAATCCTATTATCTCATGGTGTCAAATCATGTATCATAAGCAAAAATTACTACTACAACTCTTTGACCAAACTGCAGTCTCACATTGTACAATATTTCTCCCTTAGTCCCTTCACAAAGCAATGATCATCCCCTCAACGCCAAAACATTAACAACAATCAATTGATTAGCTCTAATTAAGCACAGTCTTCACTAATCAATAAGATGCAGATATTATTAGTAAAAAAAAATAAGGTGCAACATCAAGTTTTGCTCAGAGGTTCACAGAAAAAAAAAAGTGTTTCGCGGATAATAGTTGGAGTTTACTCAACACTGTAAAAGGTAATACTATCACAGCGATATTCAAAGCTCAAATTTCATTCAACGGTCAACAAATAGTTTAGGAATAACCATCAGTGATACAATTGCGACAGATAATCGCCATCTCATATCATATATTTCAAGCAACTATCAATCAAAATTCGATGCAAGATGAAAAATTAACACTAACAACAATTAGCAAACTTCAATCAAAATAATTTTTTCCCTACACATTTGTTCAATGCAACAATCAATCAAAGAGACAAAAATTCACTATAACATCCAAAAATCAACAGAAATAGGTAAAAGAACATGCAAAAAAAATCCAGAAAATCGGAAAACTAAGCAACTAAAATACGCAAATCGTGAACAAATCAGATAACAACAAATAATCCGCAGATAAAACAACAAAATTTTGCACGATTAAAAATCGGAAAATTAATCAACGAGAAAATTCATGTGAAGTGAAAAATATCATTCGATCTTAACTAAAGATGATGAAAACAGAAAGAGAAAATAAGAACTCACAGAGAAATCGGTGAGATCGAAGGTGATCGCCGGAGCAAAAAAGGGGGAAAATAAGTAGATAGAAACTGACTTTTACGAAAAACGAATAATAAGGGAGATGTTGTAATAAGTAAAAGGAAAATATGATAGAGATAAATGAAAACCGGGAGAACCGGTGGAAATGGGATTTGGAGTTTGTAATCTGTCGGTTTTTGACCGGTTTACGTCGGTAAGTGTTTGTCACGTAGTGGAAAGGGGGTACCGGAGTGACCTAGTATCGGGAGTGGAGGACTATGAATGATATGATGGCGTTTGCGTGCAAGGGGAGAGAAGAATGTACGGTTAAGAGATTAAGATAAAACTAGTCCAGCAATGATTTTTGTAATACTACTCAATTCTGAAAAAATAAAAATTGATAATAATCAATCATATTTTGATGCTAATAATAATACCACTTTGTGTTTTTAATAATTGTATCGACTATTGACACTATTTACACTCTCTATTTTAAGTTTTAACCTTCTTGTGTTATGTTTGCGTGAGGGGAAAAAGGCATACTCATATGATGTTGTTAAGATTCGTTTTATTAAGTAGTTTTACAAAATTAACTTTTTACAATCATGCATATGCATAATTCCAAAGTTGTGCATTGGTCCTTAAAAAAAAGTTGTGCATTGGCAAACGTGTCAAGTTCTTTGAGTACAGTTGCTAAAAATGGATGACGTTAATCAATAACAATGATAGATCATACGATATGATGTACGAAATATTATCCTCTAATGCAGAAGTAGTTGTTGTAGTACTGTTCATTAACAATCACGGTAGTTGGATTATGAGCCGCGTGGACAATAGCTTTTGATAAAGATTTCAGAGTTTTGACTAAAAACTACTAATGATGAAAAGTAGTGGTAAAAGAAATTGTGCCTCAACTATATTTTAGTTGTTAGAGTAGTGTTTTGAAAGAATAAACAAAAAATAGCTTTTGCGATAGAGGTAGTTTTTGAGGATAGAGTATAACTCATTTTAGTTATTATTTTAAACCAACAACTAGTTTACCGAACATTAGAAACAATTTTGACAACTAAAAAACTAACACAATAGCTAACAACTATCACAACAATTACTTTTCTCGAACAAGTGCTACTCATTTTTTAAGAACATTAGCCGATTATAAGTTAATTGTTAGGGATTAATCTATCAAGATAATAAATTTAGAGCGCGTATGACAACAACTGTTGAAGTGTTTTTGACACTTTTATCAAAATTTTACTAGCTTTTGAAAAGTAGGTTTGAAGTAACTTTTAGTGGTTGAATAAGTTTTCTGGAAAAGCTAAAATATAGTTTTGGGGATAATGTAGCTTTTGAAGATAACATTTAGTTAATTTTTGTTTATTTTGTTAAACCAACAACTATAGTTTAAAAGGATTCTGTAAATGTTGTAGGAGTAATTTTGGCAGCTAACATATGATACAATAGCTAACCACTACTGAGACAGCTAATAATTATCACAAAAACTACTATTGCCGAATAAATCTTCAGCGTATGCCAAGTAAAACTAGATATTAGATTAGTAAAAAGAACAAAATAATATACTACATTTTGTCTTGAAAAACTACTCCAAGCATAACCACTGCCTCAATAACTAATGTTTTGATCTTTTCATAATACTATCTCAAATTCTCCTTCCCCTAATACAAATTATCATAAATTGGTGATTTAGTACAATTTTTTTTTTAAAAAAAGGTAAGGAAAAAATAAGGAAAACATATGGGGAGCTCCCACCTTGTCGTTTACAAGGATGGACGATAAAACTGAATTACTACAACTTTATATTTAAATTGAGAATCTATTAAATGAACCACATTAGCAACCCAATCTGCTGCTTTGTTTGCTTCCCGATAGACGTGGCGGATATCCCATGCATTGACAGAGAGCAGAAGAGCTTGGATATACTTGACAAGATGAGCATTTTGCAATGGAGGAGGCCAAAGACCTTTAACAACATTTACAACCAAAATATTATTTTATTCAATGTGAAAATGACAAATGTTGTGTTGTAAGGCCAGCGGGATACCCTGATGGAGTGTCGTGGCCTCAACCATGAAGACATGAGAGGAACCAAGGTTGAAAGCCGCGGCCTTGAAGAGTTGTGAATGAGAATCTTGGATAATAACACCTGCTGATGTAGAATTACATACTATGACACGTTGACACTACTCTCATTTACTAGAGTTTTAACTTGGTCCACCTCACTTTTTCCGATACACAAATTACCTAATGGCTAGAAAAGAGGAAGAAGAAGTAGAGGAAGGATACAAATGAAAAATAATACAGTATAAATACGTTCAGTGTTTAGTAAATACGTGCAGCAAATAGACAATTAATTAATACTGCCTTCGTTTCAAATTGATCTACACACTTTACTTTGGGGGAGAACCAAGGAGAAAGTACAAAATTATGAGAAATAAACTAAAAAGGTGGATAGAGAAACTGAAAAGTGAGATAGAGAAACTAAAAAGTGGGTTAAAATATTAAAAGTGGATGACATGGGTGAAAAAAGAGGAGAAAGTAGATGTGACATGTTACAAAAAAATAGAAAAACAACATTATGTATATTAAAAAGAATCAGACCAAAAAGGAAAGTGTGTAGATTAAAAAGAAGGGAAATTTCCTCAGGTACCCCTGAGGTTTGGCGTAATTCCCAAGATACCCCCCACATTTGGGGAATTCCTCAGATACCCCTGAGGTTTGTGTTTGTGCTCAAAATACCCATAATATGGACGGAACCCTAACACCGTTAGGTTTTCCCCTGTTCATCCTCCCAAATTTCTCTCTCTCCTCCCTCCATCCCCCATTGATGAACGTTCAAGCTTTCTCTCTCCTCCCACCGTCCTCCATTGGTGACCTTCAAACCTCAGATTTTTTTCCCTCTCCTCCCACCATTCCCTATTGTTATTTTTCTTGAATTTTCGGATAGTTTGATAAATTAACAATAAAATCAGATTTTTACAGCTCAAATTGAAATGACAGAAAAACTCATCATCTTGAGATTGGGGGAAAAATTGTTGGTGTAGATTTGGGGAAAAATTACAGCTCAAATTGGGGGAAAATTACTCATACCCAGGTGTAGATTTGCGTTTTAAGAAAACCCAATTGTTGGTTTTCTCTGGTTCTTTGATTTGAGTCATTAATGGAAGCCAACTGACAGTGTTGGGACAACTGTAATTTAGAGCATGAGAGAGACAGTAGAAGTCATTAATGGAAGCCAACTAACAGCGCTAGGATGCGTTTTTACTTTTCAAGATTTTCATTTTTGACAATTTAGGAAGATGAAGATAGGAGGAGAGAGATAAAATTGAAGGTTTTGAATGTCTCTAATGGAGGATGGTGGGAGGAGAGATGAAGAAGATGAAGATGGAGAGGGGAGTGAAAAAAAAATTAACGGTGTTAGGGTTCCGTCTATAGTAAGGGTATTTTGAGCACAAACACAAACCTCAGGGGTATCTGAGGAATTCCCCAAATGTGAGGGGTATCTTGGGAATTACGCCAAACCTCAGGGGTACCTGAGGAAATTTCCCTAAAAAGAAACGAAGGTAGTATAATAGAGTATAAATACGTCCAGTGTTTAGTAAATACGGGTGGCAATTAGACAATTAATCAGTTACTTCTAACATACTCTTGTCATTTGCAAGGTTTTATCACAATTATCATTTATCCATGGTGAATTTGTGATTACCCCTAATTAGGGGTGTTTACAAAAAACTGAAAAACCGTACCGAAAACCTGTCAAAATGGGCGGTTACCAAACCGAAAAATTTGGTATTAAACGGTACGGTTACCGAACCGGTAAAATTAACGGTTAAACGGTACAGTTACGGTTATGATTTTTGAGTCAACCGTTAACCGAAAAATCGATTTTTTTCCCTCTATTTTATTTATTGTGAAACATTTTCCAACAACTACATTAATTCTAATATTTATTACTAAGTAACAACAATTAGAGGAAGTATGAGATTATTGAAAAAATTTAGTACTAATTTAAGCACTATAATTATGAAATGGAGTAAATTCTTAGTGTTATTATGTTTTCTATGGATTTATTATCCACTTCATAATATATTTTATATTAGAGTATATATAATATTATAGTATATGCACACAAAAATAGAAAATATATATTTACACTAAGTAAAATATAATTGTATAAATTGAATAACGGTTAATGGTTAACCGAAAAACCGTACCGAAAAACGGTTAACCGCTTAGGCGGTAACCGGTTTAAACGATTACGGTTCGCAAAAAGAGCGAACCAAAACTTTCGGTTACCGAACCGATATATTGTTTCGGGACGGTTAACCACCCATGAACACCCCTACCGGCCCTAATCACAGGTTGAGAAGGGGAATACGTGGATGTTTATTATTGGTAGGAGGACTAGTCGTCTAGCTTGTTTGTTGTTGTTAGTGAATAGTGAGTGGCGGGTGATGAAGTAGCTGCGCTGCGCATATTCGTAGTACCAAAATAGAGGAAAGGAGAGAGCAAAAGAGAGAGACAACAGGGTGGAAATGGGGGACTTATACGCCCTCGATTTCGATGGTATTATATGCGATAGTTGTGGCGAGAGCTCCCTTTCTGCTGTCAAGGTACCTTTTTCTCTCTCTTCACCTTCTTTCAGAATTATTTCATATATGTTGAGCTTTTCAATTCAGATTTTAGCCCCTTTTTTTGTTTAATCAGGCTGCCAAGGTTCGATGGCCGAGTCTATTCAACGGCGTTGATTCAGCCACTGAAGACTGGATTGTTGACCAAATGCATATTGTGTGTATCAGTATCTCTCTTTCTCTCATTATATCAAATTGATTTTATAGACTATTTCACTATTCCTTTCATGATTTCATCTGTATGCTTATCTCCAAGAATTTTAATTGTTGGTTGAAATTTTAGGATATGTTAAACTTTGGCAAATTGCTTTTATGAGTACTTTCTATCATCTGTTTCAGATTCTGTGTTTTACTATTTGGATTTTGATTATGACTTAGGATGATAGTAATGATGAATTCGATAAGGGGTAATCACACACTAAGTGACATGAATTTATGCCCAACTGCAATCATTGACACACACCAACTTGACACTCTTACAATCAAATTTAAAAACGTCTAACATGACAATTAGTAGCACCATGGTTACCAGAGCTTGGAAAAGTCGGAACGAAAGTTAAGAGTTGTTACTCTCAGTGACCATCCTGCTTCTTGTTCTAGGCTGTTTCTCTAAGCTATAGTGACCACCGTGCTACTGAGTGTAATATTCTTAAGTTTGAGTCATTTTTGTAAGAGTACCAAGTTCGTGTTAATGACTGCACTTGTGCTAAAGTTCATGTCAATGACGGTCGTTTGGTTAGTGGTCATAAATAGTGGTAACGGTAATGAAATTTAGTGTAAATTTGTAAAAGAGTTCTCATGTCAATGACCATGATCACAAAACATGGGTTTCCCTTTATAAATTTCCATTACCACCCAATAACACCTTCCCAAGTAGTAATGGATAGTAATGAGATTTTAGGAAGAAAATGGATATGTTGGCATGAAGTAGCATTACCATAGGTAATGACATTGGATTTCTAGTATAAATTTACACTATAATGCATTACCATCCCACCATTTATGGCCTCTTACCAAACGGGCTGTGATCGTAACTTCCCCTGAAAAAAGAGGGTGCTAATTGTAGTTCATGTCTTCATGGATGTGCTTGGAGCAGAGAGTGAGACTTTTATTTTGGGATGACTTGTTAGGAGAAAAATCGGAAGTAGTATATCTGTTCAATCTTGGAGTGTTCAGGCTGGAATCTGGATACCCCATTATATGAAGAGCATGTTTTAATTGAGACTGTCTGTCACTAGTTAACTGTGAGACGTCTGAAGTGATTATGCTATATTGCTGATGCACATTTAGAGATTACTGGGATCTATTGCGAGCTGTGTTATAGATACCTGCTTCCTTCTCATGCTTCTTGAACCCTTATACTTCCTCCGTTTCAAATTACTCGCTACACTTTTCATATAGGGAAGTTTCATATTACTTGCTACACTTCTTTTTTGGGCAATAAACTCTCTCTATCTCTCTCCTCTCACATGGGTCCCTTTTCTTTTTACTCTCTACCTCTCTCTTCTCCAAAAATTGCCTAGGAGTCCGTGAATTGAGAAGTGTAGCAAGTAAAATGAAACGGAGGAAGTATGTTGTTGTCACTTACATGAGGAACTCGCCTGTTAAGGACTTGCACATTCATTTATAACACCAAGCCTTGCCTTTTTGGATGGATTAGTTTGGAAGTTCCTTACATCATCTTCAAGTCTGTTTATTTTTCAACATCTATATCTCTATCTTAAGTTATTTGCCTGCAATGTGTAGGAACTTTTTTAGTGACTTATTGCTCTGAAGGGCCATGTGTAAGTGTTACTTGTGAAAATTATTAAAGTAGACAAGCTGTTAAATAAGTAGTTAAGGAAAATAATATCATTCCCTAATAGGGAAAATAGGTTCCCCTAGTCCATGTAGAGTAATAATTTCCGCTCCCTCCTCTCTCCTCTAACAATACGTCAAATACCCACCCTCACACTTTTAACCTAAAATTGAGTCATACAACCTTAAGACAATACTTATGTGCAAAGGATTTAAATGTGGGTTCGCTTCATATGACTATTTAAGACAGCAGATTGTCTGTCAATAACAAAGCCTCTTCTTTCTATTGTTTACACGAGACTGGTGCTTGCTTTTTGGTTTTGCATGAGCTCTCAGCTTGAATGAAGTATATCTTCCAATAGTAAGGAAAGCTTCGTGTTGTAGTACTTTAGTCTTTCTTTCTCTTAGGCATTTGCTAATTAAGTGAAAAGTGCAGCATGAAGTTTGATGCTATTGTTGCAGGTGCGACCTGTGGTTGAAACGGGGTATGAAAATTTGTTGCTTGTGAGGTTGCTATTGGAGATTAGGATTCCTTCCCTCCGTAAATCTTCAGTAAGTGCTCAGGTTATTCACTGTTCCAGCTGTATCTTGGCAATCATCATTCTTATAATCTGTACGATTCTATTGTCTCCAATTGATAAGGTTGCAGAAGGGCTCACCATTGAAGGCATACTTGAGAACTGGCCGAAGCTGAAAGCAGTCATAATGGAGGAATGGGATGAGAAGAACAGAGAGGTCCTAATAGATCTTTTTGGGAAGATCAGGGATGAATGGATTGAGAATGATCTGGCTACATGGATTGGTGCAAATAGGTGATTTCCATCTTCACCATGATCAGGATACGTAATGTTCACACAATGAAAGATTTTGTTTCAACCCTTGAACCCTCCCTCCCCCAACTAAAAAGAGAAAAGAAACTCAGCAAGAAAGTAGCGAAATCTTTCTATGTCATAGCTTATTTATGTGGTCTATATGAATTAATATGCTATTATGTAGCCCTGATCCCCTCCTCCATATAACAGACAAAAAACTGTTGCATAATAGTGCAAATGGATCGAAGTTGATGGATAAAAGAGGGTTTTAGTCTTGTAGGAGATCTTACTTTACTCTATCATCTCCATTCTTCTGCTGATTGTTCATCCTAAAATTAATGGAATGGGCCAAATTGTCATTAAGAATGTTAAGTCTATCGCTTTGACACCTCAAATGGATAAGATGCATGGTTTTGTCCCACTATCAATAGGGTGTGTAGATTTGAATGAAGTAATTTACAAGTCACAATTTATTTATCTATCAGCATATTCAAGTATTCAACTGTATATATGCCTAAAGAAGATAAATAGGAGCTTAGGCAATGGTTAGTGATGACAAATTTCTGATTCTTTTCAAGGTTTTTCTTTGATCATGATCTTTTGTTGCTTCTGAACCCATGTGTGGAAGCTCATGTGCTTGAGGCAAGCCAGCTTTCTCATCTGGACCATTCGGATGATTATATGCGAGCTAGTCATAATATTAATCGATTTCTGAGATTCTCACTTGCAATACATATAATTTTCTGAAAATTTTATATTACCTGCAGACTGTATCCTGGGGTTTCAGATGCTCTGAGATTTACAAGCTCAAAGATATACATAGTTACCACAAAACAGGTACTTCCTACCCTGTTGAGTAAATAACATAAAATAAGGGTGAAGCAGCAAGTTATGAATGAAATAGGATGATGGAATGTGTAAAGAGAAAAACAAATATTTTAGTTTACCTTATGTAGTATGATTTTATAGTAGTCAAATGTCAATGCCTGTTGAAAATTGTGTCTTTCGCCTTTCAACTAACTTATTTCTCTTATGACTTGCTTACTTGTCTATGTGCTTTATGTTGTCCCTAATCAGAGCCGATTTGCAGATGCACTACTGCGAGAGCTTGCTGGTGTGACTATACCACCTGAAAGAATATATGGACTTGGGACTGGGTAAGTTCATATTGTCTGGATTCTGCAAGCATCTCATAGGAGGTCTAGCTGAGACTTTTTAAATAGGGCTCTAAAGAATTTTTACTAAGTCAGTCTCATTTTTAACTTGAAAACTCAGCCCGAAGGTGGAGGTGCTCAAGATGCTTCAGAAACTACCAGAACATCAGGGACTTACTCTACAGTAAGATCTTTATCCTGCTCTCATGTATACACGACTAGCAAGACGTGTTTAGCAACCGCTATATTGATTTTAAGCTACATGCTGTATTTGTTAGATCTCCACTGTTCAAAGTCTCGCCTGACATTCTAACCAAATGATGTACAGCTTTGTAGAGGACCGACTTGTTACTCTGAAAAATGTCATCAAGGAGCCAGAGTTGGACGGTTGGAACTTGTATCTAGGTAAAGTAGTCGATCTTTGTTCTTTGCAGATGTGTGGGTATATGTTAATCGTTGTTTGTTTGCTTCATCTGTTACTTAAGTCCTATGCTTAATCATAGTCCACATCTAATTATTGCTTTATCATGCTTTTTTGACCAGGTGACTGGGGTTATAACACCAAGAAAGAAAGGGAAGAAGCAGCAACTATCCCAAGGATTCGTGTGGTTGAACTGTCTGAATTCAGTAAGAAGCTAAAATAGATTCACAATTTGTTTGAATGTAGTTACCCATTGTCTTCCTTCGTGCAATTGTGCTCAGCATTTCTTGCGCAAAACACTTAGAAGTCCAGAATTATTCTTGTAGACATATTCTTAAAAGTACTACACAAGGATTTACCAGTTACATGTTTTGTTGTAATATCTAATTACATAGCTGGCTGTGATGCTTATCACTGTGCAGCTACCACAGCAGTGGAGCTTAGCCTAAGTTTCTGGAGTTATTTTGACACTTTCTTTATCATTGTAGTACTCCTAAGCAAATTGAAGCCAAGGGGTTGTTTGGACTTGCAGAAAATAAAATAGTTACAAGAACTGATAAACAGAAGTCATTTATATGCATTGCACTAGTCCATCTGAAAGTTAAAACACAGTAATTAGGAGTAAAATTACAAGCTAGGTTTAGGTTTTTTGAGGTGCTAGTACATATTCGTTCGGAGTTGAGCCAAGAAGATCATCGGATAGCGGTGGGTATTATGGCTTTGCTGCTATAGTTCATCCTTCTCGTGCTTCCCGGGAACAGGACTTTTATCATCCTTCTCCTTTTGCAGCATCTCAATAACCTCCTCAATTGGAGGATCTCCAGATCTACGATAAACATTGTCCCCGATCTTGACTTCATATGCATCCGGCTGCTCCAATATGAAGTCCTTAAGCTGGAAAAAAAACAAGGAAGAGTCACAATAGCTACATAATCATAGGTAAGGCTCTGTTCTACTCCCCTTATTTTCACTTATTTTAGGAAGGTAAATAATTTCAAATAAGGACTGATCATGGCTAATACACAGTTTGTTTGACCTAGGCAAGGCTACCCTCGTCTCCTAAAGTGCTTAAAGTGACCTATCTCATTCAAAAACTACAACTAAGGCAAAATCAACAAGTTTTTTGTGATTAGAACGAGTAATTCAGAAATGTTTTAATTTACAGAGATACAAAATCGTAATATTCAATTTTCACTTGAGATAACAATTACAATCTAATTTCACCACTTCTTGTCAAGGGTACAAAATGGAAATTAAAATGAGGGAAGTGCCAAATAAAATCTGAAACAAGATTCATTAACTGATTAATGACAACCAAAATGTACTAGTGAAGGACACATACCTCATCCATATTTTGGCCTGCTTCCATGGTGAACATGACCGTGCTAAGATCCACCCCCATAAACTTGACCTCCAAACCTCCCGTTTTAGATACTTTCCTCCATTTCATGGCTGTCTCAGAGACCTTATCCTGATAAATCCGATTCCGGAAAAGTCAATAGATGATTGAAGCTCAATACCAACCATAGAACCATGGTCGGATCGAATTATAATAGATAGGTATAGATTAACTTGAATAATAACAGTATCAACAGAAGATTATTTCCCAAGCACACTCCAGGTTTGGACAATTTTCAATGACAACAAATGATACGCAGATTGTGGGACACACGATTTGGGTTAGACGGGGAGGTTTGGAATAAAAACCTCCCACGGTTAAATCAAATGATCCATTCCCGGATATTGGTCAAGACTTACCTCGGATCAAGAGGCGATTAGAGGTATTTCTAGCTAAAAAGGGCCAGTTTTGAAATCAAAACAAATGATCCAATCTGGTAGAGGGGTCAAATTCTCACTTTGTTTATGTACTAAAAATGAAGGCTACCTTAAATTACTTCTCCATAGTTTCATGTCAGAAAATTTTCCTATCTAAGCCTAGCCAGCCAACTTGCCCTCATTTTGGAAGCTCTAATAAAGATTCTCAAAACAAATACTTACACAAAAATGGAATTTGCAAATTTATTAGATTTTTTTTCGTTTCCATACTTGTTTAATGTATTAGAATCATAACACCTATAACTCGAAAGAGAAAGGCTAGACATCTAAATTTAAAATAAAGAAAATAGCGGGTTTTACGCCCAATACGTTTAGATATCTAACAATTAGCTATTTAGCGATTCTCTACTAGGCAACCAATGAACCATTAGCAATCCAAATTATCAAAACAAAATATCATAGAATAAATCAAGAACCATACACATTGATATATTGCATAACAACAAAAACCCAAACGAGAGACATGAAATGAAATTAAGCCAAAAAGTTGGAGATACCGGGGTTCTGTGGACGCCTAATCTGAGCTTAACAAACCCAAAAAGGGGACCTGTCTGATGCTTCATCAGCTCAGCTTGGATCTGGGAAGGGTCCATTTTGTCCAGATCAGATGGATTTAAGTCGAATTCGGGTGTCGGGTTTGGATTTTTCTTTCCCCAATTCTTCCAATCATCGTCCTCCTCGTCATCGATTACGTCGTCGAGGTCGTCGGGGATGTGAATTTTGCCGGCATTGGCAAATCTGGGGAATTGGGTGGTAGTTTGATGAGTGAAGAGTATAGTGAGGAAGAGGAAGGTAGAGAGAGTGAATTTGATTTGGTTAGTCATGGCTATTTTACTAGTGAAAATTGGTAAATTTGGCCTTATTTATAGGTTTTGATTTGGTTAGTCATGGCTATATTACGAGTGAAAAATGCTACGCATTGGTTAGGTGCTTAGGTGCCCAGATGACTGTTTAGCGTTTTAATATAGACGTAGTGATTTTAGATCTTAATGCTACGGGGCGTAGGTTGATTAGGTTCTGTACAATAACGGGTGTTTATTTCGGATAATCCGACCCAATCTGAAATTTCGGATTGGGAAAAATGTGATCCGAAAAAACTGGATATCCGAAAACTAAAAGATTGATTTTTTCAAAGGAAAAGTTCATAAAATAAATTTCGGATCATCGGATATTCGGTCTTGGAAACGGATGTTTTGGATCGGATATCCGAAAAAACCGAAAAAATTACTATGTTTCAGATATTTCGTTAATGAAAATTTTCTATCTATATCCTGAAAATTTTCAGATATCCTATCCGAAATATTCGAAAACAAAAAAAATCGGATTGAATATCCGGTTTACCGGATTGGATCGACTGGATCACAGATTGGATCGACCGGATATTTATGAACACTCCTAGTTAGTGTGCAGTGTATAGGAGAGACTACGGAGGGTAAAGGTTAGCGAAGAGCTCAACTAACTCAACCAAGTTGTTGTGCTATCCGCGAAGCGTGGCCTAGGGCGGTCTTGGGCCAATCAAGCTACCGGGTGGACCCTTTATTCATCAACCCAATTTAGTTTCTTAACCGTTTGTGCATGAACCCTGTAGTTATTGTACGACTCGAAAATGGACTAGCTAAGTGATCACATATTTGTAGCATAACACTAATTCTCATTTTAGCTACATGAAAAAAAGCTCATTTGAAGTGCTGAATATTTATCCTAAAAAATGTATGAGAATAAAATCAAACTCTAAAGCTTTTAAGATAAGCCGTTGAGAATGAAGCAAATATAGATTACCAATATAGAAGAAAAAAAAGTCTATAAATCAAACAAAGAAGATTTTTAGACATTTAACAAAATCTTTGATTAGTGATATGGAAACTTCTAGAAAGAAAATTTATCCATACCACTAACTCATATGAAGTGTCCAACTAAAACTTCCTTTGAAAAGTATATTGAAAGTTTTATTGCTCTTGGCCAAAATTTCTAAATGTTCGTGTGAAATGCAAGCGCTGCAATAATTTTGAAGCGGAGGGAATAATTCAATAAAGGATAGTAGTATACCATAACTAATACTAGTCCTTCGTAAGTTGGGTGAGACATTATGAAAAGTAAAATAGTACTAGAGCTGTCAATTCAGTTACTCGAGTCGGGTTCAGGTTGGGTCATCTCAGGTTTCAGGTCGTGTCAGATCATTAAATTAAACAGGTCGAGTGCAGGTCAAGTGCAGGTCGGGAACGGTCGTAATTCGGTCAGGTCTGCCTCGGTTTATTTCTTCTTTCAGGTTCGGTCGGGTTCGACACGATCAATTTCGGGACAGGTCATCTTTCGTGGTCATGTGGTATCGGATCGAGTTTATTGCAGGTTTGTAGCGGGTGCTTTCAGGTTCAGGTCATGCGTGGGTCGGATACTTATCAGGTCAGGACCATAGCGGTTTGGGTCAGATTCGAGTCATGTTCAGGTCAATAGTTATCGGGTTGAGTCATACTTGGTTTCAGGTCACTTTCGGGTCGCTTCGAGTACGGAACGAGTCATGAATTTTGCGTGGCGCTGCTTCAAATTTGTATCATTGTTTAAGATTTCATTGAAAATCAATGCTTGAATAGTTCATCTAGTTATATGCCTTTTTATAGTAGTGTTAGTTTATGATTTATGTTACTATGTGGTGAATTCAATGACAAGTCGAGTTATCAACAATCAACAAGTAGGGTAAAATCGGGTAACATGTAGCAACAAGTCAGGTAAAACCATGTACCGGGTCACAACAGGTCTAGTAAAATCAGGTAACGTGTCGCAGCAGGTTGGGGCAATGACAGGTTACGTCGAGTTATAATCGGTTTCTGGTCCTAATCAGACCAGATGTCGAATCGGGTTCAGATCATTGTGAGGTCGGATCACTTCAGTTATCTTTTGGACGGGTGTCAGTTCAGGTCATAGAGTATCGGGTCAAGATCAGGTATCAATTATTATCGCGTCGGGTGCGATCGGTTTACAAGTGACTGTTTTACCAAAATTTCATGCAAAGTCGATTCTGGTCATTACGAGGTTCGGGTCGGGTTATCGATCGATCGCCATTTTTTAACAGCTCTAAATAGTACCATGGTTGTCAAAATCTCTACATTCATTTCTAGTTACCATTGTACGTCTGTACCTAGATCTCTTTTTATGAAGCTAACACGAGAAAAATAACCAACGTAGAGTGCAAAGTATCCAGCCACTACTGGTGACTGTTGGGATTTGGGATAACATCAACATGACGACAAAGAGAGACAATGATACCTCCTCCCTTCCACATGCTGTGCATTGTGCAAATACTAGTATACTGATTACTGCATCATCAATTAACTAACCCCTCTTTCCGCCCAAAAGACAAGAAATTATTCTACCACACCTGAAAGTTCTCTTTCTACCAACCATACTTTATAAATTTACACATGCAAAAAAAGCTTATAAAAATGCATTGCTAGCTACTAGCTATAGTAAGCTAATAACACTTTTTCTTCTCTCTCTCTCTTTATAATTAAAGGTGAACTGAAAGAGTTATGGCAACTGTGTCTAGCTTCATAATGAGAAGATCAAGAACAAACTCTCAGATCTTCAAAAGAGCAGCCAGATGCTTCTCCAGCAGTTCTGATGCTTCACAAACTGTTGCTGATTCTGCTTTCTCTTCCTTTCCTCCTACAATCAAAACCCATGTTTCTCAAGTGAGTTTTTGTTTAAAGTTTAATCATTTGCTTATATGACATTTATTGTTCAAAGTAATATTAATTGATGAGTACATTTAGTAGATAATATCATGTTTCATTGTAATTTTTGCTATGTAATTATGGAATATTGCTTGATGATTCTTTATTATGATATGATTGATTAGATTGTTTTAGAGACCCTTGAAATAGTTGATGGATTAATTTGGGTACATATTAGCTCTTTGTATTAATTTTTTACAGTTTTAGCAATAAATGTAGTCTAAAAACCAAGTTGTTCGGTGTAGTCTTGTAACCTTAAGGTCACAAGGTCGAATCCTCTCAACCCCAGTACTTTGGGGTAGGGATTTCCCTTACCTTTCCCCCTACTCTCAAGTGTCTGGCCACCAAATGCTAGACCAAAAATATCGGGGTTGAGGTTTAGACATGGTCCTTCTCCTTACCATTAAAAAAAAATGTAGTATAAAAGAGGGAGAATATTTTGAGGTGTAGATTTCTCATCAGTCTTCCAACTCATTCAAGTGCTTCTGTTTTTAGATAAGGGTAGCTCCCACAGACGTCCAGCAGCCATACTGAACTGTGGTGGGGACCACATAACTAGGAAATGTATTTTATTTGTACATCCAATGGTCGTCCATTCTGTTTGTAATTGGTAATAGATGGCGATAATGATAGTGGGTCTACATGTAATTTTGTGTGGAAAGTATTATGCCAAAACTCATGGTAATGCTTACCACCCTATATATCTCTTTTTCTTCATAAATTTCCATTATCACTCAACACCATCACTAAAAATCGTAATGAGGAGGAGAATTAAAACTATTAGGCTAATGATTACTACGAATTTAGATGTAAGTGTATAGCCATCATCATTTGTTTCCCGTATTTTCTTTTCAAATGAGACATTAGGCTAATGATTAAAAATTGAGATTCATTAAAGGATTATGTGATGAAATTTACCTTGATTTATTCCCTAAACGGCGGCGGTTGTGTGAAGTATTTGGGCATAACCACTTTTTTCGGCTTGTTTGTTGTTGAACAAAGTTGAATGATACTCCATATCTGGTGGGACTCCTTTTGTTGGGGGGGGGTGGGTGTGGTCCATGATGTTATTATTGATAGCTATGTGTCGATGTAGTACAAACATCTTATTTTAGATTCTGCAAGTAAATTTACATGTTCATAAACCATTGTACAAGCTCCTTGCAAGGATATTTGAAATGTGATAAAGAAAATGGCAGAAGATGAAAGTGAGATTGATTTTTGAGACATAATATTACAGCTTATTGGGAGGACTCCCCTAGTTTTTCTAAACAAAGTTACTGAGGGATGTGGAGCATACATAGCCGTCAAGCAGGAGATGATGCAGCCTACTTCTAGTGTCAAGGACAGGTATTTATCCTTGGTTAAATTTCAACACTTCTTTGTGAGGCAGTTTGCAGTAAATCCGATACTATCTGCTAAGTGCTAACTGTTATTAACTGATGTAGACCTGCAATTGCCATGCTAGAAGATGCCGAGAAAAAGGGACTAATTTCTCCAGGAAAGGTAAGATAAACACAGTACTTACTGTTAAATTTAACAAATTTGTTTGGTGAATCGGAGTTTTCTCCAACTGAGTTTACATGAATAAATGAAACCTGTTATGTTTTGATGACCAGACGGTGTTGATCGAACCCACATCAGGAAACATGGGAATAAGCATGGCATTCATGGCTGCAATGAAAGGGTACAAAATGGTGTTGACAATGCCATCATACACTAGCATGGAGCGAAGGGTGACTATGAGGGCTTTTGGTGCTGAGCTTATTCTCACTGACCCTGACAAAGGAATGGGGGGAACAGTCAAAAAGGCTTATCAGCTTCTGGACTCCACCCCTGATGGTTTCATGCTTCAACAATTTTCTAATCCTGCTAATACTCAGGTCTTCTCTTCTCTTACACTCGTTACAATCATGCACATGTTTTGAGATATTCTTTGTGAATTGCAACTGTGTTACTAACTACACAGTTATATGGATAGATTAGTCATGAACCTGTCAAATAGTAATCACATGAACGGATGCTTTCCCTTGGAGAACTCATTTATTACTACATACTGTCCTTGTTAGTTTGGTACGAAGTCCTTATCGTCGGGAAAGTGGATAAATTCTTGGCTAATGTCTGAAAAACAGGTTCACTTTGAAACAACGGGTCCTGAAATATGGGAGGATACTCAAGGGAAAGTGGACATCTTCGTCATGGGAATCGGCAGTGGGGGTACTGTGTCTGGTGTTGGACAATATCTTAAATCTCAAAATCCTAATGTCCAGGTATTATGTTTTTCAAGTCAACTGCTTTGAATCGTTCTTGCGTAGTTACATGTTACTCAGTATTTTCTTCCTAATGTGATTTACTTTTACTGATGTATAGATTTATGGAGTTGAACCAGCTGAAAGCAACATACTCAATGGAGGCAAACCAGGTAAGTTATGCAGTATTGCAAAAACCAAAAGGGCATGTTCAGTACCACTGCCAGTTTACAATTGATGGATTTGTGATTTGGAAAGTCATATGATATACATTGAATAATTAAACTAAAATTATTCATACTTATAATCATGTTTATTTTTGGTTTCCATAACTTTGTTTTTAGTTTATAACAAATTTAAAATCTAAATACAAGAAACGATAAAATAATATCTATAATCGTGTTTATTCTCAAAACTTTAAACAACGAACTCAAAACTACTTTTGGTTTCCATAACTCTGTTTTTAGTTTATAACAAATTTAAAATCTAAATACAAGAAACGATAAAATAATATTACTAAGTGTTTTTAGTGTTCTCAGTTAAAGATAAATTGCTCTTGCTGAACTTCTTATATATTGATTGTATTAGGTCCTCACCTTATTACCGGAAATGGGGTTGGATTTAAACCAGAAATTTTAGACATGGATGTAATGGAAGCAGTTCTTGAGGTGGAATTTCTCTTGATAAGCTGTTCTTTCCCACTATTTGTACACTTGTATATACGGCTCAAATTCTGAAAACTTCATAACAGGTTAAAAGTGATGATGCAATAAAGATGGCCAGGCAGTTGGCATTGAAGGAAGGACTTATGGTAAGAATAAATTATGCTGGTGTACTAGTCTTTTGATCATCTTTGCATCACAATATTATAAAACTAGCTAATCTTAATAAAATTGTTGTTTAAATCAATATGTAAATAAGCAGTCCTTGATGAATGAATTGGTGTGGTATCAACAGCATGCTATTTCGGAGCTTACAAGTTCAAGATTTTCGTGTATGTAGCAGTAGTTTTTAATTTTGCGTTCATTGAATATGTAGGTTGGGATATCATCAGGAGCTAACACAGTTGCTGCCCTTGAACTTGCTAAGAGACCGGAAAACAAAGGCAAACTCATTGTGGTAAGAAATAGCTCTCCTCTTTATTCAGCTTATGTACTACTGGCTCCTTTCAGATTCAGTTGCCCCGTTTATAGTTCATATTACACTTTCAATGTGACAGTTATTACACTATCAATTGACTATTGTGGATCTTAGTTAGTTGTCTTATAAAGATTATGTTTCTTTCTTGATCATAGACCATTCACCCGAGTTTTGGAGAGCGATATCTGTCTTCTGCCCTGTTCAAGGAGCTGAGGGAAGAAGCTGAGCAAATGCAACCAGTCCCAGTTGAATGATTCTGGCGCATAGGCATAAGTCTACTTGAATAAAAAGGATCTATCACTACTAGTTTGTTATCACTAATATGAAGATACTAGGTTTCTCTTTGAGTAAAGTTTACAATTGTAAAATGAAGTTATAGTGATGATCATCAATCAAGTAAATTTCATCCTTGCAGAATACTTTTTTCGCTTCAAACGACTTTGCAATTTTTTTTTTACTTTTACACTATTCATATATTAACTTTATTTGAGCACTTTCTCTATTAACATATGCATAACAGATGCAACGGGATTGCTAAGAAGTACAGTAATGTTTTATAGTGAGTACCTGAACTTTCATTTTAAAATATTGAACCTCTACTCCAAAAAGTTAAATTGTTCCCTAAAAAAAGTGAACTTGAGAATGCGATAATATATTGAACATTTTGGTACATAAACATTGAACCACAAAAAATTGAACAAGTTAACCAAAAAAATAACTTACAAAAAGGATATAAGGTGCTTTCTAACAAAGTGAACTAGTTCCCTAAAAAAAAGAGAGAGCAAAAAAGGTTGTTGTTTCTATCAAAAGCTTGTTTTATGTCAAATGGACCAAATAAACTTTGGTCAAGTCAGATCATCTAACAATTGCGCTCTCTCTCTCTTTTCTCTCTCTCAAACCCTAACCTCCCCTACCCCTTCTTCATCAGTTAGAAGCTGTCATGGATGAAATCATCCATGATAAGCCCCTTTTCCCCTTTTGTTTTCAATTTTTAGTTCATTTTCTTGTTTTGTTGAATAAATTAGGGCATGTTCTCCCCGACTTATTTTCAGTTCAGTTCAGTTGCAATC
The DNA here is from genome assembly GCA_947646795.1 of Beta lomatogona. Lineage (NCBI taxonomy): Eukaryota > Viridiplantae > Streptophyta > Magnoliopsida > Caryophyllales > Amaranthaceae > Beta > Beta lomatogona. Next base: position 354,133 of record CANSNZ010001383.1, on the reverse strand, counting down.
AGTTCGGTTCCAGTCAGTTCAATTCAGTTGCAATCAGTTCAGTTCAATTTAGTTGTTTTATGTCGAAGAGAACAATCCCTTAATCTATCTTTATGAGATTTTTTCAAATCCTGTTATGGGGATTTTAGTCTCTATTGTGATTTGTGGAGATCTCCTTCTCCCCCATGGGAGTTGTGAGTATGATTTTTTAGTTTTTAGGTATGAGAAATTGTTCTCATTGGTTGAAGTTTGAGACTCAACAAGAATGTATTGGAATCTTGGATGTGGTCAACATGGCTCGATCATAAATGCTCTTCTAAAACTATGCCAGAATGATAGACTTCCTCATCAATAGCTGCCTGATTCAGTAAATATAAGGGGGTTGCACTGTATTGCTCGATCTGGTTCATTGTAGTTTTTTCGAAGATGGATTTGATTTAACCTTGTTTGGTTGTATCTTGTTTTTCTTTAATACATATTATAGATACCGTTTGGCCTTCAATTAATGAAATTTCTCTTTCAAAACAAAAAAAAGTCAAATCATCTAAATTTTTAACTTCATTATCTTAAGTTTTGAATTACTATTTTATTACTTTCTCCGTCCCATATTAATATTAATCGATACATTTTCTATTGTCATCTGCCCCACATTAATTGATATAATTCCTAAAATTGCGTGGTCCCACCAATTTTATATTATTTCTATTTTTTAATGGAAATACCAACAATAATAAATAAACATCATCCCACATTCTTACTTGAAAAAGTTGAGGCCCTACATTTCGCTAATTTTAATAGAAAAAAGACACTACCAACTACCAACAATAAAATAAATAAGTCAAATAAGGGTGTGTTTTGTTCACCTTAAAACCTCTAAACTTATTGGACCTTATTATTGGAACTTTTGTTACCTGAAATATAACTTATTAGATCTAATTGAAACTTCAACAATCTATCCATTAAAAAATATAAAATTATCAATTAAGAAATTATTAATAATAACAACTATAAACTGATGTATATCTCAAATGGATCAATTAATTGATAATTATAAATTAATTACATAGTAGTAATATCTTTCATTTTCTATCTATACTAATATATTAATTAAAAGGCATTCCTAAGCCTTCGCTTGGATTATTTTATGCCATGTAATCTACATATACTAAAAAAAAAAATAGAAAAATGCATTATGTAATATTAGATCCCGAGATCACAAGCATATATATTAATATCGTAACCACTAAACCAAGTGATATTTGATGTTATTATTTCAAAGTAAAATATTACTAAATGAAAGATTTAATTACCCGGGGAGTAGTTAGGAATGAAAATGTGTCATCTCTAGTTATTTAAGGATGATTTGTATGATTATTATTATTGTTAGTCTTGTATGACCAAAATTATAATATTGTAGTAACAGTTTCTTATTTTACAAAAAATAATCAACCACTAATTACTACTTAATGTTGCTAATTATTAACATATTACTTTTCAAATAATAATAAGCCATTAATTATACACTTAACATTACTTAAAAAATACATAAAAAGTATGGAGGTGTTTGGTTCATAGAGTTTTGGGGAAAAAAGAGAGGTTTGGCTAGTCCAAACTCAAATTTGTTTGCTTGAGAGAGGATTGAAAGGGAGGTTTGAGTCCAAAAAACTAATTATGAAAAAGTTACTAGTATGAGCTTTTTGAAAGAGAGGTTTGTGAATTTAGTTGTGTAATGACTAATATATCATAAAGTTGGTCAAATTTACTAAAAAAACTCCACCGATAAATTATTCCAATATCATTATTGGTCATTTCACCTAATAAAGTACCAATTAACTAACAACTATCTACCAAACAATTGTTAAATATCGCCCCCAAACTACTTAAAATCGCCCCAATTATTATATGCTTGGACCATTATACCCTTATTTTACTTTTTTGATTTTTACTTAATTTACTTCACCTACCATCTTCTCTCTCATCTCACCATTCTTCATCCTTCATCAGATTCTTCACCATCCCTCTCATCCTTCTTCACAAAAACATCACCACCACCACCACTGCCACCATCACCACCATCTAAACCAAAAAAATGTCAGAAAATCCAAGGCCACGAAAGAAAATTGTACTCAAGCGTCACACGGAGGATGCAGTTGCTAGGGCTATAGAGGCAAGACGCCGGCAAGAAGCTGTAGAGGAGGCGGCGGCAGCGGCGGAGATGGCGGCAGCAGAGGCGGAAGCATCGCAGGTAATTTTTTTTTTAAAAAAAATAGACAGAATGTCTGGCTTGCCCGTTGCTTCCATAGAAGCAACACGTTACAGCCAAACATTGCTTCTGTGGAAGCAGCGAATTTTTTTTTTCTTTTAAATTTCTGTTATTATTAATTTTGTTATTTATGTTATATTTTCATATTTAAAATGTTATTATTTTATTAATTCATGAAATGTAATTGATATTTTTTTTGAATATTTTATAAAAATAATTCATATAATATTATTTAGTATGTTTTAATTTAATTATTATTATTGTAGGTTGTAGAAAATTAGAAATAGTAAGTTTTGATTATAAATAATTAATATTGTAGGTTGTAGAATGTTATATGTTTTGATTATAAATAATTATTATTATAGGTAGTAAAAAATTATAAATAATATGTTTTGATTATTAATAATTATTGTTGTATGGTTAATATATTGATTTATGAATTAATAATAATTATTTTATTAAATAATATTGTTGTATTGAATAGCCATCTGGGTTTCGACAATTTGCCGGGAAGACACTTCCCAGGTTTCGCATACACAACGAGGATTCAGGTCCGCAAACACTTCCAAGGATCCAACGTTCTGGCCAAACGTTGGCGATGTTTACAGAAGTAAAAAAAAAAAAATTTAATTTACCTCTTCGTCTGAAGAAGACATCCTTGCCGGCGATGATAGCATTGGGTTGCTGGCGATGATGGCGTTGGGTGATGAGTTGCGATTGGTTGTTGGTGATTTTAGAGAGAATTGTAAATTGGTAAAATTCAGATTTCAAATGAAGGATAAATTTCAATGCTCAAGTAAAGTAAAATGGTAAAAAGGAGTGAAGGGCATAATGGTACATTCACAAGGTTGTTGGGGCGATTTTAAGTACTTTAGGGGCGACGAATAGAAGTTCAGCACTTTCACACAAACAACTAATACAAATAGCTAATCAAACTAGTTAATACTGTTATTTTAAAATGAAATAACTAGCCACTGAGAGCTAAACTCTAATTACCAAATAGGTCCATATTATTTTAAAATAGGAATCCCTTTATCCTCCCTCTTACTCTCAATTCTCAAACACCTCACCCAATACCCACAAATAGAAAATTTACTATCATGCTCTACATGAGTAACCATTTTGAATCTTGATCTTTTTCTTTACTTGGGGCTCCATCGTAAATTAGATGACTCATGAGGCCAAAAATTAATGGAACAATACCTTTACTTGGAAACGTAAAACTTTCGCTACTTTTTCTTCTTTCCTTTTTTGTCCTTAACCATGGTTAAGCCTCACTACCACCACACCGAAAATAAGCACTCATAGTAATCTTACTCATCTCCCAATTTTCCCCACAATAAAATTCCAATCTATCCCATCAAAAAAAAAATTCCAATATAATTTCCCGAAAAAGAAACCCAATTTATTTTACCTCACAGAAAAAACTGAGAATAAAAAAACCCCAAAAACAAACAAAGCATTAGGGTTTGACTGATTGAACCCAGAAATTTGCGTGATAAAAAATCATCCAAAGAGGAGAGAGAAACAGAGACAGAGAAAAGTGCAAAAAGGAAAAAAAAAAAAGAAAAAAAGAAATTTAAAGGCACAAATCAGCAGATTCCGACGAGTTCGGATTGAACGGCCAAAAAAACCCACATCTTCTTGTTCTTCTTTCTCCGATCTATTAAATTGGGCCCACAAATTTACCGCCAAAATTCACTTTTTTTCCTCTTTCTCTCTCCTCTCACTGCTCATTGATTATCATAACACCTTCTAATTTTTTCAGAGTGAGATAAAAAAAAGGAAAAAGAAAAAAGGAAGTGAGTTGGTGGGGTATTGTTTGTTTTTTCTTTTTTTTTTGTTTGAGGGAAAATTGACACTCAATTTTTAGAAGTGGGGGCAAAATTTGAAATGAGGGGTTTGTCATTTTGTTGAAAATAATTTGTGGGAAGTTTCCAAAATTTGATTTTTTTATTTTATTTTTTGGGAGTTTTTTTAGGGGTTTTATTTTATGCAATCTGGTGGTGGGTCCCAGCATACTGGCGCCGGTGGACATGGCCGGAGTCCGGCGTCTGCTGCCGCATCGCCGACGTCTTCGTCATCCGCCGTTTCGGCTTCGCAACAACAACAGCATTTAGGGTTTGATTCATTTCAGCAACAACAACAACAAAATCAGCAACATCAGCAACAACAGCAACAACAGCAACAACATCAGCAACAACATCAACAAAATCAGCAACAACATCAGCAACAGCAGCAACAACAGCAGCAACAGAGACAGGTTAGGGGGTTTAATGCTTGAGTTGTTATGTTTCAATTTTGGATTTTGGAATGTTTTTGGGTTGTGGGTGTTTTTGGTTTGTTGGTGATAACATTATTTGCACTCTTGTTTTAAATGGGTTGAGCTCAATTTTGTGATTTATGGTGTTGATTAGCTTTTTTTGAAGTATTTGATGCTAATGTTGGATAGTTTTTTCAGCTGGGTTATGCTTAATTTTGTTTTTGAGTTGTTCTTGGGTTGTAAATCTGTTGCATTTTTTACTCTCTTCTAGCTCAAAATTGTGATTCAAGTTAATGTTGGAAGGGTCTCAAATGGGTTATGCTTACTTTTGGGTTTAAGAGTTCTATATATTGGATTTATAGGTTGTTGTTCCTTACAATTGGAATGAATGAAGTCAGATTTGTGATTAGTTGTGTTGATTTGTTGTTTGTGAATGTTAAGCTGGGTGTTTGTGGTGGGATCATGGTATGACATATGGTGTTGCAGTGGGTGTTACTATTTATTATTCTAGCTCGTATTTTGACCTGTAGTTTCAATTCATTTCAGTACGAGGTTTATGGGGAAAATAAACAAAGGTTGGCCAGGTGCTCTTTTGTGGGTGTGTGTGTTTGTGTGTTGCTTTATACTTTTCCTTGCTTGGTCACTTCTTTGGAGTAGTCAATTGTGGGTATCTTGCTTTTGTAAGAAATAAGAAGTGACAGGTGGATGAGTTATTAATTAGAAGTTTGACTTACCATAGTACTGGTAGTTTGATCTTGGCTCTTTCTGGCTGTAGATTCTTTAAGTTCTTAATCCAGTTTTACAAGATCCCTTACCCTAGGACCTCTTTAGCTCTTTTTTTCTTTTCTTTTATATTTGAATTTTATATGCTATGTATCTGTTTTGTGAGCATGTTTTAATTGGATGAGTACTGTTATGTTTTGCCGTGTTAGTCAGGTGTGGTTATTGATTTTTACCATCTGATTTGTGAGCCTGTATATGTTGCAATATATATCCCTGCAATTCCAAGTTCTTTGAAATTTGGATGACTACAAAATGGTCTATACTTCATATAATCCTACGTTCTCTTCGAATCCCCAATTTCCAGCATGGGGTAGGTTAGGACAGAGGTGAAAAGGGACCCAGAAATCATATGCAAATTAGGTAGTGTTGCAATCATTTTGAAACTTTCCAAAAAAGTCTGTTGCAATGGAGGAAGTATATTGTGTAATTATACTTGATTTCGCTTCATAATAACATTACAATACCTGGAGGGAGATTGTCTTTTGCTGTTCATGAGTTGCCTGTGCTGAAAATTAATATTCTACCTACTTTTTTCTTCCCATAAAATGAGCTAGATTATGTATGAGATATTATTTTCGTTGTCTTACTAATGGTTTTGTTCAAAGAGACTACCATGTTCAGCTGTTTGGACTTTGTTCTTATTTTTATTTTGTTGGAGTCCGTTTCTATCTCTGCTTGCCACTGCTCATCTTCAACTAAAAGAAACATATATATGTATATATTGCTCATGCACATCTCTAAGTATGCCTTTACCTCCCCCATCCGGCATTTTTTGCGTCCTTGATTTAGTTCCCATGACCCATCTCTATCAAATTTAGTCACAATCTGTTTCTAAGGCTGATGCTCTTTATTTTGGTCTTGTTATAGACTTTTCATGGTTTGCATCTTTGTTGTATATTGTGTAATTGTGTAGCCATCTAGCATTGATCTGCTTTGCATCAAATTATGGTGTGAGCTGACTGGATTATCCATATTGTTGAAAATAATATTTGATATTTCTTTGAAACTGGTATAATATCTGAGTTCTAATGTTGTATACTTACTTTGTAGTCACTACAACATCAACTACTACGAAAACCGGAAGGAAATGAAACCATTCTAGCTTATCAAGCAGCTGGCTTCCAAGGTGTCATGGGAGGGGCTAATTTTATGGCATCTCCGAGCTCATTGCAATATGCGCAGCAGCAAAGAAAGTACCTTGATATGGCACAGCAGCATGGATCCCCTCATTTACGTGAAGAAGGTCAAAATAAAAATCATGTTCATGAGCAACAGGTAGTAAATCCTGTCCATCAAGCGTATATGCAATATGCTTTTCAGGCTGCCAAGCAAAAGTCTGGTTTGGGCATGCAACCCCAGGGGCAAGCCAACTTGGGAATCGGAAGCCCTTCATCTGGAAAGGACCAGGACATGCGAATGTCAAATTTGAAGATGCAAGATCTTGTTTCGATGCAAGCAGCTAACCAGGCCCAGGCAGTAGCATTAAAGAAGTCATCTGAGCCTTTTGGTCGTGTTGAGAAGCAGATAGAACAAAGCCAACAAGGGGGTTCTGATCAGAGAAATGAGCAAAAGCCTCCTTTGATGCAGACGACAATGGGACATCCTGCGTCTGCCAATGTAATGAGGCCTGTACAACATCCACAGGCTCAGTCAGGGATTCAAAGCATGGGAAATAACCACATGGCTGTCGCTGCTCAATTACAGGCATGGGCACGTGAACGCAATATCGATCTGTCGCAGCCTGCAAATGCCAATTTGGTGGCACAACTGATGCCTCTAATGCAGTCTAGGATGATTGCTCAGCACAAGACTAATGAAGGGAATTCACAATCTTCTCCTGTTCCTGTGCAAAGACAGCAGGTTACTTCTCCGCCAGTTACTAGTGAAAGTTCGCCTCGTGCAAATTCTTCAAGTGAGGTTTCCGGGTCGTCGGCTACCAGAGCTAGGCAAACAGTTCCACCTGGTCCTTTTGGCTCAGCTTCAAATGCTGGTATAGGTAATAGTACCAGCAATTTGCCTTCACAGTTCTCTGTACACAGTAGAGAAAATCAGGCACCTTCAGTGCAGTCAGGAATGGTGGGAAATGGTATGGCTTCTGTCCAGGCATCACGACCTCCTATGAACTTGAACCAAGGTTCAGAACATTCTATGAATGTCAAAAATGCATCAACTGTTCAGGAAGCATTGCAATTGCAGCATCTCAGGCAGTTGAATCAGTCCTCACCTCGACCAGCTAGTGCAACTAATGATGGAGGTTCAGGGAATCATCTTCCTCCCCCAGCTCAGCCACCGTCTCAGATCTCTCAACAGCAAGCTGGCTTCACTAAACAACAACTTCATGTTCTGAAGGCACAAATACTTGCTTTTAGACGTTTGAAGGTTTAGAATCTCTTCGTTTACTTTCTCATTTACTATCTGCTTGATGTTAATTATTTCTTGGAGTCTGTTGGATCCTATGTGAACTTTTTTTTTTTGTTGCTCTACTTTTGCTTCTTTCCCTTAGCCTTCATAGTATCACCTTGTCTACTTGCATTCAAAAGTCATTGCTTGCATAGCACTGAGGTATGAGGGGTCATCCCCTGATTTGTAGTATAGGAGACCTTATTGAATTCAAACTTTTTCGGTCTCTTTTAGCTTTATGAATGTTCCATAAAATTGTTCTCTAAAAAATGCTCTTGAGATGTCCTATTCCCCCCAAATTGTATTTAAGAAAACGATTTTTTCACCAGGTACCCTTGAGTTCTACAAAAATGCACAGGATACCCTTGTAGTTTCATAAATGCACAAGGTGCCACTGATATTTGAAAATTCATCATGAGTGCTGAACTTGTAGGAGCGTATTTGTTTGGGGCAAGTGGGAAATTCCATATCATTTTGTATATGAACAAAATTATTGATGTCTTCCTTTAATCCTTAGGACTTTAGGTTTTCCATTATATAGGGCTAACATTTGGAATTGGGAATGGAGCAAGTATGTTGAAGTATTGTTTGTGTACCTCATTCTCTTGCTCGTCTTTGTTTCCTTTACAGAAAGGGGAAAGCACTCTTCCCCAGGAACTACTTCGAGCTATTTCTCCACCTCCTCTCGAGTCACAACTTCAGCAGCTTGTTGTTCCTGCTACTTCTACTATTCAGGATAAATCTACTGTCAGGAGTGGTGATGAAAGTGCGAAGCACGCGGAGTCTGGTGAGAAAGCTCTTACGGCTCCTCCTCCTGTGCTTGCAAAAGAGGAGGTTTCTACATTTGATGAAAAGGCAACAAGCTCAATTAATATGACAGGTGCGACATCTGTTTCTAGAGAGGCTTCTTCAGTCTTATCTTCTGGGAAGGAGGATCAACAATCTACTCCTGTTGCTGTTAAAGCTGAACAAGAAGTTGAACGCAGTATACAGAAAACTCCTATCAGAAATGATTTGAGCATGGACAGGGGAAAGGCTATTGCATCACCAATATCTGCTGGTGAAAGTGCACAGGCTAGAAAACCCCTGCAGGCTGGCTCTGTATCACAGCCCAAAGATATTGGATCAAGTAGAAAGTATCATGGCCCATTATTTGATTTCCCCTGTTTTACCAGAAAACAAGATTCTCTTGGGTCAACAGCTATGGCTAATAACAATTTATCTTTAGCTTATGATATCAAAGATGTCCTTTCTGTCGAAGGTATGGAAGTACTAAATAGTAAAAGGGCTGACAACTTGAGGAAGATTGGCGAGTTGTTAGCTGTCAACTTAGAGAGGAAGAGGATCAGGCCAGATCTTGTTGTACGTCTGCAAATTGAAGAAAAGAAGCTTAAACTTTTGGATCTTCAGGCACGTGTTAGGGACCAAGTAGATCAAGAGCAGCAGGAGATTATGGCAATGACTGACAGGGAGTATCGGAAGTTTGTGCGTATTTGTGAGCGGCAGCGTTTGGAGCTTTCTAGGCAAGTTCAGGCGTCACAGAAAGCTATGAGAGAAAAGCAGCTTAAGTCTATATTTCAATGGCGCAAGAAGCTTCTCGAGGCACACTGGGCCATTCGTGATGCCCGAACTGCTCGCAATCGAGGTGTTGCAAAATATCATGAGAGGATGCTTAGAGAGTTCTCAAAGAGAAAGGATGATGACAGAAATAAAAGGATGGAGGCACTGAAGAATAATGATGTTGAAAGATACCGGGAAATGCTTCTGGAGCAGCAGACTAGCATGCCAGGTGATGCTGCCGAACGATATGCTGTACTCTCAACATTTTTGTCCCAGACAGAAGAATATCTTCACAAATTGGGGAGCAAGATTACTGCTACCAAAAGTCAGCAAGAGGTCCAGGAGGCAGCAGCTGCTGCTGCTGCTGCTGCTCGAGCGCAGGTATGATAACCAACTTCGAGCTGGTTATAATGTTTTGTAATTGCATATCTCGTATGACTTAAATGGTCATCAAGTTTTCCTGAGCAGTTCCTTCTGCTCCTTTCATGTCTTTTATGTCGTTTTTTATGTTTTTTTTTTCTATTTAACTGGGGGTTGGTGTTGTGTTGTGTGATAAAGGGCCTATCAGAAGAAGAAGTCAGAGCTGCTGCTGCTTGCGCTGGTGAGGAGGTCACAATAAGGAATCAGTTTTCTGAAATGAATGCGCCTAGGGATAATTCATCTGTGAACAAGTATGCTAATTTCTTTGCTCAGAAGTTGATATATAAAAGTTTAGCATGCTATCTGTTCTTTTCTTCAAGAGAATTTGTGATTTTATACTTGTTTCACAGAGGTTCAAGTATGTGGATCTTGTACTTATAAATTTTAATAATTACTTAGCTCATTGTCTTCCCTCTACTAATTATCTAACACTATAATTTTGCAGGTATTACAGTCTTGCGCATGCTATAAATGAGAGGGTTATGAGACAACCTTCAATGTTAAGGGCTGGGACTTTGCGAGATTATCAGCTAGTAAGCTGCATTCTCTTGATCAGTAAAAATTATCTGTTTGTATCTTGATGATCTTCTAAACTTTTGGTCACATTGAATTGGTAGGTTGGTTTACAGTGGATGCTTTCTTTGTATAACAACAAATTGAATGGAATATTGGCAGATGAAATGGGTCTTGGGAAAACTGTACAGGTAAATTGCATTGTCTCTTATCCTCTTCCCCAATGAATATTGTACCATTTGAAGGCCACTGTGACTCTAATTCTTTTATTTGGACCGAAGGAGCGAAAATATAAAGATGAATAAAAAGGGCGCTTAACTTTTTTAGTTAGTGCCACAAGCTTTTGGGGCTCTTAGGTTAGGGATTTTCAGCAGAAAGGAAAAGGAACATCCTTTTTTCGTTCAGTTAGTGTTTGGTTCACTTTGTTTATATTTTCTTTTCCAACTTTGGTTGGATAGGTTTAATTATATGCCCTCTTACTAGTTTCTCCAACCCCCGTGGGTTGGGACTCGAGTTCTCTTGACCTGGGTAGTCGGGTTTTGAATCTCAAGGAACTACTTTCACGTCCTGCAACCGCCGTTAAGCCACTGCCACAAGTCCACCACATCCACTGCTCTTCTTGGTTAGCCACGCCAAGTCTCTGCCAATCCTTGCTACCACCAGTATCCATTTCCAAGGCCTTCCAATATGTGATAACCTCACCATTATCATTACCACCATTTTGATCCTGTTTAGCCACCTAAAACCACCCCCGTTTCCCACACTGCAAATGAAAGATTCTGAAATAGACACTTCTCTACTCCTCCACAGTTTACACTTAAACCGCCTCCAATAATTCTACTTCCGACAATCATTATAGCATTCACCTTCCCTGATTCAAAATCTTTAAAAATTCATCAATGATAACAATACAAATCAGACAACACGAGGTGCAGAGAGCTGGCAGAAATAGCTTAATGTTAGAGCATAGCCTTGCCAAGGCTGAGGTTGAGGGTTCAAGTCCCTCCTTCCGCTACTAGCTTCGTCGCTTAGTGGTAAGGAGTGGAGTAGGTGGCGAGTAGAGTGCATAAGTTTTAGAGTTAAGAGGGAAGCATATGATTGTCTTAACCTCATAGAAAAGTTGCTCTTCAAGATTCCAGAAAGAAAAAGGGGGGGGACGGAGAATTCAGGAGGTTTGTGAACGAGACAGGAATTGAGGAGGGAGAATGACGGATGAATATGATGAAGGAGAATGCTTTCTGTTGTTTGATTTCTGGAACCAACCAGTTTAAAAAGGAATGAGTCTGTTCCCTTAGTAAACTAAACTAAACAAAGAAATCTATTTTCTTTTCCTTAGTTGGTTTCTTTCCCTTTTCTTGAGTGAACCAGACAAACTCTGGATATATCTGACATTGCTGTTACTGAAAGTTGGAACTCTTTTTATAACCTGCAGGTGATGGCATTGATTGCTTACTTGATGGAGTTCAAAGGGAATTATGGACCTCATCTAATTATAGTCCCTAATGCTGTTTTGGTGAATTGGAAGGTCTGTGGCTTTGATTTCCTTGTCAGCTAATGAGCTAAAAGAACATGTATGTTTTTTGGTCTTTGCTAACTGCACTTGCTTTCTTGGCAGAGTGAGTTGCATACCTGGCTGCCATCTGTATCCTGCATTTACTATGTTGGTGCAAAGGATCAAAGATCTAAATTATTTTCTCAGGCAAGAGGGATTTGCTTTTGTCCATTGTATGTACCAATGTTGATAAACTTCCACTGGCTTGACATCTTTCCTTTTGTAATTTTTCAGGAAGTTTGTGCCATGAAATTTAATGTTCTTGTCACGACCTACGAGTTCATTATGTATGATCGTTCGAAGCTTTCTAAAATTGATTGGAAGTACATCGTTATAGATGAAGCTCAACGAATGAAAGATAGAGAATCTGTTTTGGCACGTGACTTGGACAGGTATCGCTGCCAAAGGCGTCTTCTATTGACAGGGACTCCATTGCAGGTTCGTTAGAACACAGATTGTCATGGGATATTTATGTTCATTATCTGCTCAACTCCTGGTATCTAGGGTCGATGCTGGTGATGCTAGATCAGAGTAACTGTACTCTGCTAATATTAGCATTTTTATGTTCTTAGTCTTGGTTGGTGGGGTTTTCTAAAGATTGAGGTGCATTCTTGCGAACCTCATTTTAGTTTGCAACTAAACAATTTAAAACTATTGCAGCAATCACTGAATTTTGAACGTATATAAAGTCTTTCACCTGTTATGAGGAACTTTCTGGCTTCTGTATGGGTTCAAATCTTTTAGGTGTCTGATTTTTTGAAGTGTGTTTGCCTTGATCTGCATAAGTAATTCCTATAGATATTATTTGTTGCAGGGAATGGACAGTGAGATTATGTAATTGATTGATGCTTTTGTGTGTGTTTGATTTCATGATGGATATTGCTATTTTGTAGAATGATTTGAAGGAGCTGTGGTCACTGTTAAATTTACTTCTGCCTGAAGTATTTGACAATCGCAAAGCATTCCATGACTGGTTCTCACAACCATTTCAAAAAGAAGCTCCTAGTCATAATGCAGAGGATGATTGGCTTGAGACTGAAAAGAAAGTTATTATTATTCATAGACTTCATCAAATTTTGGAGCCATTTATGCTCAGGCGTCGTGTTGAAGATGTAGAAGGCTCCCTTCCACCTAAGGTATACTTCTACATCTTAGTTTTTCCCCTGTTAGCTATCCACTTGTGTTGTATTTTTCTGACATCTGGCTCTGTTGCAGGTGTCATTTGTGTTAAAATGTAAGATGTCTGCTATTCAGGGTGCCATATATGATTGGGTCAAAACAACTGGGACTCTTCGTGTGGATCCAGAGGATGAGAATCTTAAGGTCCAAAAGAATCCTTATTACCAGGCTAGAACTTATAGAACTTTAAATAATAGGTGTATGGAGCTCAGGAAAATTTGCAATCACCCATTGCTTAGTTATCCATACTTTTATGACCTCTCAAAAGATTTTCTTGTGAAGTCATGTGGGAAATTGTGGATGTTGGATAGAGTTCTAATTAAACTTCAAAGAACCGGGCATCGTGTGCTCCTCTTTAGTACAATGACGAAGCTTCTTGACATCCTGGAGGAATATTTACAATGGAGGCGACTCTTGTATAGGCGAATTGATGGAACTACTAGCTTGGAAGACCGGGAATCTGCCATTGTGGACTTCAATAACCCACAGTCTGAGTGCTTTATCTTTTTGCTAAGTATCCGTGCTGCTGGACGAGGTTTAAATCTTCAGACTGCTGATACTGTTATCATATATGATCCTGATCCAAACCCTAAAAATGAGGAACAGGCAGTTGCTAGAGCTCATCGGATCGGACAAAAGAGGGAAGTCAAAGTCATATACATGGAAGCAGTTGTTGATAAAATATCCAGTCACTTGAAGGAGGATGAGTTCAGAAGTGCGGGGATGGTTGACTTAGAGGATGATCTTGTGGGAAAAGATCGGTATATGGGCTCGATCGAAAGTCTTATTAGAAATAACATTCAACAATATAAGATCGATATGGCAGATGAAGTAATCAATGCAGGGCGGTTTGATCAGAGAACGACACATGAAGAGAGACGAGTGACGTTAGAAACACTGTTACATGACGAAGAGAGGTATCAAGAAACTGTCCATGATGTTCCCTCCCTGCAGGAGGTAAATCGGTTGATTGCAAGAAGTGAAGAAGAAGTTGAGCTCTTTGATCAGATGGATGAAGAGTTTAATTGGATTGAGGAGATGACGAGGTACGATCAGGTACCTGAGTGGCTTCGTGCCAGTACAAAAGAAGTTAATGCAGCCATTTCTGCTTTGTCCAAGAAGCCATCAAAGGACGTCATTAGTGGTACTGCTGAAGTGGAAGCGGGTGAAACTGAGAAGAGAAGGGGGCGACATAAGGGGAAGAAACTTCCTGTGTACACAGAGTTGGATGATGACATTGGAGAGTCCTCTGATGCTAGTTCTGAAGAGAGAAATGGATATTCTGCCCCGGAAGAGGAAGTTGAAGCTGGAGAATACGAAGATGAGGAAGATGCAGCAGCTACAGCCAACAAAGACCAGTCAGAGGAGGATGTTCCTGTTAATGATGGGTTTGATTATCCTCAGCTGCAGGCAACAAAGACCAGAACTGCTCATATGGTAGAAGATCCTAGATCCCCTGGATCGTCATCCGACAGTCGAAGGATGACACGAGCAGTCTCCCCCTCTGTATCTTCTCAAAAATTCACTACTCTATCAGCTATAGATGCCAGGCCTAGCTCTGGTTCAAAAAAGCTGGTATGTTTTTTCCCGTTCCTACAAGCATATTTGCTGTCACTTACTCTAATTGTTATTTCAAAATTTGAATTTCCATTTTATTTTACCTTCAGCTCGATGACCTAGAAGAAGGCGAAATTGCTGTCTCTGGAGATTCACATTTGGATATACAGCAATCAGGTAGTTGGAATCATGAGCGTGAAGAAGGGGAAGATGAACAGGTGGTGCAGCCCAAAATCAAAAGAAAGCGGAGCATAAGACTTAGGCCAAGGCATACTATCGAAAGACCAGAAGAGAGGTATTCTGAAAAGATGTCTCTTCAACGTGGAGATCCATCACAATCTCATTGTTTAGCAGATCAAAAGTTTGGAAGTCAACTAAGGATTGATCCTGAGTCCAAAACAATCGGAGATCCTTCTGCTCCAAAGCAAGATCAAAGTGATGTGTCTTCGAAAACTCGTAGAACCTTACCTTCTAGGAGAACCGGGAGTACGTCAAAGTTGCATGCCTCTAGTAAACCTGGTCGATTGAATAGCTTGTCCAATCCCTCTGACGAAGCTGGTGAAAACTCCAGGGACAGTTGGGATGGTAACAGAGATGTAAACACATCCGGAAATTCAAGCTATGGTGCCAAGATGTCCGACATCATTCAAAAAAGGGTAAAATTGTGCTTACTGTTATCTAATTGCTTCCATTTTCACTCTTGTTCCCCTTTGTTCATCTTCGTCTACGTCTCCGCATTTAGAAAAAGCCAAATTTCATGGAATACCTATACCTGTTCTATGGGAAATATTTCTACTCCCTCTGTTTTTATTGTCTTTGTTCAACTTTGACTTCTACACTATTTACATAATTCACTTTGACCATATATTTTTTACTAATATAGAAGTAAGAACAATAGTTGCCATGTAACTGCTGACAGGTCTTCGTAATTCTGGTGCTTCTCATATAATGATTTGCTTGTCGTCTACTCAATTCAGTGTCTATAATCTGCTTTGAGGTTTGAACTTCTTAGTTTGAGAGAAGCAAAATTTTGTAATTGACGGTTCCATTCCTTGCACTGAAGTCCACATTTGATTTTTGACTATCAGCAAAGAGTTTTGGTGATCGTGTTCCTTTCTAAGTTTGAATTCTTGAAATCTGTTTGTGGTAGTGTAATTCAATTGTCTGTCCATCTGCAGTGCAAGAATGTGATTGGCAAGGTCCAGAGGAGGATGGACAAGGAAGGACATGTTGTACCTCTCCTGACAGATTTGTGGAAGAGAACTGAAAGTTCTGGCTATACAAATGGGCCAGGAAACAAACTGTTGGATTTACGTAAAATAGACCATCGAATTGACAGACTACAGTATTGTGGAGTGATGGAAGTTGTTAATGATGTGCAATTGATGTTAAAGAGTGCAGTGCAATATTATGGTTTCTCACATGAGGTATGTCATCCTCATGATCTCATCTCTTTATGAATCTCTATTGCGAACTTCGTAAGTGCATCTTTTATAGCACAAACAAGGTTACCTTTTCTGTTTTTTATAATAACCACAGCTGATTTCACTATGGTTCATATTGTTACTGCTCGCTAATAATTAATATTCTCTGTATATTTTTCTTAAGTAATGATCTGATGCTAGAACTTGGCCTTTAGAAGGGTCATGAGTTTAATGTAACGCCTGATTAATAGTGACTAACTGACTATCTGTTGAGTTTTTGGACTTGATGCTCTGTGTTTGTGGTAGTCAGCTTGTCATTCTCTATTTGTATCTGGGGTAATTTATGATCTTGAAATCTATTAGCTGTCTTAAAAAATATACCTTTTTGATTCACGAAGTTTGGGAAAAAGATCTTAGAAAATCACTCTAATAGAAGTGCGGTTGAGTATATAATGTCTTTGAAACGAATAGCTGGATTATCTTGTTTTGAAGTAAGTTTTTAGAATGTAAAATTCTATAAAGAACCTGTGAGGCTGTCACAATATATATTAGCTTTTTTGGGTTATTGTAAGATACTGGTATTACATGATCCTAATACTTTTGGTGTTAGGACATTTGTTTGACCCTTGTTTAGGATTAATAGAAGTTAGAAACTCAAGGGAGCACTACTTTTTGGTAGGAAGGAACTCTCTCCCACTGTACCGTGTCTTTGGATGAGCCGATGTGAATGGTTCTTAGCCTCTATAATTGGCTAATTGCATATATTAGTCCAACTTTTCATTGGCTATCACCTAATGTCAACTGAATACAAATTCAGTTGCTGTAAATTACGAAAGCTGCCGTTTGAAGATGTCTGTTGAAGCAGTTGATGTTGTAGTTTGCAACGAATATTGAGCATGTGTGAAAATGGTGCAGATGACATTAGCCTTATTTTTGTCCGATCACGAAGTCCCTTTGCTATGGCGATCTCACATGAATTTTCTCATTTGAAGAAGAATGTTGCACTTAAATTTAAGCTTTGATTTGCTGAAAAGTGCTGCTTATTTTTTTTCTTAGAATAATATTTCTTTGCCCAAGCGACTTTCCATAGTCTAGTACTTCCACCGTTTCAAATTAGTTGCAATATGGGGGGGAACATATTTTAAGGAGTGCATGTGAATAGGAGAGAAATAAAAGAGGAACCCATCTGATGGGGGAGAGAGATTGAGAGAACCAATTACCAAATAAAGTAGTGAAACTAATTTGTAACTTCCAAGGGAAGTGTTGCAACTAAACTGGAACATTGGAAGCATAAGTTTACTTGATGTACTCTCTCCTTGACCTCCCTCTGAAGCGAAAAGGTAAATAAAGACATCTTGCACGATGATGGTATAGTTTCTCAGATGCTTTTCAGTATTTGAAGCAAGTTGATCATATATATTTAAGGAGATGGCAACTTTATGTGAATGTCCAGATTATATGATGTAATAGTGCTTATTGGGATTCTCTGTTGGTAACTTTGGGATTCACTTGGAAGGAGAAATTTGTGGGGTTCAATCCTCGAGAAAGTGAATTTTAATGCTATAATTACTTGAGCATTTCATTTAAAGTTGCTGATTATCTAGTTTGCTTTTGTGATTGGCTGTTTGTGTTAGTACAGTTCACATGGACCATTTGTGAGCTGTTTTCATAGTCTTGTTTGTACCTCTTGGCCTATATTTTTATAAAAAAAATTGAATTGGTAAGATTAATTTCGTTAATTTTTCTCTTAGGGCCCTAATACAACCTAACCGAAATCCTCCTACCTCCCTTAAGCTACCCCTCAACCTTGGCCTATATACGAGCATGTGTTTTTTCATGTTCCTTTTTTTAAAATATAGGTTTGATTTTAGTTTATGCCATATCGTATTTTACTACTACACACGGAAATTAAAACTGGTTATTGTTTGCATCGTCAGGTGAGATGTGAAGCAAAGAAAGTGCATGATCTGTTTTTCGACATATTGAAGTCATCTTTTCCAGATGTTGATTTCCAAGAGGCGAAAAGTACAGTTTCCTTCTCTGGTCCACCATCAACTGTGGCTTCAGCTGCTTTGAGATCCACATCTGCATCACAAGGTAGTAGAAAGAGTAGACCAATGAACGATGTTGAACGCGACATTAACCCTTCTCCTAGGCAGTCATTGCGAGGACCCATTTTGGCTAATGAAGACTCGAGGATGACAAGATCCCAACCTGTTAAAGAATCAAGACTTGGCAGCACCAGTAGTAGTCGAGACCTTGGGCAGCAAGATGACCCTCCCTTGCTGACTCATCCAGGTGACTTGGTGGTTTGCAAGAAAAAGAGGAAAGACAGAGAAAAGCCTGCGGCTGTGAATACCAGATCTGGGTCCACAGGGCCCGTCTCTCCTCCAAGCATGGGACGTAGTATAAGAAGCCCTGGTTCAGTATCAACCCCGAGGGAGAATCGAGTTGGGGCCCAACAGCAAATGTGGTCAAATCAGTCAGGCCAACAGGTTAATGGCAGTGGTAGTAGTGGTGGCGCAATGCCAATGGGATGGGCAAACCCCGTAAAGAGATTGAGGACAGATGCGGGAAAGAGGAGGCCGAGCATAATGTGATTTAAAACATTTACATTTGATGTAGTATGATGATGGTGTTGAAAGAAAATTCCTTTGCCCTTGAATATGTAAGCAGGTATAGGGTAATTAGTAGATCTGTACAAGTACAGTTACATTTAGGCTTAGGCATTACCCGTTTTATTTAGCGCCTTTCCTTCCTTTAGTATGGTTATACTTTCTTTTCTTGAATATAATGCGAGCATCACTGCCGCCTTTGTAAATCTGGTGCTCTTCCTGTGAATGTTATATGCTCTCACAGCAGTCTCCTCTGCTAGAATGTTGTTCCTTTTGAGTTTTGACCCATCTATTGGTATATTATCTACCACACCTCGTAATTGTTTTTAATTAAACGGCAAAGAACAATTATGTAGACAGGGTTCAATTTTATGCCTTGGAGGTACTTGCATTTACCCTCTAAAACTTTACTACATTCTTTCCTTATTAGTTCAAGCACTTATAATGGAACATAGTTTTAACTTTTTAAGAGATTAGATGTGTCAAAGGACAGTAGAGTATTTCTTTTTTGAAAAAAAAATAAGAAGAAATCCTCTACATTACCCTCGCACAGGGCCCCACCCAGAGGCCTATTATGAGCCATACACCCCCACATATCAAGGAAAGTACACAATTGTGCATAAATAAACAAAGCGTACATTTATTTACAAGTACATAGATTAAACAAATTAAAGGAACTTGGGGATAAATATTTGAACCCACAAATAATTCCCAACAAGACTAAAGTCTTTACATTAGTGTTGGGGATTGATTTGAGCAGATCTAAGTGATAATAATGTACAGAATACAGTAAATTAAATGGGATAACATGAGTGAATACGTGCGACTAGGGATCGGCTTCACCCACCATTGCTTCATCACTTGAAGCATATTCATCATCGCTCAGTTCTTCTTCACTCGTGTTTTCTTCAGGAACAGCTCCTGCGTCCTCTGGCTTCGCATACTTCTCACAGTATTCTGTACAATTATAACATATAAATCATGATTTAGTGATGAAGTGATAAGGTAACTAAGATGAGATTTTAAACATCCTACTGACTAGGTGAATACTTGGTCATCTGGATAGTCAGAAAGTAATTACCAACACTTAATAAGTGAAAGAGTCCACTGCGTCAATTTATTTCGACTCCTTCAGATCAATCGCAAATTTCCAAATATCATTTTCACAGGTTGAAGAAAGAAGTAGGCATCAAGCTTGAAAACGGGCAATTGGGATCCCGTGTCTCATTCTGTCTCTCATCTGTGTCCCAACCCCTTCTCCTTCTAACAGCACATTACCAATTTTAGGTGATGTATCAAAAGGATAAAGGGATTGGGACACAAGATGTGATACAGAATGAGACAGAGGATCCATATTAGAAAACAGGAGGTTAAGAAAACATATAGCACGATTAATAACAAGTTTCATTACAGGGAAAAAAAAAAAGGAAAAAAAGAACAAAAACAAAGACCAGCAAATTTAATTATATATTTTGTTCAGGAGACGAAGAATTCAAAGCAGCAAACCAACGATCATAAGAATTATTGGCAATTATTATCACGTCGAAATAAAACTAGTAGGGTATCTAACCCCCTAGAGATAGATAGTATATTATATATATAGTGATATCAGCTCAGCAATAATAGAAACAAATTTCGTTCTCTATCTCTGATGGGTAGATTATTCAGCGAGTCAATGTAGTGTTCTTCAATCCATCCCACAAAGATGCTAAGAGAACAAGGAACCCAATACTGCAAACTTCTAGCATTCCTCTCCAACCAAATACCCTCACAATCAACAGAACACACAGCTCACTTGAAAAAACCTCATCTACTAGATTTGCAAGTGAGCCAAGCTAAACCTCCAAATGACAATACAAGAACAAATTGATCCGTGTCTCGCCAGTAGCAAATACAAGAAAACAAATACACCCATGATGAGACAGCCTTGTTTGATCTCCCAACCATAATATTCACAGGAGTGTTGTGCTGCTCCAATTAGCAGCCCACACAAATGCTCTTACCTGTTCAGGGGTTTCCAAATTCTTCTTTACCGGAATCTCACAAAGTGACAGATTACGCTTTATAAGTTTTTAAGGTTTCCCTGACTCACATTCATGAGGATTCCCCCTGAAGTGAAAGTTTCAAGAGAATTTGTAAGAAAGAAAAAGGAGACGAATTGTTGACAGTTTGGGAAACGAGAAGAAAGAGATACCAAATGGTTGCTCCCCTGCTGAAGAACCCTCCCGAGAAACAATGTCATTATCATTACTATCTTGTAGTTAAACGAGTCTAGAATCAGCAACAATACCTAGATAAAAATTCCAGGGATCGCATACGGAGAATGAGTGTTGCTAAAGCACCACCATCCCATTAGAGACCTTATCTGATGCTATTACTCTATTGAAATTAACCCCTCTTCCATTATCTAGCTTCTTAGAGACTCTTTCAAAAATTAGGATACAAAAACCACTCCTGAGACAGTCCCTTATAGAAGCCCAAGGTAAGTAACAGGGGAAATTATGACGAAAATAACCCACCGAGAAAAAGAGTTGACATTAATCACAGTGATACTAGCTTAATGGAAAAGAGTCGAGGCATTTTTAAACTTCTCCAAAGATCATTTAACAATAAGAGAACAATGGCATCAGCAAACACTATCTAGACAAAAACCACATATGAACTCTATCTCCTTTTCCCAAGAAAGCATCCTCATCAGAACATCAATCAACAAAGTAAACAATAATGGGAAAGAGGGTCACCTTGAGTCAAACCATGCGAAGCATCAAACTTGATAATGCTTAGATAGAAAGCATGACATTGAAATGGGCAGACAGAGAATATGCATTCCTAAATATGGTACAAGCTTGCATTAAGTGAATTTCACAAAAACTAAAGATAACCAAATTAAGCCTTTCGATCTCACAATTTATCATCATTGTCAGCACTTGGGCCAAAAGCTCCTCTTTCGAATTAATAATGGTTTTGTCCACAAAATAAAGTTTAACCATGCCTCCTCAAAACCAAAAATCATTTGTGTTGAGTTGCATATAATAATTCTGAGTCTTGATGAAATCAGAAAATAGAAGGCCTCAAATCGACACAGCCTCACAACTAGTTCGCATCTATTGCAACTACCTCAGATCTTCGTCGGTTCTCAATTGCTCATTTTACTAAAGAGATTAAACATAGCAACTTCCTGATTCGCCAATAACAGACTCACAGCACCTTCTTAACAAAATTTATAGCTGCCTTTCTTGTCAAATTTCTCCAAGAATATGCAGACTGCATCAGTTGTTAGTTTGTTACTAGTAGGTCAGGTTCTATACCTTGAGGAAGAGCATGACATCATTTTTCTGAACTCTGCATACCAGTTTTGAAGAATTCTCATACTGCGTACACATTTTTCTCCCTGGGGGTAAAGTAAACCAATTTATACAAATGCACTCACTTCCATATGATAAGAGTTGATTAAGTCAACTCGTAGTTGGTTACACAACCAATTCTATCTTCCCTTATCTTCTTTATATTGTTATCCTAGGTTGTTGCTATACTTTGCTATCCTTAGAATATTCCTTGTAATCTAATATATTCTGTAACTTAGTTTGTTAGCCTACTGCTGTATAAATATGCTATGACAAATAATGAGACTGATCAAGCTTTCTCTCACTCTCTTCTCATAACTCTATCACCATATTCCACGGAATTAGAACCTGCTTCTCCTTGGTTCTTAGGATGCTTAAAATCTAACCCCTTGATATATAGAGTAACTATCTCTCTTTACTTTCAATTCTCAAAATTCAGAAATCTAACCCCTTGATTTCCGGAGTATACCGAATCAAGGGTCAACTGGAAACAACCTCTTAGTTATCGCATGGCTAAATCCATGTACTTTTAACTCCTTTTATTCTGCCTGAGATAGGATCCTTTTTGAAGGCAATGCGTAAAGTTGATGTTCATAAAATCAAAGTATTCTTATTGGCAAAGCAAGACCCGAAATCTGGTATATTTAATTAGGTTATCGAGTGTTGTACAGCTGCAAAAACTTACCCTGAAACATCCAAGAAACACACACAAAAACCCTTCAAGACTCTTTTCCAACCATTATCAACTCTTTCCCAAATGAACAAAATACACAGCCTCAAACAATAACAATCGGTCACTGAAAGTGATAACATGAAGATATAACAACATAAGGAGAATTTTAAACAGACAGCCCAAACATATGCCTCAGCAAAAGAAAGCACGGAACCTCTAAAAAGGCTCCTAAGAAAGATTGATAAGGTAGCAGGTAGAGGGTTCTGTGGTACAATTAGGTGATGAAATGTCCTCTCTTAACACTCAATTCTAGAGTGGCCTTTTTCTTCAACTGTCATAACCAAGAGTGAACCAACTTGAAGGATCCATAGAATATGCTACCTTCAATCTCAGCTAATTATAATTAGAGAAGTTATATTAAGATTTCCAGCTTTGATATGTGCATCAAGACAGATCAAAAGAGCATATGTTGCTCTATTGGAAGAAAGGTTAGGGATAGGCTTATACTGCGAAGCACCACACTCCAAAATTTGCCAGACAAAATCTTAAAATTGGAATAAACTCTAAGAATATACCACATTACCAATGAATTATCTTCGTTGGCACAAAGAATTATACAAGACAATCACATAACCAGACGAGAATGCATTCTATAGTCTATACCCAAAGGCTCGTTTCTTGAACAGGTTCACAAGAGCTACATAACTAAAGCCATCATCATCAAGCTAGATCGAGTTTTGATTTAAGACGAACATAATCTTCTCAGTTCTTAGCAAGGTAAGTTAATCACACCATGTATTATGAGTACATTATGTGGGAAGAAAAACATGAACGGAGATGAGGTATATTAAAAGAAAAACGAAAACCAAATGGCGGCCCAATAAACATTTCGACCACCCATGCCGACTACAAAAACTACAAGAGAAGTGCACAGCAGTTGATACCTTTAACTCTTTTCTCATATGCAGCTCGGTCACGCATCATCAGAGCAGCAGCCTCTCCATTCAGAGGGTCTGAAGGATTCGGATACAACAGAAGCTGTGGGAGGAACACCTCAAAAACATTTACCAAATCTGGGAAACATGAGCATTAGCATGTAAGGCCAATTGCCTTAAACAGTAACAGGTTATGAACTCTTTAAATGATCATGAAAACCGCTATAAGAGATCTCAGCATTACCAAACATCGGACTCCAAGTCTGATTAATGACATCAAGACAAACTGATCCTGACCTGAAAATACATATTGTGGAAGACTACTCAAACAAACAACTAAATATTGGACAGCCAAAAATATGAAAATAGAGCAATATATCACTAGCTTACATCTCGTCGACATTGGGATGGTACATCTTGTTTATAAAGCCTATAGATGGAGATTTGTAGGGGTAAGCATCTGGAAGTTCAACCCTAATCCTCCAGACACCTCCATGATAGGGACCTAACATGATCCAATTCGGAATTCACAACGAAACCCATCAGACTACAAGCAAGATACAAACAACACATATACTCATATATTCTCAAAATAGAGGGATCAGTACCAATAGATATAATGCATAGAACCATATGCACAACAAACTGATAGGCCTACTTCATATGTAGACGAACACTAGAAGATAGTTGAATGCAGAGCATTTCTCAAAAAGAAAAAAGCAATAAAATTTAAAAGGGTAAATTTTGGACATTGTCAATTGAAAAATCATCGAATAAATCATATCCCAGTTTGTAGGTTCAAAGCTGAATTCAGACAAGGGAATACCCTAAAAAAAAGGAACCATTTTTCAGTACAGATACAAGAAGACTAAAATGAGAAACAGTAAGGCAATAACTAAATTTCTAAAAAGTTTCCATAAACACCAATGATCTACAAAAGTTCAAAGTGGCAAAATCAACCAAAAACAGGTAACACCCACAAAAATTCATCAAACAAAAAAGCAAGCAAATTATTCCCACATCAAAAATAACCCAACAAAAGGAAAAAAAATTAAAACAAAATTAGTGTTAGAAGATTACTCTCACTGGGCCCATGAAATTCCACATAGAATTCTTGCATACCATCATTAATCATCTCCACTTTGTAATCACTCATCATCCTATATAACAAAATTAGACACAAAAAAAAAAAAAAAAAAAAAAACAATCCATCACCCAAAAATACTAACCCAGAAAATAAAAATAAAGCTAACTCCATAAAAAAAAGAGAAAAACAACAGAAAAATTATATCACAACAAAGTATAATTGATTCAGATAAGAGAGTCACAGTTTCATCAAGTCCATCTCTCGACGTTTGCTTGGGGAAGACATGGTTGCTTAATAAAGTAATCAACTTTCTGGGTTTTAGAGAGAGAAAGAAGAGAGAGAGAGTTTTATGGTGTTGAGAGAAGAAAAGAATGGGAGGTCTGCAAACAAACAACAACAACAATGGTAGAGGAAGATACAAGAAAGAAGAAAAGTAGGAGAATTACAAATGAGGGCCCAATTTTTAATGCAAATAGTATAATTGATTATTACACAAGTGTTTAATTGAAGTAATTGCTAAAATTGTTATAAAAGATGGCTTGCACTTTCAAGATTCTCTCTTTTCACTTTTCAATTTTTGACACCTCTCTCTTTCTCAATTACAATATTTCTAAGATTGGCAGTAGCAGCATTGATCCTGAATCTTATCTACAAGACTGCTATAATTGGGTTAGGCTGAATAATTATCTTAGTATTAAATACTAGTACTTGATAGATTAGTTTATAATAAGTATCCGATAATATATTGGTATAAATTTATAAAGCCCTTGCAAGACGGGGAAATTGAGGATCCTTCATTGCAAGGGATGAGACTCGATCCTAGAGATCGGAGGTGATGTCAATACCACTAGGCTATCACCTGCTGCTCAATGTAATTGAGATGGGGGCAACACATGGTGGATTGTACGTATCAAAATTCAAAATGTATTGAGTAGAGCGGGTTCACAATCAATAATTTATTGTGTACCAAAAACCATATGATATAGTCTGTTTACATTTGATATACTTCCTCCGTTTCAAATTACGCTACACTTTTCATATAGGGAAGTTTCATATTACTTGCTACACTTCCTTTTTGGGCAATAAACTCTCTCTATCTCTCTCCTCTCACATGGGCCCCTTTTCTTTTTACTCTCTACCTCTCTCTTCTTTAAAAATTGCCTAGGAGTCCGTGAATTGAGAAGTGTAGCAAGTAAAATGAAACGGAGGAAGTAGTCAGTTTTTGTTTGATGTATTCAGTTTTGTATGATATAATCATTTGTTATGTAGTCAGTTTTTGTATGATATATTCAATTTTTTGATGTAGTCTGATTTCGCATGATATAATCATTTTTTATCTAATATAGTAAGTTTTTATGCGAGAAAGTCATTTTCGGTTCACAATAACTTATTGTGAATCCGGTCCATTCAGGTTTTCTTGTGTATGTAGACTTTGCTCACGCTTTTTTAAAACAATTGTGTATTTAAGTACTCCCTCCGTCCCATAATATAGTGCTCACATTTCTTTTTGGGTGTCCCAAAATGTTGTGCTTGTTTTCTTTTTTATTAATTTGCTTGGAATAAATTATCCTCAATTTCTACACAAATTTTCCAAAATACCCCTACTTTTCTTTCAAAATATGTGCCCCTATTTATTGTTTTACACCATTCCAAGAAACATTCATTGCTTTTTGATTTTTTTTAAAAGGAAAAATAAAATAAAGAAATTAGGTCCAAAGACAAAAGTATCAAATAAACACTTTCTAAAATATTTTTTTTGAGAAATCCTACTACATCTTCTATTTTCCTTAATTCCCGTGAAAAATGAGAAGTGAGCACTATATTATGGGACGGAGGGAGTATAATTTTAAATTTGGCTAGAAAAAGTAGAATTCAACCAAAATTTAGGTTTGTATCTTGTTGAAATTATATTTATGTACCAAATTGTGGAAAAACACCTATGCCTAATACCAATATGTCGCCAGGATTTTTTATATTACAATCTAATAAAGACCCATTCTTACTTATACCATTGGCAATCAACGAATTGGACTAATGGGAACATTAGTAGTCTAATATGAAAGTTCATTCTCTTTCCATCATCAAAATAGTCCCTAAATATATATATTCACATCTTAGAATTCACCATGGTTTTTCAAATTATTCTTTAATAGTAATTGTATATATTTTCATTTTTCTTCACAATTCCTTATAAGTTGAGCTATATTTAAATATGTAAATACACCTTTAATATATTTGAAAATTGTAATATTTTTCAAGATATTATATTAGTATGTAAGTGACTATAATATTTAGATTCCCCATGGAAGAAGTATATTACTTTGACACTAATTCTCTTTCAGTAATTTGCCATCTAAGTATGTGGACATGATGAAATCACCATTGCAATTATAAGGCTTGGTGTTATGTTGCTTTCCATTTCAACATTATCTCCGGTTGTTTTCCTTTCTTTTTTCTTTTTTTTTTCTAAGGAGAAGAATCTAAGCTAATACTCCGTCTGTATTTTTTTATTTTTCTCACTTAGAATCTTAACACTATTCACAATAGAGAGAATCTTTTAAATTCTTCTCAATATATAAGAAAAAATATAGTCATGTGGGGTCTTGTTTGATTCGTCTAAATGAGTAGTTTATTAATATTCAATTATTATAATTTTTACTAATATATAATAAAAGATATTTAATATAAAATAAGTGTATTGGCAAACGTGCAAAGTCAAAATAGGAAAGATAAAAAAATACGGTGAGGAAGTATACATTCATCAAGTCATCAAGGCAATATGAGGTACAAATGTTATGAATAAGACAATAATGCATCACAGTCACTAATAAAGGTAACACAGGATGACAGGACATTAACCAAACTTGTCCTTATATTATTTTCTTCCTCACCCTTTGTAAATGTGCAATAAATATAATTTTCATTGTCTCTTTTTTCAGTAAAATTTGCGAGGCACATCTATAGGAATTAGTACTTTAATTAAAGTATGAGTAGATATTATACCAATTCATTTTTGGAAAAACATAATAGGATAAATCAAGCAAAATCTCACTTGAATATAATTTCTCATATGTGTTAGTGAAAATTAATACATATTTTTTTTTGTTTTTGTGATATAAAGATTTATCGAAAACGGATTTAGCATAGACGACCGGAGTATTAAATATTCAAAAAAAAGTAAAAAAAGAATTGAAAAAAAAGCCCAAGACTTAATATGTTGGCGATTATTCTACTATATAAGCTTTAAATTAAGCCTTAAACCAAGAAGTATTAAAATTGACTTAGTTACAAAAAGCCAAACACGCTAAAAGGACAATAATTTTGGAGCTCAAACATTAGTAGATTTTGAATGTCAAGCATAGTAGAGATAGTTTATTATGAGTTCATCAAAAAAATTCTACAGATTCAATTTCAAGTATCTAATATTTGACATGCTTAATTAGGTACCTAATTGTTTTAACTAATTCCCATCCAGAAACTAATAGAGTTTAACCTAGATGCGAACTCAAAGATTTCTAACAAATCTTGAATCTAATGTTGAATATCTGATTATCTTTCTCTCCCCTAACTAACCTTTAAACTATGTTAAAAAAACTCATTTGCTAAATGCCGCCATTTTTTTTCTTACTAACGCCATATATACATGTATAAATACGTATACATGTATATCACTATTGAGATACTCTCCCTCTCTCTCACTCTCCTACTCTCCCACTCTCCTAACTCCGGTGAGGCAAAGTTGGGCTCCGGTGAGGCGCAATTTTCTCCGGCGACACCATGAACTCCGGTGAGGCGCAATTACTCCGGCGACAAAGTTGGGCCCTCTCTCCGGCCAACATAACTCCGGCAACACCTCGGCTAACAACGAACTCCGACGCAAGGTTAGTGTACAAATTCTAAAAATATATGCAGGCGCCTATTTTAGGCGGTTGCACCACTGGTGGGGCGCCTAATTTAGGTGCCTTCACCACAAGTTGGGCGCCTAAATTAGGCGCCCCACCAATGGTGAAGGCACCTAAATTAGGCGCCCACCAATAGTGAAGGCACCTAAATGAGGCGCCTGACCTGCTTTTAAAAAAAAAAAAACTTACATTGTTTGCCATGAAGCCGGAGTTTATATTTTTCTTCTTGGTCAATGCCGGTCAAAGTTGGTCAACACCGGTAAACACCGTGGTCAACGCCGGAAATAATGAGAGAGAATGAAAGTGAATAAAGAAATGAAGATGGTGGGGTTGTGTGGAAATAATAAATATATGTGAGTTTAAATAAACAAAGGGAAAGAGGAGAGGAATACAACTCATGTATTTTTGTACAAAAATACATGGCGTTAGTAGGAAAAAAAATGGCGGCATTTAACAAAACCCTAAAAAAATAAAAATAAAAAATTCAGGAAGGTCATGAATCTCCATTTAGTTACTAAATTAACTACAACTCTAATCCGTGACATGAATGTGGAAAATTAAGGATTTTAATCTAAAATTGCATTGTCACAGTATTGAGTCACATTGATTAATGAATAGGGAAAAAGTACCAAACAACTTTCTTTACTTGAATCTCTTTTCACATAATTTTTGGTGGAATGATTCATTGTTTGACAAGAGCATAGAATGGAAAGCTACCTAATGTACTCTTCTTTTTCTTCTATAGGATTTTATCTCCCAGTTAGAGTTCAAAGGTGATTTGCCTTTATTTTACCTAAGTATGACATGTTAGTACATTTACATTTTCCTATAATATTTACTTCCTCCGTTTCTTTATACTTGTAACGGTTTGACTTTTACACTATTCATCAACTCTATGTGGGATCTTGTTAGATTCGTCTCGATGTGTATTTTCCAAATATCTACTTTTCATAATTTTTAGCTATCTGTAATTAAAGATATTAATGGTTGATGTTATGCATTGACAAGCGTAAAAGTCAAACGGTTGCAAGTAAAAAGAAACAGAGGAAGTATATCACATGTTCTTGGTAGTATTGGGGGAGGGGGGTTTGGGGCTTGTTGGGCCTCTGGGTTAGTGGCCCTGTACGAGGGCAGCCCAGAGGAATTTCATCTTACCACGGATTCTCGAAAAGGGGCCAAAAAAAAAAGTTCTTGGTAGTATTATACGAGACTATCTCACATAATTTTGACATCTTAAAAAAATATGCTCCCTAGAAATGTATTCATCCATCTTGTATATTATTAATCTCTACATATTTACAAGAATTAGGGATAGTGAATAAGTAGAGAGGAAAAGTGAGCGAATCAGTGATTATAGCTTATGGGCCACCATGCTATTTAGATAGATGTTCTTAGATTGTGGATTATTTTTAATAGCTGTTTTAATTTTTTGAAATGAAGGAGATACTAATTAATCAGTTATCATAAAACTCATTATACTCAGTATTTTTTGGGTTTGTGGGAGACAGCAATTATTTAGGAAGGCAGAAAATGATAATAGAAAAAGAAAGGGGGGTTGCAATTGCAAGTTGCAACTCTCTCATGTTGAATCATGGTCCAAACCATATAGTAGACCCAATACTACGTACTAAGAATTAAGATGCAATTCCCACCAAATCAAGACTTTTTAATTTAACGTACAAAACTTGGAATTTATAGTATATTCTTCAATGTATATGAGTTACAAGTCTACAACCATAAAACAATTAATTATTTTCTTGAATCAAGACACAACTTTGAGTTCATTCAAACCAAAAAAGATAAGAAAAAAGAGCAAAACGGAACTTTGATGTACAAGCATATGGA
Source organism: Beta lomatogona (assembly GCA_947646795.1). NCBI lineage: Eukaryota > Viridiplantae > Streptophyta > Magnoliopsida > Caryophyllales > Amaranthaceae > Beta > Beta lomatogona. The sequence continues at coordinate 323,839 of CANSNZ010001383.1, read as the reverse complement.
GAAATCATTAACACATGTCCAGTATTTGGTAAGATGTATAATTTGTCCTCACATGAAGTAGAATAGCTGTTTTTTTTTAGCCCCTTTCGGGAACCTGTGGTAAGATGAATTTCCTCTGGGATACCCTTGCACAGGACCACTCATCCAGAGGCCCAACAAGCCCCAAACCCCCCCCAAACAATATTAAAATTATGCTTCCACCAAGATTTGAACCTTGGTCTCCCATATGGAAGATAGGAAGCCATACCGTTGGACCCAAGGGTCCTTAGTAAGTAGAATCGCTGTTGGAGATAGTAATTTATTGATGGTAGCGATTTTACTGTTCATATTAGGGGTATTTTTTTTTGTTCAGGAAAGATAATTGGTCCGAAGACCAACCCCTGCTAGGCTACTAGCAAAGTGGCACACCAGCCATTTCGGTCAAGGTAGAGAATTTATACCCACATGCAAACATTTTTATACAAACTCCCCAAATTGGGGAGTGATGAGAGTCGAACACCCGACCTTGCGGTTGGGAGGTGGGAGCACCAACCATTGGGCTCCCACGAGGACCTCCAAATTCATATTAGGGGTATTGAACCACTACTTGAAGCATATGAGACTATAGGTGGGATAATATGAAACTTGATTAGGTGAAAGTATAGTGGTAGAACCACCTTCTCATGACCCCCTCTATTATATTGCCTTAACAATACAGCCTTCTTGGTTAACCAAAGATTCGGAAAAAGTTATAGAAGAAGTTATGAATGTTTGAGTTAAGTGATCAAATTACATGCAACCACCATAAAAAATAAGGAAAAAGTCAATTTGTTTAGAGAAAGAAAAAAAGTTGATCCATGAATAACATGTAAGGCCATAATCAGCTATTTGTCCTCTTATCTTATGGGGAAATCAAACCTTTTTAATTGTATTTTTTTAAGATGAAGTGTTAGAAATAGTTGGAATCTTTTCGTAGTCAAATGAAAGGATGAATACATACTCAACTAGCATAAAAAAGTTGCAAGCTCATGATACAAGGTGGAAACTCCACTGCATAATACTTTCACAATTAGATATATATATTGGTTTCAAATTGATTGTAACATTTTAATTGTAATGTTTCCATATATATGGTAAACTTTTGAAGGCATAAATAAAATTTTAGAGACAAATAAAATGGACAACCAAGTTACACCCAAATAAACAGGAGTAGAATCTTCAGTTTTAATCTTTATGTAATATTGCCATTAAACAGAATGACTAGAATCTTGTAAAAAGATACTAAAATTTCAAATTGATGACACAAATTACAAACAAGATTCATTCTCACATATCATTATATATTTCAAAGTTATGTCATACCAAACATGTTGACGTATCGAATCTTCACCCACATGTCAAACCCTAATTCGTAATACAATTGATGTAATATTTTCCTTTAAAATTTTAATCAAATTATCACTTTGTGAATATGATGTAGAATATCACTTGCTTGTGGATACAACAACTTTGTTTATTATACATAGGGTCACAATTGTTCGAAATACAATCCCAAATCTAGAGTACTACTATCCCCCAAAAATTCGGATAAGTATACGAACATCCACTTAGGAAATTTTAGAGAAAAAAATGTATGAAGGAATTGAAGGGTTGCAAATATCTCACGCATCCTTATGGATGTTACTTTCTTACAAACAAGTTGATCACATACATGATCTTTCATATCAGCATAAAAATGGCAATTAGGATGAAGGGACAAGCAAAACTAGGCAGAAGACACAGAATATTTAAAAAGAGAGGAAGAACCATAACAAATTGATGTATAATTATTGAAAAGGATGCTTGAAAGTTGGGACCAATTGAAGAATCAGGCAATTAGGAATATTTTCTGATAGTTGACAGGACATACAAATTTTGTTGAAAGTTGGGATCACAGCGACTTTAGGTTAGTGGAAACTAACCCTTGTTGCCTTTTATGTGATATTATCCAGATGACTAGGTGCACAAGAGAGTGAAAGACGAATCAAATACTGCTAGGTTCCCTAAATCATACGAAAAGTCACTACAAGTCTATAACTGGCCAATACTTTAGCATCAAAGAAGATTTCCCCAGTCATACCCTATCAGTAGCTAAACGTACGTGTTCTTCCTTCCAGTAATCGAGCTTGCTGCGAGCAAGACCATATACCGTTCCATATCCAGAATTGTTTGGCCATCCGCTGACACAGTTCGAACTCTCAAAGAGCAGATAAAAATAATGGTTCATACAAGAAGCCCAGCAAAGAGAACTAAATCAAATTCAGAATTCCAGAGTCACAGAGCCTAGTGCTTTGCCTTTAAAGAGCAGAAAAGGACACACAAGGACATGCAAGGCATAATAATCAATATCCTACAAGTTGATGCTGTACTACTTGAAGGATGTAATCTTAAAAAGTAAAACAGCATCACTTAAACGAAAATGCAGGTACAGAGAGTAAATCTGCAACCCAATTTGTCTTTCCTGAAAAAGATTTGCTATCATGAGTCATGACTTAGCAATGACCGTCATGAAAGTGTTTATATACAACTAGTAATTAAGGATCTGGAGCTCTATAGTTCGTAGGAAATGAACACATGTTCCCCCAAAAAAACAGCTAAATGAATTTGCATCATCAAAAGGTATACCTGCCAACTTAAAGGAGTAATTCACAACGGACTTCACTGTATCAAAACTGTGGTGGTATGTGCAGACGTAGATGGATGATCAAAGAAAGCCGAGGCATAGTTCATAAACAGCAAACAAAAATCAGAGAAGCAGCCCGGTTTCAGCCCCGTGTGACAGTGTTAGTTGCCGAATCATAATATTCTGTTTCATCATCATCACTATCAATGTTCCTGGGGGTGTTTCTATTCTGGAATGCTCTACGTTGAAGAACAAAGACATTAAAATAGTAGTTCACCTGGTCTACCCAGCTTTTTTTTGGTAAAACCTCACACATTTGTCTCCAAAAACACTTCGGCCCGGATTGAGGATTCTCCTTCACCACAGACTTAAATTTTTTCTCTTCCTCAGCGGTCCAGGAAACGCTGCATTCTTCGCCCATCTTATCAAATTTCCAAGTATAAAATGCAGAACCTAATTCAAACTTCATCTCCATTCTTCTCCTAGCAACATGAAACTTCACGCACGCAGTGGTTCCAGAAAACAGACACCCACATTTTTCTACCCTTCCCTTTCCAACAGAATCTTCTTCAATCAAAAGAGTGTTTTCTCCCTCTTCCAAGGGCCAATTTTGAATACCCAACCATTTGGAGTCACTTTCGGCAACCACTCCTGTCCATTCCGGAACCTCAGCCTGGAAATCTGATCCAATAGGGATTCTCTGTTGTGGACGACTTGTGTAGATGGAAGCGGTTGGTTGCATGTCAAGTCGAGCCTCCAACCGTTGCCTTGGACGTCCTAGATTTATGGATGATGGCTCGAATGGGGGAGCGGTTGGAAGCTTTTCAAAAAGGAGTCTTGGACTAAATCTTGGTCTCTCATTATCATCAAACATGGATGGATGCATTTTCTGCTTTTTCTACAGAGTACAATCCCCAATTATCATTAGTTAACGACTTAACATGGTGAAACATATGTAAACCCTAACGATATAAGTGTATAACAAGTAGAAGTCCAATCTATCTCAGAACAAACACCCTTGTCAAGCAAATACTGTAATTAATTACGAGATCAACCAACAATCTTTTGCAGTGGCATTTGGCAAGGAGGGACACCTCTCAAATTAGCAAGTACTTAGCTCATTAAAGTGATGGAGACACAATCAAGACCAGGAGACAGAATAAAGCAACTATCAAGGTGACAACTAAAAGACAAAATGACACATATAAAAAAAAAATGGCCTTCAGAGGGTGGGGAGAAAAGAGAGAGAGACTAATCAAGACCATCTATAACAAAAGAATCTCATGAGCCAGAAACTGGAATTAACTTAAGTTCCTCCTGCCGAAAAAAACAGGGTGAGGGTCCAATGAGAGATCACTCTCAGATGTTAACATTCAAAGTAAATCAATATATACTATTCAAGATATTCATTAACAACTCAGCATTTTTTATAAATTTCAAAGCTCGGCCTTAAATAACTACACAACAAGTCAGTGTCAGGCATAAGCAGTATTTAATTGCATTCGATAAAACACGGTAAAATTATTTCAGAAACATAAATGTTGGCAAACACACAAAAAAGATAAGAGCATACAACAAAATCAGGAAAAATAATCTTCGACAAAAGAAGAACAAATCCCCATTTCAAGGAAAGATAAACATTGTGCAGATGGTAATGAAAATTTATATCAATGAGAGAGCTTTATGGTGCATAATGTTATGAGAGATTTTATGGAAATCAAGAATAAGGGAAACCAAGCAACCAGCCCACATTTTAAATGTCAAAACCTCCTTCATGTGTACCAAAGTTCAGGCCACGCTTCAATGTCATTTCCTATCCATAGTATGCGTACAAAAAAACTTCTCCCTTGAGAGTTATCAAAGCAGGAGATACGCATCTTTACTACCACAAATGACATCATCCACAAGACAAAAAGTGACATCTTTAACCCCCTTGGAAATGACATCCACGAAAAATTGACACTTATAATCTGACCAGCCAAAACATCATCAAAGCACGTGCTTCTAATACTTTCCTTACATGTATGTTCATATCATTAATGTAGAAGTCAATATATCATCTAATACCTATCAAATTCTTTTTTATCTAAATGTATGGCTAGAGCTAGTAAACAGGTCGTGTCGTGTCAAATACGTGTCTAGTCCATCAATAAACGGGTCGAACACCCTCAACCCTAATCCGACCCGTTTATTGACCCGTTTATCAAGTGTGCTTATATACATAAACTAAATAAATGCATGTCATATATTTCTTAACCCACATCTTTTATACTAATATCTTACCTAGATAAACCAAATCGAACAACCAAAAAATAAATGTTATACATTTGAAAAAGATCAAATTCTTTCAAGCCCAACTAATAATATCGATAGTAGAATAGTAGTTAAAAGGGTTGTCGTGTCGGATTCAAATTAAAATGTTCAATCCTAAACCAAACCGTTTAATAAACGGGTTGAAAACCTTGGCCCAAACCCCACTAATATCGGGTTGGGTTCAAGTAGGGTTAGCGGGTCGTGTGAATTCTTACCACCTCTATGTATGGCCTTATAGTGACCCGGTTTACATGCACTAACAGCTGATACTATCATGAGACAGATGTATTCTTGCTTGATAAATGAAATATAATGCATCTTTAACTTTCAAATAAAGGAATTTACATCCATAAGTGTTTTCCAGAAGACAGTGTGATATCTGACTAATATGTACACATCAAAGATAATAAGGAAACCAACTGAAAAAAGATTTCAGTTCGATGTCAAGCACTGGGCTCAGGCCTCAGATTGCATCATTACAACAGAAAAAAGTACATTACCTAATAGCATAGAGCTACCATTCCTTCCTCGGACACTAATATTATGCATTTTCAGTTCAGTGAGAGATTCTAGCACAGCAACACCCCTTCAAAACAACTTGTAATGATCGCATGAGGAATGATTAGGGCATTAGGCTATCCATCCTAAGACCTATGATGATAATTGATACCAGTGGCGGACCTAATTAAGGGACATGGGGGTACAGCTGTACCCCCGTTTTTTAATTAAAAAAAATTCAGCTTTAAAGAAACATATATACCGTTCCCGCGGAGGATATAATGTGATCAGTCAAGTTGCTCTGGTGGTCATACCACTAATATAAGTTCTCTCTCCTCTTCAGTCCTATGTTCGAATCCTGATAGATTTATTTTTTTTTCAAATTATGTTACCCAATATCTCTTTTGAAGCCAACATATTATTTGCAGCTTTGCACTTTGCATCTATTATTTCTTCTTTTGTCACTTCCTTTTCTTTTTAATTAATATTTTGAATGTTGCTCCTCTAATACTTTACCGCTGATTTTTTTTACCCCATTTGTTTCCAATTTCCATTTTTCAGTCTCTAAATAACTAATACTCCCCTTGTTATAATTGTTATATTTTGTACTTTGACACTCATTACACACTATGTTTTGACCATCACTTGTGTTTTATATGTAGGGAAAAGTATATTCACATGAGATCCTCATTACTTTTATAGTCCATAATTCCGTAAAAATATTACCAATTAATGATCGTCATTTTTTTAGACTATTTCGAACCCACGTGGTTCAATTGTTAGACTCGCCAACGATGTATTGAACAATTTTATCCCCCTTTTTTTGTGTTTGTTGTCTGTCCATAGTCCGTACCCCCAAATTTAAATTCCTGGGTCCACCACTGATTGATAGCTTGGACACCTCATCAAAAACCTATATACACTAAGACAAAAACAATGCTCAAATCAAGTATACCTTAATGAGACAGAGTTCTCTAATCTATATCACCTGATCCTTTCTTTAAACAAAGAGATGTGTCATTTTTCAACTAGGTAAAAGCTTTAATCTCTGAGTTCCAATTCCCCACCACTTCAAAATGCATGCAAAAGCCATGTTTATGCCATCCATCATTCTGGAAACCCATGACAATGCCTCTCTCTCTCTCTCTCTCTCAGAGGTCCTATAACAATGCCTCTAGATGCCAACAACAAGTTCCTCAAAGATATCGAGCTTGTTTTGATCAATAATACTTAATAGATGATCTTTTCTTGTACATAACACAATACCTATGCCATAATACTACATAAAATATGTTCCAAGTGTCACTTCAATAGTAAGGGTTCCACTAGACCAAATGCCTATACATAACTTGTAGAGAAACTTAAACTAAATCTGATTTTTCTTTTAAAAGCAATCAAAGATCAGTGGTCTACCACCACCTCCCTTTCCCCGCGAAAGCAAAAAAAGAGAGTAAATCAATTAGAGGGGATCAAAAAACCTTAAGAGATAGCTCTTATAGCAATGAATAGCAGCAATCGATTTCTGGTGCGGCATGCTCTTATAAGTCATTCTTAATAACAGCACTCTGAAGAGCATAATTGTACAGTAAATACAGCTTAATTTTAACTCTCAGTCTCTCATCATACAGGACAAATAATCCTGAATAACATACTCAATCTTGTGTGATAAACATGTACATATATGGAAATTATTGTCCACCGCATATAGGATAGGTATAATGGAATCTTATCATAATTGCACCTGCTTACAATAAATAATCAGATATCAAGAGAATGAATTAAATAAGTACAGAGTACCTGATAAATAGATTGCTCAGTGTTCTTCTTCAGGAACAGAGCTTCTCTGGCCAACAAAACTTGCTTCCAGCAGTTGTCATTTGCATACGAAGCCCACCTAAAGCTTTCAGGAATCGTGCCGATCTCCGGATCAGTAGGATCCTTAGCAACTTTGGCCATCCAACAAAGCATTGATGATAGACCATCCCGCTTTCTCTTGAGACTCGAAACCTCCTTCAACACACTTGAATCCATTATCATTTCCTCATCTTCTGTCGAACATTTCTTAGAGTCACAGGAATTCTCAGAACTCTTAACCACATTATCAGCCACAACCGGACCAACTGAAGACCTTCCATCATCAGACACATCTGAAGAAATAAAACCTGCATAACTCATCTCACTCTTCGTTTGCTTAAATGTCTCCTCATGGTTCTCCCCTGTGAAACCAACACCACCATCAACAAGATTCATCTCAACCTCCTGCTTCAACTTCGCCGTCTCCTCATTCTCTTCAGTCGAATCCCCGTCATCATCAAATCCCCTAACAAACTTATTCCAATTCATCTTCTCATCCACATTGTTCTCCTCCGTTAAATCAATGAAACTTATATCACTCTTCTCCTCTTTCAAGCAATAAGAATCATCATTCTTCCTCATCTCATCCATCATATTAGCCACAAAACTATTATACTCCGACCCTAACGCCATCAACACTCCCTTCGACCACGCACCACTACTAAACCGGTCACTCTTCGAGCTTTCGCTGCTCGGTAACTTCACTAACCAACTTTCCAAGGAATCCAAATACTTCAAATAAATCAATTTAAACGCAGACCCAGATCCAGGACCCAACCCATAGAGCAAACCCACTTCATCCCACAACTTTTTTCTTGAAACTGACTCAAACCCACCTTTCAACTTCACAACAAAATACAATTTAAGCAAATCTACAGAATGCCCATTTCCAAGCATTGGAGGTAAAGGACGAAAACATTTACTAGAACAATTCTCTTCTAAAAAAACCGATATCAACTCAACAAACGAACTTTTCAGCTCATTTTCTTCACTTCTTAACGAATCAAACGATGATTCAAAGTTCAGAAACGATTTACATCCTTCTAATTTCGACCACCCTGCCATGGATTTTCGATTTCAAACCCTAAACCATCAAATGACATTATTTAAAACAATTCTAACACAAAACCCACCAACAAAAACACTCTAAAAAGCAATAATTTCCAGAAATTAAACCAATGTTAACGCTGAATATAATCTAAAATTCTAGGGCAAAAACATAATTACAATCTGGGCATCTACAATAATCATAGCAGAATGAGGAGAGAGAAAAATGAAGGGAAAGATATGGAGGGAGAAAGCGGGGGATTTGAATTTTCGGGAAGACAGACCCCGCAACTCTTTCCCCACACAGTACTCGAAAAAATTTGATTAGTGTGATGTCGTACTTTTGTGTAATTTGGGAGAGAGAAAGAAGAGAGAGAGACGTACCAGAGAAAATTAGGGGGAATTTGAGAGACTTTCTTGACCTTTCCTTCTCTTTTTTTACCCTACTTGTGTTTATTTTTCAAGGGCCCCCAAAAAAATTGGGTTGGAAAATTGGGAATTAGGGATTTTGTGAAATTGTGGGAGGGAAGGGAATTTTTTTTGGGTTTTAAGGGGGAGAAGGTTGGGAGGGTTGAGACTTGAAAATTGGAGAGAGAAGGGAGGGGAGTGAGAGAATTTTTTTTGGATTTGTGAAATTTTGGGAGCTTTTTGACAAGGGTTTGGTTTAATTTATAGGAGAAGAGTAGGAAAGTAGTTAACCATGGTTGATTAACTAGGGTGTTTGGGTTAGTAGGGGGTTGGATGTGAGTTATAGAGTTGTGATTCGAGTTTGGGCTGGACTCTTTATGAGATCTACTTATAAGTTTACAGGTTTTCAGATTATTGTAAGGATTTTTCTAACCTATATCAAAAGGCATAAGTTAAGAGCATTAAAATTCCTATATAAGATATTATTATATAAAAAGTTTTCATTCTAAAACCAATCGAACTAAAAAATCTTACGTGATTCTCTCTATTTTTAATATCTATTCTTATTTATAATTTTCAAATTAGATCGTGTTGTATCATATATTTTTTTAATAAAATCTTGAGATTCATAACCTATGCCTTCAGAAAAGTCTTGGTAATATATGCGTTTTACAGCAGTTATCATGTTTTATTTATCTGAACTTATCTAATTTCATATGATCAGATCAAAATCTATCTCATCTGAATAATCTGATAAGAATTAATACTTTTCAAGTTTGATCTTATCTAATTATAGTTTTTAAAAATTAAGATTTCAGTTATAAAAAAATATGATTGTTATCACTCCTTTTTTTTCTAGTTTGTTTCAACCTGTCTCTTTATGAGATCTACTTATAAGTTTACTGGTTTTCAGATTCTTGTAAATTATATGTTTTACAATACTTTTTTATTTACCATGTTTTATATTATATAAAATTAAGTCGTGTTTAATAAACCTTATTATTTTTATTTTCTTAAACGTATCTAATTTTATATGATATGATCAAAATCTATCTCATCTGAATAATCTGATAAGAATTAATACTTTTCAAGTTTGATCTGTTCTAACAATAGCTTTTTAAAAGTGAAGATTTTAGTTAAAATAAAATGATTCTTATCATTCCTTTTTCTCTAATTTATTTCAACATGTCTCTTGTAGAGGTGATTATGGGTTGGGCTTGGCCCAAAAATTGGCCAATTTCGGGCCAAAACCTCGGGCCGGGACAAGTCGCAGTCCGAAATCCCCGCGCCATAACACGCACATTCGGGCCAGGCCAATCGGGCTTTTCGAGCCATTTTCAGGCTAAAAATTAGACTATTTTGTATATTTAAGTTGCCCGCAGCCCGGAATTTGTGCCCATAAATCGGGTCAGGCCTGACCGCGGGCCGAAAAATTGTGCCCAAAACCCGCCCATTTTCGGGTCGGGCCCGTGTTGACCACCTCTAGTCTCTTGCATAGTTTTCTACCATAGTATTTTTTATTTTTATTCAAGAGGTATATGGATGGAAGATTAGTGAAATTCCTATTTTAGGGAGAGATTAATAGGAAACTAAAATACAGGGCAAATAAAAGAAAAAACAATCTAGATCTAGCTTCTAAAAGAAATTGAAACCAACAAAACTTCTTACTAGAGCTGGGAAAAGACAACTTGGTCACACCGACGAAGTTGAGGATGGCAACGACTGTAAACATCAAAATTTGAACCCCTTTTATAATTATTGATTAAAAGGAAAGTTTCAAATACGAGAAATACGTATCAATAACCATCACCGACATTAGCTTGACAATGGATGTTAATGATTTATGTAATGCTGTTCCAAAATACAAATAAGAGTAAGGACGAGACCTTCGATGTTTTTCACGTGAACCTTTAAACGCGAAATAGACAAACAGTTATAGCAAGGATCAAGTGATGAATACTCAGTAGAAGAAGCTAGTAGAACAAACGAAATCCATAAACTAACTTGAACCATTGAGTAATCATCAAACGAAGGCGAAAGATGTGGTGCGCGCAGCGCAGTCATGATGCGTGTGGCGCAGCCTTGGTGCAAAGAAGAGTTAAAAAACTTCCGATTTAGAGGCGATACATTTTGTTCGCCACCTATTGGCCCCATTCACTTGCTTCTCAAAGAAGTTGTAAGTACACAGTTCCTCGTGCAGCGCAACCATGGTGCATGTTGTGCATCATGTTGCATGCGGCGCAACGTTGTCCAAAATGGGAACTTTGGTGCAGATGCACCTTTATACATGGTGCGCGCGCACCAAATGTTCTGTTATGAAAATCTTTATTTTTCTTCCATTCATCATATTACACCAAACTCCACAATTCCCTAATGTAACATCATTACATACTATTAGTGGGCACGTTTAACTCTAATCACCCTAATGAACTTAGTTAAATAACATGCCTTTTATCATATATTATGTCCATTATGTTTAATATGTTAATAATGTGTTAAATGTTATTATGCCCAAGCTTAATCATCAATTAAGGAGCCTAAAAATCAAAAATTCTATGACAAATGAAAAAAAACAAGTCATGCCTAAATGGTGAAGAGAATAATAATCTTCCCCATTAGAAGAATTATTTTCCCTATGGAAAATCAAATATCATTGATCAACTTACTTCCCTTTACCCATTACAAATCACCAATCGCTTTCCTCTTGTCCAAAACTATAAAGAATAAGAATAAGATAAAGAATAAGAATCAGATTAGGACATGAAATATATTTTTTCTTTTTTGTAAGAGAAATGATGTGTGGGATAAGCTTTAAATTTTGAATTTTGTATGATCAGCAGCCACGGTGCGCGCTGTGCAACCATGGTGCGCGTGGTGCAGCCATGGTGCATCTCGTGCAATTGTGATGCATGCGGCGAAGCTGCTTTGAGTCTAACTCATCCGTGATGCAAGCCGCGCGCAACGTTGTTGAATCATGCAGCTAAGCAGATTTACGAAATAATTCTCCAAAACGGGAATAATTAGAAGTGGCAATGTAGGAGGAATCAAATATCAAAAATAAGATTTTTTAGATGACAAAGTAAGAGAATCAAGGGGGGAAGAGAATATTTAGTTTCCCCATAAGAATAATTGTATTCCCCATGGAAATAATTTCCAAAAATGAGCATATATTAGGTGATCATCTAGATTATACTAGCAAATTATGCACGCAATGCCATGCCTGATTTATTTTTATTTTTTCAAACATAAATTCTAGCCCTTTGGCATAAACAGAGTAAAAATTTAAACATTAGCACTACAAGAAAAAGCTGAAATAACGACTGCTTCACAGCGACGGTCAGTAAAACGGTCGGTGATGTAAATTTTAGCGACGGCTGAAAGCAGTCGGTGATCACCGACTGTTTATAATGTACAGAACGACGGTTTAACCGTCGGTGATTTTCAGCGACGGTCTTAAGCCGTCGTTGTCAAGGTTAATTTAAATCTGAAATTTGTTTACCTTAGGCGACGGTCTAAAGCCGTCGCTGATTTCGAGTGGGGGGTTAAAATGAAATTGTCTGTTTCAGTCGTGTTTATTTCGACAATTTATGAGAGGGAAGTTAGGAGGCGAATTGAAGAAGACGACGAACGCGACACCACCTCCACCTGCCGTTGCCGCCGGAGACACCACCCCCACCTGCCGTTGCCGCCGGTTAGTAGTGCTTCATTTTCTTGTCTTTTTTTTAATTTTTTTTAACTCATAAAACCAATCCCTAAAAATTGGGTTTTTGGGATATAGGTGGCCAAAACCACCTTAAGCCGCCGGAAATCTTTCTCCTCCCTTATCCAATTTTGCGGGGCTTCAGCCTCTCCTCTACACTACCTTTGAACTTGGTAAAATTCCCTCTCACTTTTATCTTTGTCTTTAAAATTGCAATGTCAGTTATTCTGTTTCGTTTGTTACATTAATTTTTTGTTAAAATATGATTGTTGGTCAGATAATTCTATGCTCATATTGTAAAACTGTTGCAAAAGAAGTGTTCTTGTTTGTGCTTCTTATCTGTTTGAAGAAATGCTTATGTGAATTGTGTCTTGGTTTTCTCTAAGGGTGGGTGATTGGGTTTATTGCTTGATTTGTAGTGCAAAATTCAGTCAAATTGTTAACTTTCTGTTTTTGGGTTAGTTGATTGTATGCCCACATTTGCTTTATGTTTCTTCTAAATTGGGTGTGTGAAATTTGTTTGATACATGTTGACGTTGTGATGCTTTTGTTCAATGGTTTTTATTGAATGAATGGTGAAAATATGGATTGTTTCCTAATATCTATTTCAGACTCAATTTTTGTTAATAATTTAATTTTTGAATTTTTTGGCACTCACCAAAATCTCATTTGGCTTTGTCAATGTAGGTGGCCAAACACCACGCCCCGACTGCCGTCTGCCTGTTCCGAAGCCCTGCCGCCTGTAGGTACTCTTTAAATTTTAAAATCTTTAATTTTAATAGTAAATATAGTTTATATGGTTAATTGCTTAATTTTATGTTTAAATTTTGCTAAATGCTTAAAGGTTATAAAAGTTAAAAACTATATAATTATCACAATAATTTATTTATTGCACATTCCTTTATTTAGTTTACACTATTCAAATTGTTTATATTGTTTTTCACATATTTGTTTTCGTGGAAATAGTTTGGATGATGTTATAAATTTAATTTAAGTGTTTAAATAAATATGTTTGCATCATCATGTGCCTAGATACCCGTTCAAGGTATACTCATTAGGAGTATATCTTGAATAGTCCCCGATTGGGACTGTTCTTCGACGTTTGACCTCACTTAGGTGGTGAATGTATGCCTTTTGTTCTATTCTATGTAATTTCCGGTGATGTTGTTTCTCTATGTTGTTCTCTGGGTACATATGTAAGCTTTTACGAAGGCGACATTGTGTACTTGGAGAACTCATGGGAAATGCTTGCCGGAATTTACGTAGAAGCGAATAGTTGGCATACATTCACTAGTGGGGTTAGACGTCGAAGAATGGGTTAGGTTGGAGTGATAAGGACCTTTGGACATCATTTTAGGCCCTATATGTATTTCACAAATATGTTTTAATTGTACGTATGTTGGTTGTTAATGAGTATTGTCATTGAAATGGTTTAGAATTGTAGAATTGGTCACCATGAAACGGAAGGAGCGTTGGTGGATGTATGATAGATATGACAATGTGCGTAACTTGAGGCCCGAGTTCTTGAGGGGGTTGATGAATTCATTGATTTTTGCAAAGTCAATCCCGAAACCCCAGTAAGGATGAAGTTAGATGTCCGTGTCCAAAATGCAAGAACAGACGTATGCATGACGCAGACACGGTTAAAGTGCATTTGTATAGCAAGGGCTTTATACCTCGATTACTACGGTTGGTATTCTCATGGTGAAGAGTTACCTCAACCCGCGTAAGAGCTATCTAATCCGTACCGTGAAATGGTTTTCGATGCTCTTGGGAATAACCCGGAACCGTCCACCGTTGAAGAGCCTAGTGGAATGGAGGAGGAGCCTAATCCTCAAGCAAAGGTGTTTCTTGACCTATTAAAGGCTTCTGAGGAACCGTTGTACGACGGGAGCTCCATGTCTGTGTTGGAAATGGCATCTAGAATCGTATCTTTGAAGTGTGAGTACAATTTGCCACATAGGTGTGTTGATGCTTTTGCTTCATTAATGAAAGAAGCAATACCTAGCAACAACAACATGAGTAACACATTTTACGATACGAAGAAGATCTTGGAGGGATTAGAGCTTCCCCACGAGAAGATTCATGCTTGCCCCAAAGGTTGTATGCTGTTTTGGAGAACTGATGCACACTTGGACAGATGTAGAGTGTGCGATAGCGACGAATACAAGAGGACTTCTAAGGGGTCTTTAGTTCCAATGAAAGTTTTGATTTATTTCCCAATCACACCGAGATTGCGAGAGGTTGTATGCAACAAAGAACGTTGTTGAAGAAATGACATGGCATGCCAAAAATCCAAGAGTCGAAGACAAAATGGCTCACCCTAGCGACAGTGAAGCTTGGAAGCATTTGGATAGATCATTTGGCGAATTTGCATCTGAGCCTAGGAATGTTCGGCTCGGTTTGTGTACCGATGGGTTTGGTCCACATGGAAAGTTTGGGGGTCAATATTCATGTTGGCCGGTCATCTTAACCCCGTACAACTTGCCGCCATCGATGTGCATGAAAAAAACCCTTCATGTTCCTTTCGTTGCTCGTTCCTCGGTCCTAAAAATCCGAAGGGAAACTTGGATGTGTACATGCAACCCTTAATCGAGGAATTGAAGCAATTATGGGATGTTGGAGCAACTACTTATGATATTTCTAGGAAACAAAATTTCAATATGCGTGCCGCCATTCTTTGGACAATAAATGATTTTCCCCGCTACGGTATGCTATCCGGGCCGGTCTACCGCTGGGAAAAAGGCTTGTCCTTATTGTATGGATAAATCCAAAGCTTTTTGGCTCGAGCATGGGGGTAAAGTTTCTTGGTTTGATTGTCACCGTCAATTTCTTCCCCGAAGATCATCCTTTTCGTAAAAACAAAGTAGCTTTTTGCAGAAATAAGGTTGAAAAAGGGTCTCCACCACACATCATGTCCGGGGAAGAGTTGTGGTCATGTGTTAAAGACTTGCCAAAGGCTACGAGATGGACCGAGATGCACTTAACGCTTTGAAAAAGTTGAAAAATGGGTGGTTCAAACAAAGTCGTCTTTGGGAGCTCCCATACTTGGAAAGATCTGCATCTTCGTCACAACCTTGATGTCATGCACATTGAGAAAAACTTCTTCGACCAACTCATTCACACGCTTATGGATGTGAAAAAACGTAGACAGACACCGTTGCATCTAGAAAAGACATTGCTAAATTGTGCAAAAGGCCTCAACTTCATGTCACCAAGGATGCGAACGGAAAAGAAACTCCACCAAAAGCACCTTTCGCACTGGACAAGTCCCAAAGGAAAGTATTATGCAACCGGGTCGAGATTTGAAATTTCCCGATGGCTATGCTTCCGACTTAACAAGATGTGTGGACATGCAATCCGGTAAGCCGCACAAGATGAAAAGCCATGACCTGTCATGTCTTCATGGAAAGATTATTGCCGATTGCATTAAAGGAGTTGCTTCCCGGTTCATGTGTGGAAAGTTGTCACCGAGATTAGCCTTTTTTTCCGTGATTTGTGTTGCTCCACCATCACAAGTAAGTGACATGGAAAGGTTGGAAAAGGACATAGCCGAGATCCTTTGTAAACTCGAAAAGATTTTCCCACCATCATTCTTCAATTCCATGGAACACTTACCAGTTCACCTTCCACGCGAGCTAGGCTATGTGGTCCCGTGCAATACCGTTGGATGTATCCCTTTGAAAGGTACCTTATCCTTCATTTTCATATATCCTTTTTTATTGTTGTTCGCAATTGTGTAACTCTTTTTTATAACCACCTTCTTAGGTTCCTCAATCATTTGAAACGCAAAATTGGTAACAAGGCTCGTGTGGAGGGTTCTATTTGTAATGCGTACTTGTGTGAAGAGATTGCAAACTTCTGTTCAAACTACTTTCAGCAAGGAGTGGATACTAAGACACGAGATTCAGGCCGTAATGTAAATGATGAACTTGATAGGATGCTCGACGAAACTGTCCCAGAGCTATTCAGGGTTAATTGTGGTCGGCCGTCTAATGCAGGAGGAACACGATTTTTAACTGAAGTGGAACTACAACGTGCACACCTATATGTGTTAGCAAATACAGGCATCTTACAAGAATTTGAGAAGTAAAACACTTGTTATTAATCATATTATTTATAAATTTAACTTTCATTTTAAATTTAGACATTAACAATTGTTATGTTTGTAAGGGATTTCGAGGACCACATTCTTCAAATTCGACCTACTCTACGTAGGGAAGATGTGTGGGTGCAACATGAAGCAGAATACCTTGATTGGTTTAGATCGAAAGTGAGTTTGTGTGACTATAGGTTATTCAATAGGTTATTAAAGAAATGTTAATGTATTAACAATATGAATGAATTTCAATAGGTTATTCAAGACAAACCCAATGATGATGTATTGTTTGCTTTGGCAATGGGTCCTTCGACATTAGTTCGCACTTGGAATAGATACTATGTTAATGGATACAATTTCCAAACAAAAGCATCAAGCAACCACAAATCCACCATGAATTATGGAGTGTGTGTGTCTAATGACGGTGGGAGTGATTTCTTTGGGATTCTAGATGATGTTATAGAATTGAAGTTTACCGGTGCTCGTAGTCAATATAGCACCTGTTTTGTTCAAGTGCAATTGGATGGACAATGTGAGGGGAATGAACATCGATCAATACAAGCTAGTTGAAGTCAACCACACCAAGAAATACCCCAAGTTTGATCCCTTTGTGCTATCATACCAGGTTAGCCAAGTATATTTCGCACCGTACCCAAGCTTGAAAAGAGATCGTGCTCAATGGTGGGCTGTGTTTAGGACAAAGGCAAGGTCTGTGATTGATGCTCCGGTTGACTTCGACTTCCTTCAGGAGACAAGTGTTGGGACTCCAACGCTTTGTGATCCAAATGATATTCCCGATTATGAAGGTGGTAATGATGTCGAGTGTGTTGAAGGAGATGACGAAGAAATTTTGTTTGAAGCCCTATCGGTGATGATGAAGAAGAGTCTAGTTTCGAGTCCAGAGAAAGCGAGGATGATGACGATGACGATGACGATGATGGTTTTTGGGATGACGATAGTGATGATGAACTAAGCGAGGATGGGAATTCACTTTGATTTGTTTGAGTATATCACAGCTTGTATTAAGGACAACATTTCAATAAAAATATAGGACTTTTGTAATGAAATGTTGAAGATTACTTGTTATGACATTTCCATCTATAGTTTTTCTTATTGTTGTTGAGTAACATGATCCATTCCCGCATTAATATTTATGTTTCCTCTGCCTTGCTTTCTCCCCACTTCAAACCTAGTAATTATTATACAGGGGACACAAACTTCTTTTGTTTTTTGGATTAAAAAGCTAAAACATTGATTACATAAATTATATAGGACTACTTCATAATCTACCCCACCGACTTAGTTTAGATTATTGGTACATGCAAATCTCTAACAAGGCCCATCTTTGTTTGCTTGCCTTTAGCGGGGGGGGGGAGGGGAGGGCGGGGGGAGGCGGGGGCGCGAGCCGCCAGGGGGAGGGCGGGGGGGTAGGGAGGGGAGGGGGGGGAGGGCGGGGGGAGGGGGGTGCAAGCCGCCAGGGGGGAGGCGGGGGGAGGGCATCGGGGAGGGAGGAGGGAGGGAGGCGGGGGAGGGCGGGGAGGGGGCTGCAGCCAGGGGGGGGAGTGAGGGGGAGGGGAGGGGGAGGGAGCGGGCGAGGAGCCGGCGGGGGGGGGTGGGGGAGGGGGGGGGGGCGGGGGGAGGGCGAGGAGGGTGAGGGAGGAGGGCGGGGGGGAGGGCGGGGAGGGGGCACGGCCAGCGGGGGAGTGAGGGGAGGGAGGGGGAGAGGGGAGGGGGAGGCAGCCGCCGGGAGGGGGCGGGGAGGGGGGGGGGGAGGGAGGGAGGGGGGGGGAGGAGGGGGGGAGGGAGGGCGGGGGGAGGGGAGGGGCAGGCCGGAGGGGGGGAGCGGGGGGGGAGGAGGGGGTGCACTGTGAGGGGGAGGGCGGGGGGAGGGAGGGGGGGCGAGCCGCGGAGGGGAGGGCGGGGGAGGGGGGGGGGCAGCCGGCCAGGGGGAGGGCGGGGAGGGGGAGGGGGGGAGGGGAGGGCTGCGAGCCGGGGGGGGAGAGGGGGAGGGGGGGGAGGGGAGGGGGCAGCCGGGCGGCGGGGGGAGGGCGGGGGGAGGGGGGGGGGGCTGCAGCCGCGGGGGGAGTGGGGGAGGGCGGGGGGTGGGGAGGGTCGGGGCGGCAGGGGGAGAGGGGGGGAGGGGAGGGCGGGGGGAGAGGAGGGGGCTGCAGCCGCCAGGGGGAGGCGCGGGGGAGGAGGGGCAGCGAGGTGGGGAGGGCACGGGGGAGGGCGGGGGGGAGGGAGGGGGCGCAGCCGCCAGGGGGAGGGCGGGGAGGGGGGAGGGGGCTGTAGGCCGCCAGGGGTGGAGGGCGGGGGGAGGGCGGGGGGGAGGGCGGGGGGGGGAGGAGGGGGCTGCAGCCGCAGGGGGGAGGGCGGGGGGCGGGGGGGGAGGGAGGGCGCGGGGGGGGAGGGGGGGGGGGAGGGCGGGGAGGGGAGGGGGGGGGGAGGCCAGCCGCAGGGGGGAGGGCGGGGGAGGGGAGGGGGGCGAGCCGCAGGGGGGAGGGGAGGGGGGGAGGGCGACGGGAGTAAGATGCAATGGAGGGGAAGTCGGGAAGAGGATGGATTTGAGGGAAGAAAGAGGAAGGCAAAGAAAAGGGATGAAAATGTGGCATTGCTTCCTTTGTAAAGGAAAAATGTTTTTCACCCTTGAAAGAAGTATCTTACGCGTTTCTACTTTCTTGCATTTTAGGTAATCATGTCTAATCCTAAGGGCCGCGGAGGTCGAGGTGGCTTAGGTGGAAGCCAAGGTCGTGGGAACTTTGACTCCGAGGAGCTTTTTCAGTCACCGGATGTACAAGGAAGCCGTGAACCCTATGTCGGAGACACAGGGAGATGATTCACGAGCACGTGACATTGGTGAGCACGCACGAGACTCCAATGACTCATACGGAGGAAGGTGAAGGTTCGAACCGTGCACCAAGAAAGGTTTTAAGCCCTACTGGATTGTGGTAAGTTCGTAAGCCTTCATTTCATGATATTTGTATGCAATGATATTCACAATTCACGTGTTTGTTTGGTTTTCAATTCAGGTTTGATGATAACAAGGTTAGTGGGTCCATCACTGACATTTTCCAGGGCCATTTTCGACAACCATGGTTCAATTACAGTGAGGTCGATGATGCAACAAAGACGCATTGGTGGAACATTTTCACAGTATGTATGAATCGAATTATGAAAAATAAAATTGATTATATTACTTTATTAATATCTTTGTTTAATGTTTGACTAAAGGGTATTTACGAATGGCCTCCCGAGTTAGAAGGCCTAGTGAGGAAGGATTACAAGAAAAAAGCTTCATCTCGTCCTGCGAGACTTGCGATCTTGGGTGGTTAAGAAAGCCAAAGAAAGGCCAAAATGGTTGGGGGAGACGATATACGAAGACATGAAGAAGAGAAGTGAAGACCCAACATTTCGGGAAAAATCTGAACAGGCGAAGAAGAACCGAAGAGGTGGCTCCCTGTCTAATCCAATTGAGCCGTCACACTTTCAGGGTTCTATTTCGGCGGCACAACATGCTAGGAAGATGGTAAATATGTTTCATATCTACTACTTAGTGTAATTTACATGAATATGTTCCATAAAGCCTTTGTTAATTCAACAATGTCTACAGGCAAAGAGTAGAGGAGGAGTACTCCCTACTGCTCCCGAGTTGTTCTTGAAGACTCATTTCAAGACTGTTCCTGGAAAAGGAGAAATTCCAGCAAACAAGAAATCAAAGCAAATCTCGGTACATACTTCTAAACATATATTTATAGGCAAATATGATTGAAAAGTTTGATGGTAGATTAAGTTAGAACCAAATGTAGGCTAATATAGGCCATTTTAGGCCTTTTTACTTGAAATTGAATGAATACGAGTACTTTGATGCTAGTTTAAGTTATAACCACCTCAAACATCATATATGTAGTTAGTTTAGTGTATTTATATGTTGTTTTGATTGAAAATACACAAAGTAGGAAAGTTAGAACCAAATGTAGGCTAATATAGGCCTTTTTACTTGAAATTGAATGAATACGAGTACTTTGATGCTAGTTTAAGTTATAACCACCTCAAACATCATATCTGTAGTTAGTTTAGTGTATTTATAAGTTGTTTGGATTGAAAATACACAAAGTAGGAAAGTTAGAACCAAATGTAGGCTAATATAGGCCATTTTAGGCCTTTTTACTTGAAATTGAATGAATACGAGTACTTTGATGCTAGTTTAAGTTATAACCACCTCAAACATCATATATGTAGTTAGTTTAGTGTATTAATATGTTGTTTTGATTGAAAATACACAAAGTAGGAAAGTTAGAACCAAATGTAGGCTAATATAGGCCATTTTAGGCCTTTTTACTTGAAATTGAATGAATACGAGTACTTTGATGTTAGTTTAAGTTATAATCACCTCAAACATCATATATGTAGTTAGTTTAGTGTATTTATATGTTGTTTTGATTGAAAATACACAAAGTAGGAAAGTTAGAACCAAATCTAGGCCAATATAGGCCTTTTTAGGCCTTTTTACTTGAAATTGAATGAGTACGAGTACTTTGATGCTAGTTTAAGTTATAACCACCTCAAAAATCATATATGTAGTTAGTTTAGTGTATTTATATGTTGTTTTGATTGAAAGTACACAAAGTAGGAAAGTTAGAACCAAATGTAGGCCAATATAGGCCTTTTTAGGCCTTTTTACTTGAAATTGAATGAATACGAGTACTTTGATGCTAGTTTAAGTTATAACCACCTCAAACATCATATCTGTAGTTAGTTTAGTGTATTTATAAGTTGTTTGGATTGAAAATACACAAAGTAGGAAAGTTAGAACCAAATGTAGGCTAATATAGGCCATTTTAGGCCTTTTTACTTGAAATTGAATGAATACGAGTACTTTGATGCTAGTTTAAGTTATAACCACCTCAAACATCATATATGTAGTTAGTTTAGTGTATCTATATGTTGTTTTGATTGAAAATACACAAAGTAGGAAAGTTAGAACCAAATCTAGGCCAATATAGGCCTTTTTAGGCCTTTTTACTTGAAATTGAATGAATACGAGTACTTTGATGCTAGTTTAAGTTATAACCACCTCAAACATCATATATGTAGTTAGTTTAGTGTATTTATATGTTGTTTTGATTGAAAATACACAAAGTAGGAAAGTTAGAACCAAATCTAGGCCAATATAGGCCTTTTTAGGCCTTTTTACTTGAAATTGAATGAATACGAGTACTTTGATGCTAGTTTAAGTTATAACCACCTCAAACATCATATATGTAGTTAGTTTAGTGTATTTATATGTTGTTTTGATTGAAAATACACAAAGTAGGAAAGTTAGAACCAAATGTAGGCTAATATAGGCCATTTTAGGCCTTTTTACTTGAAATTGAATGAATACGAGTACTTTGATGTTAGTTTAAGTTATAATCACCTCAAACATCATATATGTAGTTAGTTTAGTGTATTTATATGTTGTTTTGATTGAAAATACACAAAGTAGGAAAGTTAGAACCAAATGTAGGCCAATATAGGCCTTTTTAGGCCTTTTTACTTGAAATTGAATGAATACGAGTACTTTGATGCTAGTTTAAGTTATAACCACCTCAAACATCATATATGTAGTTAGTTTAGTGTATTTATATGTTGTTTTGATTGAAAATACACAAAGTAGGAAAGTTAGAACCAAATCTAGGCCAATATAGGCCTTTTTAGGCCTTTTTACTTGAAATTGAATGAATACGAGTACTTTGATGCTAGTTTAAGTTATAACCACCTCAAACATCATATATGTAGTTAGTTTAGTGTATTTATATGTTGTTTTGATTGAAAATACACAAAGTAGGAAAGTTAGAACCAAATGTAGGCCAATATAGGCCTTTTTAGGCCTTTTACTTGAAATTGAATGAATACGAGTACTTTGATGCTAGTTTAAGTTATAACCACCTCAAACATCATATATGTAGTTAGTTTAGTGTATTTATATGTTGTTTTGATTGAAAATACATAAAGTAGGAAAGTTAGAACCAAATGTAGGCTAATATAGGCCATTTTAGGCCTTTTTACTTGAAATTGAATGAATACGAGTACTTTGATGCTAGTTTAAGTTATAACCACCTCAAACATCATATATGTAGTTAGTTTAGTGTATTTATATGTTGTTTTGATTGAAAATACACAAAGTAGGAAAGTTAGAACCAAATGTAGGCCAATATAGGCCTTTTTAGGCCTTTTTACTTGAAATTGAATGAATACGAGTACTTTGATGCTAGTTTAAGTTATAACCACCTCAAACATCATATATGTAGTTAGTTTAGTGTATTTATATGTTGTTTTGATTGAAAATACACAAAGTAGGAAAGTTAGAACCAAATGTAGGCCAATATAGGCCTTTTTAGGCCTTTTTACTTGAAATTGAATGAATACGAGTACTTTGATGCTAGTTTAAGTTATAACCACCTCAAACATCATATATGTAGTTAGTTTAGTGTATTTATAAGTTGTTTTGATTGAAAATACACAAAGTAGGAAAGTTAGAACCAAATGTTGGCTAATATAGGCCATTTTACCCACTTTATTTTACTTGAATTTGAGTATATTTAACCAAATGCAGGAGACGTACAAGAAGAAGCTGGATCATTGTACCACTCAGGGGTCACAGCCGAACCCTGATCTGTTGTATTGGGAGACAGTTGGGGGGAGGAACCGAGGAAAAGTTCAGGGGTTGGGTCAGGGAGATCATTTGTACTACAACTCTTCATCAGGGCGAGGAGATAGCGGCTCTTCACAACCATATGAGCCGTCCATTTTATCTCAGATTGAGGCGCGAGTGGAGGCAAAGGTCGCTGCGCGGATGGAAGAGGTGGAGGCAATGGTCGCAAAGACGGGTGGAAGCGTCAAGTCGGGCCATTGTTGAGGAAATGATGAGGAACATGTCTAGTTTCGGCCACATGTCCTCGAGGTTGCAACCCAGGCCCCCCCTCCACATCGCAGACCAGACGATGACCCAGGGTTTGGTGGTGGCGGTAGTGCTACACAGACACCCTTGACAGTGTAGTGTTTTTGCTTTCGGCAACTTGGTAACTAACTTTTATGCATTTAGTGTCAATATTTATCGGCATCTCGCTTTGTTTCTAGATGTGTCGGGTTATTTTTTTTGGAACCCGACTTCTACTTTATTTCTCGACACGGGATCTATTTTGCGTACATATATTTAATCTAGGTAGTTTGTCTAACTATAGACATTTAGTGTCTATATTTATCGGCATCTAGCTTATTAGTTTCCAAATTTTGTCGATATATATTTTTTGTAAACACGTAATTCTACTTTATTTCCCGACATCAGGATCTATTTTGTGTACATAATTGTAATCTATTTCATGTAATTATACAAGTATCAATGCAAATTACAAGTATCAATGCAAATTGTAATATATATCAAAATTGCATATTTTTGTAATTGAATGCGATGGAGGAACAGCTTTAGTGTGGTCCACAAGCATGCGAAATGGTCTTGGTACAGGTTTAATTATTGGTAACAACAAAAATATTCTAAATAATATTATTTCAAAAAAACAACGACGGCTAAACATTAAATCAACGACGGCTAGGCAGTCGTTGCAAGGTATACTATGGACCCAAGGACTTCCTCTTCAACGACTGCTTTTACATAATAGCGACGGTTTACAACAGACGTTGATGTGGCCCATACAACGACTGTTTATAACCGTTGGGGGAATTACCGACGGTTTTAAACTGTCGCTAAATCAACGACGGTTTCAAACCGTCGTTGATTTAACGGCTGTTTAAAACAGTCGTTGGTTTGGTGCCAGCGTCGGTTTTTTGGAACGGTCGCTGATTACAAGTAAGCCGTCGGTATTTTCATCACCGACGGCTCAGCGGTCGTTGATGCTAAATTCAGCGACCACCTGTGCACCGACGGCCAGTTAACGACGGTTTAGCGGTCGTTGATGTTTCACCGACGGTTTCCCTAATATTGCCGACGGCTTTTAGCCGTCGTTAAATTCAACCTTTCTTGTAGTGTAGATATTTTTTTGCTAAATTTCGTAGATTAAGCTTCTATCACTTAATCCTGCTTTTATTAAATTTTTTTACTTATTCTTTCTTTTAGGTTTTTAAAATGAAACTTGATGAACGATAAAGAAAATGTAGAGTTAATTTTTTAGGGTTTCTTATGTTGTATTAACATAGTCTTTTGTTTTATATAAATCACTTCACTTTGTTAATTGATTGAATTTTCCGTTTTGATGTAATATTTGATTGCGTTTGTGGATTGATTGATAAGATATTTGATTGATGTAATATTCCTTTTTACTTTTTTTTCAGCATAAAGGTACTAAATCCTATCGTCAATGTTTTTTTTGGTGGCTCAATTATAACTTGATTGTCTTCA
This sequence comes from Beta lomatogona, assembly GCA_947646795.1. NCBI lineage: Eukaryota > Viridiplantae > Streptophyta > Magnoliopsida > Caryophyllales > Amaranthaceae > Beta > Beta lomatogona. The sequence continues at coordinate 298,884 of CANSNZ010001383.1, read as the reverse complement.
TATTTAAGTTAATCCTGTACTGCTATATTTGAGCTTGACTTTGTTTTTCCCTTTTTTGGTAGTAGTTGATTACTAATGGGCAGTTAAGTAAATTTGTAGGAGGACACCATAGCTCCCCCCTTCCCTTATATAATAGAGATTATGTCTAAGCTTAATCATCATTAAAGAGCCTAAAAAATCAGAAATCGTGAAAAAAATCAAGGCATGCCTAGATGGTGAAGAGAAAAATCATCTTCCCCATGAGAATAATTATATTATTTTAGTTTTCCAAATATGAATGTTTGTTTAAGTAAGGAGCTAGGTATTCGGCCCGGGCAATGCCCCGATTAAGGAAAATGTTCATTTATTAATATTATACTTTAAGATGATAATACTAAATGTTATTTGGTCTACTGGTTAAGACTTTAGTATATGTTCTTGAGGTCCCGGGATCAAACCCTATACTACGCAATTTCTAACTTTTTTTATTGTTCTGGATTGCATGGAGTAAAACTCCCTTAGGGAGAGTGCCACGTGGCACCGTTTCTTATTTAGGCACGCCTTTTAATATAGATTTTCATTTTGGGTATTCAAGGTCTGAAAGATTTCCACTTTTAATTAAGCATCTGTAGTTTGACTCTTCTCTCTCCGCTCCCACAAAACCCTAATTTTCAACCTAGGGGCTACCGCCACCCTTTTGGGCTGTGGTAAGCCCCTTTTCTCCTTTTGTTACTAGTTTTTTATGTTAATGTTTCTACTCCCTCTGTCTTTTTTTATTTGCTACAAGCACTTTTTCACAAAGACCAAGGAAAGAGTGGGGGCCCACAGTACAGAACAACAATTAAGCAAAAAGCAAATGGGTTTAAGAATGTGATTAAACTGATTTAAGTCCACAAAAATTACACAGATTTAAGGATTAATTTAAAGCTTCTTCTTCACCATATAGATCTGGAACAAGCTTGTTCAACAAAATCTGGAAAATCTTCTTGAACCAAATCTGGAAAACATACCAAAATATTAGAAAAAATTCTGAAAAACTAGAATCTACTCCAAAATTCTAGAAATCTCCTTCACCCAAACGAAAATAACGCAAGATTAAAAAAAATCTAGAAAACGTTAGAATCTTGAAGTTAAAAATCTGAAAATATAAAATCTGAAAATTGTGAAAATCTAAAAATTTTGAAAAAAAAAATGTACGGAAAAAATCAGAGAAAACGAAAATCTACGAAAAAAATAAAAATCTACGAAAACAAAATCTGAAAAAATAAAAATCTGAAAAATATGGAACTCTAAAAATCTGGAAATTCGATTTCACCTAGATGTGGAAATAATACGAAAAATAAAAAAAAATGGAAAAAAAAATCTGAGAAAATGAAGTACAATGTATACCAAAATCTATATTTGAAATCCAAAATTCTGAAAATATAAAATCAAAATCAACATAAATAAACACAAAAAAAAGAGAAAAAGAGGAATTTTGTACCATTTTCGGGCCTTACAAATCCGGATCTTCAATCACCCAAAATAAGAGTTCAATCTTCATCCAAATTCATGAACTTGAATCTTCACCCCAAATGTTAAGAACCCTAAAAATGGTTAAAATGGGTATCGATCTGTACAAAATGATGTAGAGAACGTTAGATTGAAGTTGAAAATGCGAAAATCAAACAAATAAAAGCAAGATCTGAAGTTAAAATTCATCTAGGAGAGAGAAAAAATGGTTGCGAAAATTAGAAATTCGATTTTGAAACAAAAATGGTGCAAATGGGTATTGGTATGTGCAAAATAATGTGAGGATTATTAATTTGAAGTTTAGAAAACCAAATTCGAATTATTGAAACCAAGATCTGAAGATAAATTTGTGTTTATGAGAGAGAAATAGGGGGTGCGAGAAAATTAAGAGAGGAGGAGAGAGAATTGTTGATGAGATTAGAAGGGGGGGTTGGGAGGATTAATTAGGAGAAAGAGGACAAAAATAAGGGTAAAGATGTAAATAAAATGTAGGTTTTATATACCAAATATAGAAATATGTAGAAATGTAGCAAATAATAAGAGACACACCTAAATGGCAAAATGTAGCAAATAAAAAAAGACGGAGGGAGTAATAAACTTCAGTCTCTCTTTAATGGAGAGTTTTTCTACCCATTTATTGGGTTATATCTACCCATATATTGGGTTTTATCTCTCTCCATGTGAGAGTTTGGAGACTTTAATTTTTGGGTTTTTGTGTAATTCAAGAGGTTGATTTGTTGATTGAAATTTGTGCCGGGTTGCAACAGATGTCAGTACTTCATTTACAATCACTTGAATTGGATCCAGTTCTACTTCAAAACTACAAAAGATCGATAGAACCCCTTGCAGAAGGCTGCATCAGACAGCGATGTGAAAGATGAGGGTTTTCAGAAGTGTTAAATCTACTCAACGATCGTGGTTTTGTCATATTAGAATTGTATTTATTTCATTTTGATATGTATTTGTTTAGTTTTGACTTCTATTGTAGATGTCGTATGACTTTGAATCAATGAATTAATTTTTAATTTCAAAAAAAAAATGTAACATACATATTTATATAACTTAATTTTTTTTATGGAGATTATTTTTTTTTTGTACAAAAACCATATACTTGAAGATAACATGTTATGGTGAAAATCGAATACTCATAGCTTTTTTCTTTTGACATCAAGAAAATTTGCATTAATTAAAACCGGAATTACAACCTAAGGAAAGACCACATAAACGATAGACTGAAAGTAACCACACACTAGACTGAGCCTCATAAGCTCTTACAAACCATAAAAGGTTAAAACACCTAAAACTAGTACATAACTACTTGTTATGGAGGTCTTTGATGCGCTCAAGTTATACGATGTTCTTGTGGTATTTTAGGTGCACATTGCTAAGGGATTTGTTCGTAATTGTTAAGGTTTGCATAAAAATCATCCTTAGCGGAAGTTCGGAGTTTTGCGATATAAGTTGTGTTAATGTCATGCATTCCGAGCTTCCAAGGTAAAATGCATTTGAGCCGAGCATCACAAGCCACAAGCTCGTCAAGCCAAGCTCGACCCAGCGCCCAACGCCCAGCTCACCAGCAGCCATCGCACGCCCAGCAGCAAGCTAGGCCATCGCTCGCCCATCGCCCAACGCCAAGCTCACCCATCGCCCATGTGCGCACGCCCAGCAGCAAGCTAGGCCATCGCACGCCCATCGCCCATGTGCGCGCGCCCAGCGCTCGAGCCAAACCCGCCCAGCAAGCCAGCTCGCACCTCGCGAGGACTGCCGCACCTCGCGACCTGCCTGCTCGCACCTCGCGAGGATTCTCGCACGGTGCGACCTGCGTGGTTTGGCCCAGCTCTTCAGCTCGTTGCGAAGGCAGTAGCTCATCGCACGGTGCGACCTGTATCGCACCTCGCGACCCCTATGGCGGTTTAAATGACGGCTGACTTTTGAGCCTTAGTATAAATACTAAACTTTGTTTTTAGACCTAGGGGGCAGCAGCCACAAGGAGGGGGAGTTTCCAAAACTCCACTCTTCTCTTGTTGTCTTCTCTTTTTAGTTTTTATTTTCTAATTTAGTTTTTGTAGATTTCAATTATGGGATTGGCTTATGCTATGCCGATTGTAGCTTGAACCGTTCTTGAACGAGATTAATATGGAGCTTCAAGCATTATTGTGAGATCTTTCTTATCTATTTATTTCCTTTGATTATGGTTTAATTTCTATGCTTGCTTTCTATGATTTTTGCATGATTATGCTAGGAATATTACTAGTTTGATTGTGTAATTAATCTAATGCTAGATTTAAGAATAGAATCGGATTGTTTTATTCTTTTATCAAATGGTAGCAAACTAGGGAGTAACTTAGATGCAGATCGTCTTGGTTATTTCTTGGGGAAATTGAATCAACTGTTGAACGTTTATCGCTTGTATGACGTTAGCGGTGTCCGTTGGTTCTCTCGTGTTTATTGCTTTGCTATTGGATTGAACTTAGACGCGATCGGACTAGGTTATCCTTTAGTTAGGGTTTTATAGTCACGCTGATCGTGCTATTCAACTAAGAATAAGGAGAATGCGAGATTAATTCTCAACAATAGATAATAATGGAAATGAATAGAGTCGAGGTTCAATGATCGATAATGAATTGAAGTGCATGTTAATCGGGTTCAAGATCTTCCTATATTGATTTCTCATCTTGTTTATATGCTAGTTAGTTGTAGTTTAGTTATAATCTACTCGAAACCCCCCTTTGATATTATTATTAGGTTTCTCGACCGTTAAGAGTCTTCTAGGTACTAACGCACGCTAAGTATAGAACTCGTCCCCGTTTCCCTGTGGATACGAACCTTACTTCCCTTATACTAGTTTAGTGTAAAAGAGAGTAGGAGAAATTTTATCTTTGGCCGGGTGGCGTTCACGACAAGCGCGGCCCGCCAAATTTTGGCGCCGTTGCCGGGGAAACGGTGTTACTTGTTTTTATTTAGAGTGATTTTTGGATGGTATTGCTTGTGCTCTTTGTTTTTGGTTGGCCACTCATATAAAGAATTCCCTTTTTGTTTTAGTTTCTAGTTTTCATCTTCCATTGAGCTCTATGTATTTCACTTTTGTATTTTGGACAAGAAGCATGGAACTTGTTGCTTAAACTCTCTTGGGAATGGTTGATTGACTCATACTTTATATCTTGGTTATTGTCTAGCTTTAAACATTTATATTAATGGTCATGACTTGGATTAGCTAGGAGTACTACTAGTTGATGTTTGTTGTTGCCTTAATGCTAGGTTTGGGATGTAATCAGATGTTATATGCTCAACCATGTTGTAGTAAGCTAGGTATTAACGATGCATTGCAAGAGTTCTTCTCAATCAATTTTGCAGGTACTTGAAGTGGAGATTGACATGGAACCACCATTGTCACACATGGAGCACAACCCAATGATTGAGCTTAAGGTATTAAGTCGAGCTCACGACTTTAAACAACAGCGCTTCTCGGGAGGCAACCCGAGACCCCTTTATTTTCTTTCTTTCTCTTATTTTTCATCAAATTTCCACCACCACAACAAATTTTCTTTCACCCACCACCCACCCACTAAAAAGATCCACAACCAATCTTCATCCACTTGGAACCAAAATCCACAAAAGAAAATCCGTTGGGAGGACTTCAATAGCTAGGAGTTGGTACACTAGAGGATTGAGATTGTTAATGTATCTTTTCGATCTCTTAAGCTAGGTGCAAATCTCACAAATTCAAAACTTTTGAGCTTGTCATTTGTTTGAGTGATTCGAGGGAGAGGTCTGTGAGTTGATTTATGAGATTTGAGTTGGTGTTGTTAAGAAATTTGAGTTTGACGGATTGTTTGGTCATGAGTTTTGAGCATTCTATCTTCGATTTACCCGATTTTCGATTTTCTCCCCCCCATTTTCAGTTTACTTTTTCTTCTAATTGTCGACACATTGAGGACAATGTGTAGTTTAAGTAGGGGGGAGGGTATTCTCATTCTCATGTATCTATGTTGTGTATATTACTTTCAATTTGAAAAAAAAATGGAAATGAAAAAATGAAAAAAAAAAAAAGTGATGAAATGAAACCCGCTGAGTTGAAAACCCACAAGGGTGGGCGACTCAGGCAAAAATGGGGGCCCGGATAGGTTGAAAACCCGAAAGGGCAACCTATGCAAAAAAGTGGCTTATATTGAGCGGGTAAGATGGTGAGATAAAAAAAAAATGTGAGAAGCTAGGATGAAAACCCGAAAGGGCTCCTAGGCAAAATGAGAGATTAAGAGAGAATTATACACTTTGAAAACTCATTTGCCGGAGATGGTGTCATAAGGTTGAAAGCGTTTTCGGGTTGGGTTAGTGAATTCATCCTTTGTTTTGTGAAGATCTATTTAAAGTTGGCTTTCACATTCTTTTGGGTTGATTGTTTGTTTTTGGGAGTAAGCATGGAGTATATTTCTTTTTGTCTTTGTTCCATGGCTTGCTTGTTTAGATTAGTTGTAGTAGTAGTAGTTTTAGATCATCTTTTGGAGGTTTGGGAGAGCTGATAGTTTAGTGTGTCGTGAGCTGACAGTTTGATTCGTGTTGGTGTTGCTTTGGTTATTATTGTTGTCGCGTCTTTGTATTTTTCAGGTGAGCTCGAATCTAAGTGTGGGGGAATCATCGTCCCTTACGTTTAGGTTTTTGAGCGGATGTTGTTAAGATGTGATGATGATGATGTAGTTAATGGGGAGTGTAGGTTGGTGTCGTTAGTTTGGGTGATGATTTATTTGGTGATCCTCATTTTGAGTTTACTCGAGGTCGAGTAAAGTTCAAGTGTGGGGGTATTTGATGCGCTCAAGTTATACGATGTTCTTGTGGTATTTTAGGTGCACATTGCTAAGGGATTTGTTCGTAATTGTTAAGGTTTGCATAAAAATCATCCTTAGCGGAAGTTCGGAGTTTTGCGATATAAGTTGTGTTAATGTCATGCATTCCGAGCTTCCAAGGTAAAATGCATTTGAGCCGAGCATCACAAGCCACAAGCTCGCCAAGCCAAGCTCGACCCGCGCGCCAACGCCTAACTCACCAAGGCGGCCATCGCACGCCCAAGCAAGCTAGGCCATCGCTCGCCCATCGCCCAACGCCAAGCTCACCCATCGCCCATGTGCGCACGCCCGGCGGCAAGCTAGGCCATCGCACGCCCATCGCCCATGTGCGCGCGCCAGCCGCTCGAGCCAAACCCGCCCAAGCAAGCCGGCTCGCACCTCGCGAGGATGCCGCACCTCGCGACTCGCTCGCTCGCACCTCGCGAGGATTCTCGCACGGTGCGACTCGCGTGGTTTGGCCCGGCTCTTCGGCTCGTTGCGAAGGCAGTAGCTCATCGCACGGTGCGACTCGTATCGCACCTCGCGACCCCTATGGCGGTTTAAATGACGGGCCGACTTTTGAGCCTTAGTATAAATACTAAACTTTGTTTTTAGACCTAGGGGGCGAGCGGCCACAAGGAGGAGGGAGTTTCCAAAACTCCACTCTTCTCTTGTTGTCTTCTCTTTTTAGTTTTTATTTTCTAATTTAGTTTTTGTAGATTTCAATTATGGGATTGGCTTATGCTATGCCGATTGTAGCTTGAACCGTTCTTGAACGAGATTAATATGGAGCTTCAAGCATTATTGTGAGATCTTTCTTATCTATTTATTTCCTTTGATTATGGTTTAATTTCTATGCTTGCTTTCTATGATTTTTGCATGATTATGCTAGGAATATTACTAGTTTGATTGTGTAATTAATCTAATGCTAGATTTAAGAATAGAATCGGATTGTTTTATTCTTTTATCAAATGGTAGCAAACTAGGGAGTAACTTAGATGCGAGATCGTCTTGGTTATTTCTTGGGGAAATTGAATCAACCGTTGAACGTTTATCGCTTGTATGACGTTAGCGTGTCTGTTGGTTCTCTCGTGTTTATTGCTGCTATTGGATTGAACTTAGACGCGATCGGACTAGGTTATCCTTTAGTTAGGGTTTTATAGTCACGCTGATCGTGCTATTCAACTAAGAATAAGGAGAATGCGAGATTAATTCTCAACAATAGATAATAATGGAAATGAATAGAGTCGAGGTTCAATGATCGATAATGAATTGAAGTGCATGTTAATCGGGTTCAAGATCTTCCTATATTGATTTCTCATCTTGTTTATATGCTAGTTAGTTGTAGTTTAGTTATAATCTACTCGAAACCCCCCTTTGATATTATTATTAGGTTTCTCGACCGTTAAGAGTCTTCTAGGTACTAACGCACGCTAAGTATAGAACTCGTCCCCGTTTCCCTGTGGATACGAACCTTACTTCCCTTATACTAGTTTAGTGTAAAAGAGAGTAGGAGAAATTTTATCTTTGGCCGGGTGGCGTTCACGACAAGCGCGGCCCGCCAGTCTTCGTTGTTCAATGGTTGTGATGATTTAGTAATAAATCCGATTGTTGATGTCGATAAGCGCTTGTCCACGGTAGCGACAAAGGCGAAGACACTGGAGCTTCCTAGATAGAAACAACCTGCATTAAAAGGGTATATCATACCTGATGGAAGTGGTGGGAGGAGCGGAGTATGTTCACGATCCAGGCAAGTAATTACTAATAGTGAGATTTTCATCTCACTACACGAGCAATTCCCATAACCTGTTGTCATACAGAATTCTTGACTTGAGATTCTTTGAAGAGTCACGTTCCTTTGTGACTTAATACTCTGTTGATAGAGTATTTCGGGTTGCTCCTTTTGATAGTAGAACAACATTTGAGTTGACGCGCTGTAATCCACCAGATTCAACTAGGGTGCCGCCTTCAGATTTGATTTTTTCAAGACAATGACAGTTAAGATCATTGCCAAGCGAGAATGAAAGCTAAGCATTGTTAGCTCATGAATAGACTTCCGATTTTGAAAATTGGAGAACAAACAACCCAACCGTGAAAACCTTTCCCCTCCTTGCCCACACTCACAAACACTTAAATAAGCAACTGCGGGAACCCTAAACATTGGTTCCCCGCTTTCTTCTTCCATCTTCTCTGGTTCTAAAGTATTACCATTTTGGTCTCTCAGTTTAGAACCATTTCCCTTATTCACCCTCAATATTGAGAAATTTTTTGGCTCAACATCAAGGTAGCACACTCTAGTATCTTGGTAAGATCTTATTCTAGAGGTTAAAAAGGAAAATTTACTATACCCAACTACATCTGTCAAGTTGGACAACCATCCCATAGTCAACTGACAAAAACCCTCAAACATCCATAACCAATCATGGAGAACAAATCAAAATAAAAGACTTCCTATAACTATTAGCAGAAATACCCAGCAAATTAAGACCAAATACAATTTATTCAAACCTAATAACATAACTAAACAAAACATAATACTTGTGCAAGTCGATCCAAACCAAAACACAACACTAACGAGGGTTAAAACACTTACACCTCACCAGGGACCGACTAGTTGGACGACGGTAGCACAACCCACTAAGTCACGGCGGCTTCACCCGATCAAGTAGACACGCCGGCAGTCGAGCGGTGGCGCTGGCAAACCACGAACTGAACCAAACACCAACAAGACGCACTGGGAACGGGCCACGAGGCCTAGGGGACGACAAAACCACTAGGGGGAGGGGGAATGCATGACTCAATAAGCGACGAAACACTGAGTGAGGGGGAGACGCACGAACAGGTGAGGGGAAAGGGGAGGGGGAGACGCACAACGACACTACGGGTAGACCTAGGTTGCGCTACTGACGAAAGAACAAGATGGCAGGCTCGCCGGCGACCGATAGAGCGACGCGCGCTCAGGCCGGCCACCAGCGAGCCTGCTTGGGCGGCGCCTTTAGGGTTTGTGCTTTTGGGGCGGTGAGGTTTCTTCGCTAGAGAGGTTTTCTAATGTTTTGGTTTGTTTTAGATGGCAATCACTTTACAATACTTATAGCTTATATACTACTCCCTCCGTCCCATAATATAGTGCTCACTTCTCATTTTTCACGAGAATTAAGGAAAATGGTAAGAGTTTTATGATTTCCCAAAAACATATATTGAAGTAAATGTTTTTTGGGTACTTTTGTCTTGGAACTAGTTTTTTTTTTATATTTTTCCTTTAAAATAAAATGAAAAGGCAATAAATGTTCCTTGGAATGGTGTAAAAGAATAAATAGGGGCACATATTTTGGAAGAAAGGTAGGGGTGTTTTGGAAAGTTTATGTTGAAATGAAGGATAATTTAGTTCAAACAAATTGATAAAAAAAGAAAATAGGCACAATATTTTGGGACACCCAAAAAGAAATGCAAGCACTATATTATGGGACGGAGGGAGTACAAAATTAATGAAAACAATGTCTAAACATTACCAAGAGTTTCACAAAAAGTTGTAATTATGAAAGTAGAATTAACATAATTCATCGATCCCTAAAAGTCTAAGTTTTTTGGAAAAAAGTTTTATTGGTACTTTATGCCTTATACTAGTAGTAATAATTATTACAATATTTCCCTTTTCTTGGGAAAGTTTGTCAAAATCCGTAAATAATCAATAAATTTTTCTTTTTGGAAATTTCAAGAGTTATATAGTATTTTAAAGAATGATAGAAAATACATCCTTTTTAGGTTTATAATAAATTTTTGGAAAATTCTCAATGGTACCTTTTAATATCCACTTTTCCCTAAGGTACACCTTCTTAAGTTCTCATTGTCAATGGCACCCTTTTAGTATTTACTTTTTTCAATGGTACACGATTACACCTTCTTAAATTTTCATTCTCAGTGGAATCCGCTTGGTATGATTACTTTTTACTAAATTTAGTTCGCAAACTAGTAGTATAACCATCAACATAAACCCACATAGAGATTATGAATTAATCAGGGACAAAACCTATATTAACCTACACCAAATAAATAAATATACTACAAAACCATGAAAAACCCATTATTACATTGATAATTTGATGCAAAAAACTAAGAAAGATGTAAGAACGGACAAAGATGTGGATATGATCTACACACAAAATATTAAAGGAAAATCATACATGGTGGCTGATTAACTGTGAAGAAGACATAAATCATCATATAACGACTATTATGTTATAATAGTTATATGATGGTTTATGTCTTTTTCACAGTTAATCTAACCATCATATTCTTTTCCTTTTTTTTTTTTGTTTCTTCATCAATATTTTATGGATAGATCATATAGTTTAGTAGAAAGTCAATACTAGCAGGGTATTATTGAAAGTGAAACCTTAAGATCAGAAGGTGTACAGTTGGGCAATGTCAATACTAGTAGGGTACCATTGAGGACAAAAATTTAAGGTGTATCATTAAGAAAAGTCAATACCAGAAGGCCGAAGGATACCATTTGAAATTTCCCTAATTTTTGTGACTTGTTAGATGTACCAAAAGTGAAAGTATAACACTAGTGGAAAAAAACGGAAGGGTTGCGGTCAAAACAGCCCTAAGGGCTGCGTTTTTGGCCAGCAGTCCTTTCCGTAGCAGCCCTTCAAGGGCTGCGTTTTTAAACCACAACCCTTCACAACGAAGGGCTGCGGTTGAGGCCCAAAACCGCAACCCTTCCAATAGGGAAGGGTTGCGGTTTTGGGCCTCAAACGCAGCCCTTCTTTGTACAAAGGGCTGCGGTTTTGACCATAACCGCAGCCTTTTTGACCCAAAAATTTTTTTTTTTTTTTTCATTTTTTTACTCCTAAATATATCTACCTCATGTTGATATTGTTTATTAAGATTAGTATCAAATCTTAACTCTTAATTATACAACGTATTAATAAGCACAAAAAAATATAGAATCATGGTTTCTGACAAAAAGAAAATAATGGAAGTCATGCCAGTTAACCTTGCTGCCAACTAAAACAAAATCAAACAAGTGATTCCAACTATGCAGAAGAATCCAAAACAGAAAAGATTGAAGTATATAGAACACAATTTTGGAACACACATTGCCCCACTATGAAAAGCTTATGCTAAATAGCATGATTAACTTTAATCCATACATGACAATCATAAATCTGAGCCATTGAAACGCAAACCCTCCCAACCGAAAGTCCCAATATCAAAACGAAAATGAAAAAAAGGAACGAAAATAATAAAAAAAACAAACGGAAATGAAAAAAAAAGGAACGAAAATGAAAAAAAATGAACGAAAATGAACAAAAATGAAAAAAAGAACGAAAATACAAAAGAGAAAAATTATAGATCTGAAATTACATGAACATTAATCAAAACAAAGATCAAGAAATTATAGATCTGAAAAACGAAAAATCATCCCTTGTTGCTGTCGTTGCTTAAGCGGAGTTCGACGATGACGAAAGGATGGCCGGAGTTCGAAGGACGAACGACGAGGAACAGCGCGGCGCGGCGCGGACGAACGACGAGGAACGAATATTCGCTGCCGCCGGAGGGTGAGAGAGAACGAATATTTGTTGTTGTGGAAGGAGGGAGGACGTGAGAGAGAAGGGAGAAGGAATGAGGGTGAGGGAGAAGGAAGGACGTGGAAGAGAAGGGAGAAGGAAAGAGGGTGAGGGAGAAGGAAGGACGTGAGAGAGGAGATAGAATGAGGGAGATCTCCTTCCAAAATGAGCCCGCTTAATATGTTAAGCCCGCGATTATTTCCTTTCAAAATTTTTTTAAAAAAAAGCCCATAAAGGGCTGCGTTTTTTTAAAAACGCAGCCCTTTTTTACTTATAAGGCTGCGTTTTTTTTAAAACCGCAGCCCTTCACTAAAAGGGCTGCGGTTTTTGCATTGACCGCAACCCTTTGTAAGTGAAGGGCTGCGGTTTTTGGGCTAACCGCAGCCCTTCACTAAAAAGGGCTGCGTTTTTCAAAAAACGCAGCCCTTGCAGCACAGCCCTTCCGTTTTTTTCCACTATATGTTCATGCTTGAGATACCCAAAGTAATAATTTGTCAAATCTTAGATGCACAAAGTGAAAATTTTCCTTTAATTGACGTGGTTGGCAAATGCAACTTTTACTTACTTAATGTAACTCCCTTAAATATTCAAACAACCCTCACCTCCTTTGCTAACCTTCCATTTTGCACAAAACACATAAGCTTTTTTTTTTTTTTGTTTCGACACGAAGAAAAAATATCATTAATAATAAGCTATAGGATGATAAATAAAATCTGAAAAACATAGATATAGCAAATCACATGAATTTCACAATGGAACCAATTAATATTAAGCGTACTCGAGCGCAACTCGAGCTCTACCGGTTCAAGCTTGACTGGAGCAGTGTATTCCGATGTCTTGGCATCTTTCCAAGTGGAGATCTTCACAATCTGATTTCGTGGTATAATTGTTTCCAGTGACGATTTGGTGAAAAAAACTAACCCTCATGGATCCAGATTATCTTCCAAATTATTAATACCAAGAAAAAAGAAAACACATATAGAGATGAGAAGCAACCTACCAAAAAGGGGGAGAATATCTCTCACTGATAGAGAACTAAACAAAAGAAAGCAGTAAAGAAGAAAATAACCCTAAAATCGAAGGAAAAAGGGTCACTTATTTCTGGGAAAATTAGACTATTTCCGGTCTAATTAAGAGGCTAAAAAAAATAGAAACCTTAAAAAGAGAATTGGAGATAGAGTAAAACACAAAAGCTTATGCATGCTGAGAAGCTAAGCGTATAAAACATATCATATTTCATTAGCTAAATTCATAAAAAACAAACTTTTTTATCTCCCATATCCTCATGAATCAAACGACAATTAGGCCCTGTTTCTCGGCGGTGAAGTAAGACCAAGCTCATGGGCTTATTATCCTAGGTCGGAACAATAGGATCCCCTTTTTTGCCTCCATGTCCCCCCGTGTGGCGACATGGGGACGTAAAAAGGAAAGAGAGGGGTGGGGTTTCCCTCGCTTTTGGCATAGTGGGCCTCCCGCCGGGGGCCCGCACGATGGGCTATTAGCTCAGTGGTAGAGCGCGCCCCTGATAATTGCGTCGCTGTTCTTTTGGACTTATTTTCAGTTCAGTTACGTTTAGTTCAGTTCAGCTTACTTTAGTTCAGTTCAGTTTAGTATAATTCAGTTTATCTCAATGTTTTAATTTTTAATTTTGTTTTTAATATTACTATTATTATTGTTATTATTATTATTAATATTATAATTATTTTCGTATTATTATTAAATTTTTTTTATTTACTATTGTTGTTTAATTAGTAGTATTATTATTATTATCATTGTTGTTGTTATTATTATTATTATTTTTATTATTATTATTATTATTTTTATTATTTATTATTATTATTTTTATTATTATATTTTTTTATTATTATAATTATTTCAGTTCAACCAATTTCAATTCAGTTTTAAGAAGTCCAAAAGAATGGGCCCTTAGCATCACATTCACGATATTTATTTGTCCGAAGCAAATGTGTTATGCCTTCCAAAACATTTACAGATGGACTTGCAAATTCAGAGATTAGATAAAGCTTACATTAGGATCCAATTTGTTATTGAGAACTAAGTTTTATCTATCGCACTAGGGTCTCTCAAACATTTGTTTGGATTTCGGAAGTCTATAGGAAAAATTTGTAGAAACAAACTTTTATAAGTAACTTTTTTGTTAGAAATGACCTTTTAAATTTTTTTTATCAAGACAAATCTTAAAACTAGAAACTTTGTCAGAAGAAACCTGATGATGTCATTCCGGTATTGACCAAGGGTTTCCGGTGTTGAGTTCATTAATGACTAGTTCTTTATTATTTTTCACACCTTTTCTCTCCAATTCCTCGGCACTCCAACTTCTTTTGTTCCCTTTTGCTTCTCTCCTCTTCTATGCCGACAACCCTCATTCATTACACAATATGGGTACAAAAGTTCTATAGAGATAATGTGGAGGAAATGAGAAATTACCTTGAATTCCAAAATATCTCAGACAAATTGAAAGAGTAGAATTAAGATAGGTTCTTTAGGTAGAGAGAACCAAGAAAGAAGGTGTTTATAGAGAGCACAAAGGAAGGGAAAATAGTTTGGAGTGCTGAGGAATTGGAGGGAAATGGTGTGGAGGTGATTTTTTTGATAATTAACGGAGTCAACGACGGAAACTCTTTTTTTTTTTTGAACGGAAACTCTTGGTCAATACTAGAATTACGTCTCTTTTGACAATTTTTTTTTAATTTTAAGATTTGTTTTGACAAACAAAATTTAAAAGATTGTTTCGACAAAAATTTGCTTATAAAAAGTTGTTTTTGCAAATTTTCCTAATAAATATGGATCTTTAATGTCATGTTTTTGGAATTTGTAAAAGCTCTTGTTCCTATTGGAAAGTGCTTCCTTAGCCTTTCGTGCACTGATGCGCACCACACGAAATCACCACAACTATATTTTGTTCAATATGCAGGGAATAGATGAATTGATTTCATGCGATCGACAAGAAGTTATAGATTCTGTTTTATAATGATTGCACGAAATAGAGGATTAAATTTCATACAAATTGCCTGAAATTGGAAAAAAAAATCGGAGGGAAAACGAGACACTTAATCAAATTTGTTGTCTTGCTGGTTAAATTTATAATCCATTGTACGCAATAAGGTTTTTGTTCAATTGAGTAATATTTTAATTATAAAAAACCCGTAAAACTTAATCTTATTTTTCTCTAGAGGTGGAAGGAGAAGGACTACTCTCTCGTTTAAATGGGGGTAAAAAATAAGGGTTGGTGTGTGTGTGTTAGCCCTCCCCTTAAATATTTACTCTTTTTCCATTTGGCGAGATTCTATTATCTATAGAGCTAAATAGTACTCTCAATTATTTTGATGTCGAATAATTATTATAGATGTCAGTCACTCCATTACTGAAGTTCCCTTCACGCATGGGCTGCTAATTACAAAAATAATATTAGCGTGGTATTCTAGCTTGATCGACAATCCCACAATATTAATGTTAATTGGAAGCAATACGAAATTAGAAAAAGCATTTATCCAAACCAATTACCAAACAAATACTACTATACACTCTAGTACTTCAATCTTGACTACTAGGTCAAGTTTTCTTTTTTAACGGAAAAGACTATGAAATATATTAAGGGAGGGACAAAGTGTCCTTTAGTACATAAGGAGCAACATCCGCAGAAACATGACATTCCCACCTTTGCTCAATTCCGAAAGGCACAAACCTAGCAAGATTATGGGCCACACTATTACCATCCCTACAAATATGAGACCAAGACACAACTACGAAATTTTTGCTAAACAATAAGACATCCCCCATTATAGAATCAAGATCAAATAGATAAAGAGCTCCCTTGGATAGGCTTGACTCGTGAGACTAATGATAAGCAGTCTGTTTCAAACATCATGTTAGTGAGATTATGCGCACAAGCTAGCTTCAATGCATAACAAAGAGATTTCCTTTCCGCAATCTCAGGTGACCACCAAGCTTGGACATGACAAGTAGCTGACTACAGAACCCTTCCACTGCTGTCCCGCGCCACCACACCCATTCCCACCCAGCCCTCACCAATCACCGCATCCGCATTAATCTTTACCACACCCTCACTGGCGCTGACCACACTTTAGAGTTACTGTCCCGCTGGCTAGCTGCTGCACTTTGCACACAAGTGGTGAAGTTGACGTAGTTGCACTTAATCTTCCCTGAGCATTCGACAAGTAGGTGGTTTGGGATGAGCTTGTCTTCAAACACAACTTGGTTCCTAGCTTCCTGCGGTGCTAAAGCGACCATGTGAGAAAACCCCACCCAACCAACTTAACTTCCTCCACACTCACACCCCCTCCATTACATCCAACATCGAAGGCATCTCCCCAGCAGGCGTAAACTCCGCTAACCCCACCCAGACTAATGCTAACCCTGCCAACTCAAGAGCATCCTTAGCATACGGACAGGTGAATAAGGCGTGGATCAAAGACTCAGGCTCGGCTTTGCACAGGGGACAAAGATCATCAACAATCAAGTGACGATGTTTTAGGAGAGCTCGAACCGACAAAGTTCCTATACACACTCTCCAAATAAAGTGACGCATCTTAGGAGAGACATTCAAACTCCACAAACAAACCCAAACTTTATAGAACTCGTCAAAGTTGCAAGATTTCCCAACCATATATGCAGTTTTTACTGAGTACTTGCCATCCTTAGTGAAAGCCCAACTGAGTGAATCCCTAGGCAATCGCTCACTAATAGGGATCCAGAGAATCGCCTTAGCTTCTGACTCCTCAAAAGAAGCCCTTATAAAATCAGTCCTCCACTCTTTTCACGTTTCATCCATCAAATCACACACCCATTCAATACCCTCTATTGGTGCCCCAACAATAAACCGGTGGTTTCCTTCATTGTTAATCCATGGGTCCTTCCACACTTGTATACTCTCTAGGTTAAGCTTAGTTTGGTGTGTACATATAAGTACACTTGAGTATGTTAATTATAAATAATTTTGTACTTTTATAGTATTATTTGCAGATTTCAATGCCATAAATTGTAAAATTTGCTAAAAGTGGAATTTAAAGCTAGAAATGGATTTCATTTATACATTCAGATTGCATTTTTCCCGTCAAAAAGAAAAAAAAAGAATTGCATAGTCTTGCTATATATAGTATATATTCACCCAACATAGTTCAACGAAATCATAAAAATGAGATCATAAACAAGTACACACTTAATTTTCCGAATTACAAAAATTCTTTAAACAAGGGAGTCTAGCACCTTTTTGAGGCATTTGTTGAAGACGAAGGGCCTTTCCAGCATAGCTAGGTGACCAGCCTTCTCTATATTATGTATCTCAGCCTTTTCTCCCAATCTCCTGCATCATTGATTACTAAAAATTTACTACAAAAAAATATGCTTGAAAGATCCAAATCTCTATTATATATGGCAATACATGGGGACACCAAAAAATAGAAAAGAAAAAGAAAAAGAAAAAGAAAAAGAAAAAAAGGTGAATAATAACTAACTGCTTCATTTAGAATTTTTTCCTTCAATAATGCTAAAATGAGTATTAATTCCTGAAATGTGCCCAAGTTCAAATTAATTCCATGGATACCGTCCACGTAGGACGGCACGCCATAAAATTGTTTTTTTTCAAAGCAAACCGCTACTTGAAGTAGCGGTTAACTTCAAGTTATTTGAAAACAGTATATGGGGTAAAACCGCTACTGGGAGTAGCGGTTTACTAGGCAAAACCGCTACTTGAAGTAGCGGTTTAGGAATTTTTTTTTTTTTTTTTTTTTTCATAGTAAACCGCTACTTCAAGTAGCGGTTTATATACATCCCTTTTATAACTTGTCTCAGGGACATCATATAACCGCTATTTGAAGTAGCGGTCAACTTTACATTATTGGTATTAACCGCTACTTGAAGTAGCGGTTTATATGCATGCCTTTTATAACTTGTCTTAGGGACATCATTTAACCGCTATTTGAAGTAGCGGTCAACTTTACATTATTGGTATTAACCGCTACTTGGAGTAGCGGTTTTGTTAAAAAAAAAAATTCTCGCGTGCCGTCCTACGTGGACGGTACCCAGGGAATTAATTTAAACTTCGGCACATTTCAGGAATTAATACCCATTTTAGCATTATTGAAGGAAAAAATTCGCTTCATTTAAACATGGGGACACCCACTACAAGAAAATGCTGAAACAACGACTGCTTCACAACGACGGTTAGCGAAACGGTCATTGTTTTTTACTTCAGCGACCGCTTTGAGCCGTCGGTAATCACCGACAGCTTTTGAAGTATTTAACGTCGGGTAAACGGTCGCTGAATATCAACGACGGTTAAAAACCGTCGTTGTTTTTATTATTTTAAATTTTATATTTTTTTAACTTTAGGCGACGGTGTTTAACGGTCGCTGAGTACAAAGGAGTTAAAATGAGCATCTGTGTTGTTTTTCAGTCGTTTATTTTCAAAACTCTTTTCTCAAAACACAAAAGGGAGAGGAGGGCGCGCGAATTGAAGGCCAAGGTCAGACCTCCTTGCCGTTCCGACTACCGGCGACAGCCCATTTTCGCTCTCCTTGCCGCCGGTAATTTCTGAAGGTTCGTGTTTTGTTTCTTTTTTTTTAGTTACTCATCAAACCCTAAAAATGGGGTTTTTGGGATATAGGTTATAAACACCAAGTACGCCGGTCGTCCTCGCCGCCGGTAATACCTCAATTCGAAAATTCACTTGGAATCTGTAAGTTCGACTACTATTCCAGGTACTTAATTGAATTTGTTATTTGAATTTTCAGTTTTTATATTTGAGTTAGAACTTTGTTTGATTTTGGTTTTATCGTTTTTCATTGGTGAATTTGAAGAAATTTAGATTTTGGGGGTTCAGTTGAAGTTACTCAAACCCTAAAACTACACTAAATGTGTGTTTGATTGTAGTTATCTGAATAATTCAGCATTGCTTTGTGTTATGCCTGTGTTTTTCTGTTGATTAAGGGAATAAGGGTTGACGTTTGAGTGGCTAAAACTACACTAAATGTGTGTGAGAAAACTGATTTATTTGAAATTGGTTATCAATGACATTTTGTTTCTGAAATGAGTTGTTGCTGTTGTGTCAATTGAGGGTTCATTCCTTAAGTGTGTGTTTATTGCCTTGAGAGGTGGCACCTGCTGACCTGTGTTTGGTCACCCCTACTTGCATAAGCTGCATGATCTGGGTTTTCTGTGTTGTTAGTTTTTCCCTTATATGGCCTGTACATGCATTGAATCTAAAGTATAACCTAGCTTAGATCCAATGTGATTATATGGTCATCTGCCCCATATGTGCATTGAGATTAATATGATTTAATTAGGGTGGAATGAGAATATAGCACTACTATGAATTAGTTAGTTGAGTGAAAGAGGTGGCAGCAGCTGTTGGACTGTAGGCAGTTAGGTTCATTACTTTTGCTTTGCTCTTGGTATAAAAGGATGGTAGCTACTAATTAATTGGCATGCTCTGGGGATCTTAGATTTTTTTTTTCTTTCTCAAGTAAAGGTCCCAACAGTTTTTTTGGGGTTTTGGTTGGATTTATATCCTCTACTAGCTACTGTGACTGCTGCCTGTGCATTTAGCATTTGAGGATTTAAAGAGGGGAATGTGTTACTTCTACCTTGAATGTGAAAACCACTTACTGGATTGAAAGTCCTAAAGGAATACATATCAATAGGATTGGAGTAGATAGAAGGACTGGGGTGGGGTTGGTGGATATGTGCAACTATAAATTAGTTTTATTTCATTTCTAATCTTGTTATTCTGATCAAGAGTGAATAGTCACCCAATGTTCAACTTCAGATGGACTTGACTGTCGAACACTGACAAACATCTATGTTCAGCTAATGCACACAGCACAGTTCACATAAGAAAATACCATAACAATCTATGGACCGTTTCAAATTGAATTGTTCATGGTCTTCGACGTCGATCTTGGATCAACTATGCCTTAGGCAATCTGTTTTTGTAAATCTTAGTGAGGGGGGAGGGGCATGCGGGGGTTCATTGAGGGGGAGGGTGCAGGGGGGGGTCGAGTGAGGGGGAGGGGGTGCAGGGGGTCGGGGAGGGGGCGTGCGGGGGGTCGGTGAGGGGGAGGAGTGCGGGAGGTTAGTGAGGGGGGCGTGCGGGGGGGGTCGGAGGGGGAGGAGGGCTGTGCGGGGGGTCAATGAGGGGGGTTGTGCGGGGGTTCAGGTGAGGGGGAGGGGTTGGGCGGGGGGACAAGAGGGGGGGCCGTGCGGGGGGTCGGTGGGGGGAGGGCGGGGGTCGGTGAGGGGGGGTGGGCGTGCGGGGGGGTCGGTGAGGGGGAGGGCTGCAGGGGGGGTCGGTGAGGGGGGAGGGGCTGCAGGGGGTCCTTTTTTTTTGCAAACTACTACAAGGTTTTGTTTTGTTAATATAAGCCATATGTTTTGCCCATTATTATAGTTCGTTTTGTTTTCTTCCCAATATATGTGATTTGTCTTTTGGTGCAAATAAAGTTGTAATTTGTTAATATTGAAGAAATCATGTTTTTTATTCTCGGATTATTCATACTTTAATGTAACAAGAATTTATTTCAATTGTTTTGTTTAATCTTGCGCATTTCTAACTTCTTTCATTTTAGGTAATCATGTCAAATCCTAAGGGCCGCGGAGGTCGAGGTGGCTTATGTGGAAGCCAAGGTCGTGGGACTTTGATTCCGATGCAGCTTTTTCAGTCACCAGAAGTAGAAGGAAGCCAGAACCCTATAGTAGAGACACAGGGAGATGATTCACAGGCACGTGACATTGGTAGCCACGTACCGGAGACTCCGAACACTCATACGGAGGAAGGTGAAGGTTCGAACCGTGCACCAAGAAAGGTTTTAAGCCCTACTGGATTATGGTAAGTTAGTAAGCTACTATATGCTTCATGATATTTGTATGCAATGGTATTCACAGTTCACGTGTTTGTTTGGTTTTCAATTCAGGTTCGATGATAACAAGGTTAGTGGGTCCATCACTGACATTTTCCAGGGTCATTTTCGACAACCTTGGTTCAATTACAGTGAGGTCGACAATGCAACAAAGACGCATTGGTGGAACATTTTCACAGTATGTATGCATCGGAGTCCCAAAAATTTCATTGATTATATTACTTTATTAATATTTTTGTATAATGTTTGACTGAAGGGTATTTACGAATGGGCTCCTGAGTTAGAAGGCCTAGTGAAGAAGGATTACAAGAAAAAAGCTTCATCTCGTCTGAGAGACTTGCGATACTGGGTGGTTAAGAAAGCCAAAGAAAGGCCAAAATGGTTGGGGGAGACGATCTACGAAGACATGAAGAAGAGAAGTGAAGAGCCAACATTTCGGGAAAAATCTGAAAAGGTGAAGAAGAACAGAAGAGGTGGCTCCCTGTCTAATCCAATTGAGCCGTCACACTTTCAGGGTTCTATTTCGGCACAAAGATGCTAGGAAGATGGTAAATATGTTTCATATCTACTACTTAGTGTACTTTACATGACATTTTCGGTATGATTAAAAAATAAAGCCTTTGTTCAACAATGTGTACAGGCAAAGAGTAGAGGAGGAGTACTCCCTACTGCTCCCGAGTTGTTCTTGAAGACTCATTTTAAGACTATTCCTGGAAAAGGAGAAATCCCAGCAAACAAGAAAGCAAAGCAAATCTCGGTACATACTTCTAAACGTATATTTATAGGCAAATATGATTAAAATTGAATACATTAAACATTTTAGGCCATTTCACTTGAAATTGAATGAATACGAGTAGTTTGATGCTAGTTTAAGTTATAAACACCTCAAACATCATATATATAGTTAGTTTAATGTGATTATAAGTTGTTTTGATTGAAAATACACAAAATAGGAAAGATAGAACCAAATATAGGCCATTTTGGCCATTTTAGGCCATTTCACTTGAAATTGAATGAATACGAGTAGTTTGATGCTAGTTTAAGTTATAAACACCTCAAACATCATATATATAGTTAGTTTAATGTGATTATAAGTTGTTTTGATTGAAAATACACAAAATAGGAAAGATAGAACCAAATATAGGCCATTTTGGCCATTTTAGGTCATTTCACTTGAAATTGAATGAATACGCTTAGTTTGATGCTAGTTTAAGTTATAAACACCTCAAACATCATATATATAGTTAGTTTAATGTGATTATAAGTTGTGTTGATTGAAAATACACAAAATAGGAAAGATAGAACCAAATATAGGCCATTTTGGCCATTTTAGGCCATTTCACTTGAAATTGAATGAATACGAGTAGTTTGATGCTAGTTCAAGTTATAAACACCTCAAACATCATATATATAGTTAGTTTAATGTGATTATAAGTTGTTTTGATTGAAAATACACAAAATAGGAAAGTTAGAACCAAATATAGGCTAATATAGGCCATTTTAGGCCATTTCACTTGAAATTGAATGAATACGAGTAGTTTGATGCTAGTTTAAGTTATAAACACCTCAAACATAATATATATAGTTATTTTAATGTGATTATAAGTTGTTTTGATTGAAAATACACAAAATAGGAAAGTTAGAACCAAATATAGGCTAATATAGGCCATTTTAGGCCATTTCACTTGAAATTGAATGAATACGAGTAGTTTGATGCTAGTTTAAGTTATAAACACCTCAAACATAATATATATAGTTAGTTTAATGTGATTATAAGTTGTTTTGATTGAAAATACACAAAATAGGAAAGATAGAACCAAATATAGGCCATTTTGGCCATTTTAGGCCATTTCACTTGAAATTGAATGAATACGAGTAGTTTGATGCTAGTTCAAGTTATAAACACCTCAAACATCATATATATAGTTAGTTTAATGTGATTATAAGTTGTGTTGATTGAAAATACACAAAATAGGAAAGTTAGAACCAAATATAGGCTAATATAGGCCATTTTAGGCCATTTCACTTGAAATTGAATGAATACGAGTAGTTTGATACTAGTTTAAGTTATAAACACCTCAAACATCATATATATAGTTAGTTTAATGTGATTATAAGTTGTTTTGATTGAAAATACACAAAATAGGAAAGATAGAACCAAATATAGGCCATTTTGGCCATTTTAGGCCATTTCACTTGAAATTGAATGAATACGAGTAGTTTGATGCTAGTTTAAGTTATAAACACCTCAAACATCATATATATAGTTAGTTTAATGTGATTATAAGTTGTTTTGATTGAAAATACACAAAATAGGAAAGATAGAACCAAATATAGGCCATTTTGGCCATTTTAGGCCATTTCACTTGAAATTGAATGAATACGCTTAGTTTGATGCTAGTTTAAGTTATAAACACCTCAAACATCATATATATAGTTAGTTTAATGTGATTATAAGTTGTGTTGATTGAAAATACACAAAATAGGAAAGATAGAACCAAATATAGGCCATTTTGGCCATTTTAGGCCATTTCACTTGAAATTGAATGAATACGAGTAGTTTGATGCTAGTTCAAGTTATAAACACCTCAAACATCATATATATAGTTAGTTTAATGTGATTATAAGTTGTTTTGATTGAAAATACACAAAATAGGAAAGTTAGAACCAAATATAGGCTAATATAGGCCATTTTAGGCCATTTCACTTGAAATTGAATGAATACGAGTAGTTTGATGCTAGTTTAAGTTATAAACACCTCAAACATAATATATATAGTTAGTTTAATGTGATTATAAGTTGTTTTGATTGAAAATACACAAAATAGGAAAGATAGAACCAAATATAGGCCATTTTGGCCATTTTAGGCCATTTCACTTGAAATTGAATGAATACGAGTAGTTTGATGCTAGTTCAAGTTATAAACACCTCAAACATCATATATATAGTTAGTTTAATGTGATTATAAGTTGTGTTGATTGAAAATACACAAAATAGGAAAGTTAGAACCAAATATAGGCTAATATAGGCCATTTTAGGCCATTTCACTTGAAATTGAATGAATACGAGTAGTTTGATGCTAGTTTAAGTTATAAACACCTCAAACATCATATATATAGTTAGTTTAATGTGATTATAAGTTGTTTTGATTGAAAATACACAAAATAGGAAAGATAGAACCAAATATAGGGCATTTTGGCCATTTTAGGCCATTTCACTTGAAATTGAATGAATACGAGTAGTTTGATGCTAGTTCAAGTTATAAACACCTCAAACATCATATATATAGTTAGTTTAATGTGATTATAAGTTGTGTTGATTGAAAATACACAAAATAGGAAAGTTAGAACCAAATATAGGCTAATATAGGCCATTTTAGGCCATTTCACTTGAAATTGAATGAATACGAGTAGTTTGATGCTAGTTTAAGTTATAAACACCTCAAACATCATATATATAGTTAGTTCAATGTGATTATAAGTTGTTTTGATTGAAAATACACAAAATAGGAAAGATAGAACCAAATACAGGCCATTTTGGGCATTTTAGGCCATTTCACTTGAAATTGAATGAATACGAGTAGTTTGATGCTAGTTCAAGTTATAAACACCTCAAACATCATATATATAGTTAGTTTAATGTGATTATAAGTTGTGTTGATTGAAAATACACAAAATAGGAAAGTTAGAACCAAATATAGGCTAATATAGGCCATTTTAGGCCATTTCACTTGAAATTGAATGAATACGACTAGTTTGATGCTAGTTTAAGTTATATACACCTCAAACATCATATATATAGTTAGTTTAATGTGATTATAAGTTGTTTTGATTGAAAATACACAAAATAGGAAAGATAGAACCAAATATACGCCATTTTGGCACTTTATATTATTTGAATATGAGTATATTTAACCAAATGCAGGAGACATACAATAAGAAGGCTGGATCATTGTACCACTCGGGGGTCACACCGAACCCCGATCTGTTGTATTGGGAGACAGTTGGGGGAGGAACAGGGGGAAAAGTTCGGGGTTGGGTCGGGGAGATCATTTGTACTACAACTCGCATCGGGCGAGGGAGATGGCGGCTCTTCACAACCGTATGAGCCGTCCATTTTTTCTCGGATTGAGGCGCAAGTGGAGGCAAAGGTCGCTGCACGGATGGGAGAGGTGGAGGCAATGGTCGCAGCGCGGGTGGAAGAGTCACGTCGGGCCCTCATAGAGGAAATGATGAGGAACATGTCTAGTTTCGGCCACATGTTCTCGAGGTTGCGACCCAGGCCCCACTCCACAACGCAGAACGGAAGATGACCCGGGGGTTTGGTGGTGGCGGTAGTGCTACGAGCCACCCTTGACGGTGTAGTTTTTTTTGGCCGTGGACAACTAGGTAACTAACTTATAGTTGGATATAGTTAGTCTAACTATTTTCTTGTAGTGTAAATACTTATCGGCATCTCTCTTCGTTTCTTGATGTGTCGGGTTATTTTTTTGTCAACCCGACTTCTACTTTATTTCCCCACACCGGGATCTATTTTGCATACATATATTTAATCTAGGTAGTTTGTCTAACTATAGACATCTAGTGTCTATATTTATCGGCATCTAGCGTATTAGTTTCTAGCTTTGTCGATATATATTTTTTGTAAACACCGACATCTACTTTATTTCCCGACATCGGGATCTATTTTGTGTACATAAATGTAATCTATTTCATGTAATTATACAAGTATCTATGTAAATTTTAATATATATCAAAATTGCATATTTTTGTAATTGAAAAAATTGAATGCGATGGAGAAACAAACTTTAGCGTGGTATATTTAGGTGCAATGTGCAGGTACGAGGTTTAATTATTATTAAGAACAATAGAATTTTAAATAATATTATTTTGTAACAACAGCGACGGTTAAACATTAAATCAACGACGGCTAGGCAGTCGCTGTAAGGTTCTCTATGTAGCCATGGACACGAAATCAACGACTGCTTAAATACATTAGCGACGGTTTTAAACAGACGTTGATTTATCGAAATCAACGACCGTTTAAAGCGGACGGTGAATCAGCGACGGTTTTAAACCGTCGCTGATTCACCGTCCGCTTTAAACGGTCGTTGACTGGGGATCAACGTCGGCTTTTCTTAACCGTCGCTGATTGTCATGAAACCGTCGTTAAAAAAATCACCGACGGCTCGACGGTCGTTGATTCTAATATCAGCGACCATTCATATACCGACTGTCAGTCAACGACGGTTGGCCGTCGTTGATTTGTTACCGACGGTTTTTGGGGACATCACCGACGGCTTTTAGCCGTCGTTGATTTCCTCTTTTCTTGTAGTGACCAAAAAATCTCTATTATATATGGCAATACATGGGGACACCAAAAAATAGAAAAGAAAAAGAAAAAGAAAAAGAAAAAGAAAAAAAGGTGAATAATAACTAACTGCTTCATTTAAACAAAAAAAGGGGGAAAAAAGAAAAAAAGTTCCACATTTGAGGTGAACAACAATTTTTTGAAAAAACTAAATGCAAAACAGTTCGAACGCATTGCGTGCATATATATAAGGCTAGTAGTACTATATGTAAATTATAGTTGATGATTGTGAGTAAGTCTCGGAAGAGATCGTCTCACGTTAAGACTAATGCGAGACGTGATGATTCACATGCGTTTGATTATTGTCTAGCAGTGCAATTTAACTAAACTATAAAAAATGTTAACTAATTGCAAAAGCTATGCAACTATATTGACAAAATAACTTTTAATGAAAATATGTTAACTACTATACTAAAACTCATAACTATTATCCAATAAACCATAATTATCAACCAAAACAATAACATCAACCAAATCCACCATAATCATAACAACCAAAAACAATAACTTTTTATCTAAACATATACCTAACAATCTAAAACATAACTATTAACCCAAAAACCATAACAAATAACAAACAAACCATAATTATTTAGTATCCACCCAAGACCATATTTTATCTCGAAAACTATAACTATAACATGTAAACAATTACTAATAACTAAAAACCATACCTATTAACCTTACAAATATAACTATTTACCCCAAAACCATAACTATCTACTTGGAAACGATAATTAATTATCAAAAAACCATAACTACTTACCCAAAACATATATTACGACGCGAAAAGGACGTTAATTAGTTGAAAGTTTCGAATGTTCAAGAAAGACCACATCCAAACCTGATTTGTCCGCATCCAAGCCTAATTTGCCCTACTTTAGCTCAATTTCACACAAAATTATCAATAATTAAGCTAAAACTCTGTCAAATATGGATGATTTTGGTATTTTAGCTCAAAGGAAAAGTTAAAGGAAAAAAAAGAGAAGTGGGCATTAGGTTCCAGATATGATTATATACAACAACAAGAGAGAGAAACAGAAAGTTAAGTGGAGGAGAAGGAAATGGCAGTGCGGAGGAGAGAGAAATGGGATGGGTAGAGGAGAGAGAAATGGGTGTTGGTAGAAGAGAGGGGGCATATAGGAGAGAGAAATGAGGACTGGCAAAAGAGAGAGAAAATATAAATTGAGGGTGAGGGGGAAATGTGATGGTCTTACGTTAAACTTAATGTAAGACCGTCTTTTTGAAGAGTTTGTGTTTTGCTAAATATCTCCTAAGTTCAATTAAAGGGTAATTAATCTTCCATTGTAATATTATGAATGAAACTCATAATTATTTTTGCTCAGAATAATGTAAATGTTCATGTAATATATTAAGGGAAGAAGATGATGGTTTTGATTAGTAAACAGGAAATTACGGTAATATGTATTATAAGCTTTCGATTATCGACTCATTTCCAAAACTAAAATACGGTAATATAAGTATGTTCCTTTCTCTCCATACTTCCCCTTTTTTTTATAAAATAAAATTCTGATTTCCTATTTTCCCACTCTCTCCTAAAACTTCTTCCTCAAGCTCCTTTTAACTAACTAATTACATATTAGGGTTATGAGTGTGAGTAGAAGTAAAGCTAAAGATTGAGAAAAATATATAAATTTCGAAATACGGCAATAAAAGTAATATGATGGATACACAATTTAACTTGAGAATTTCCTCAATTCAACATCCATAACCATCAATTTAAAAATAATTCTATTAGCAATTAAGGTTAGGTTTTTCTTCATCAATAATATAATTAACTGAGCATTACTTGGATATAACTTTAATAGATAGTAAAATTGATATAAGAAAATCAAAAGGTGAAGGGATGAGGGATCATACCCTTTCAGGCTGTTTACCAATTTCACATTGAAAATTTTGTCTTCGTCACCACATAGTAGATGTATCCTCTGCAAGGGGGTTAAGATCGATTAAAATTAAAGAAGCTTATAATCACGATTACTCAAAAAGTGTAATTTTATCACTAATTCCGGGTTAAATACTAGGGTATACTAAACTCCGTTTTTAAATAAGTGCAACACAGAGAAAAGACACATGAACCAATGTTTATAGAGAGAGAAGGTTGTGGAGTCTAGAGGTTATATATGGTCATATGGACAAGTTTTAACAACATACTACTTCATATGAGCAATGCCTCTGCCTCATATACTATTACATACATGAAACACTTCTTATAGCTTTACTTGTAAAATCGTAAATAGGATTATATCTAGAACTCCAAAGACATGTAAGATACTCCCTTCGGTCCCATTTATTCTTCTTATATACATGGAATATGAGAAGAAATCACCTAGATAAATGCACTATTATATTTTTTATCTTACTTTTTGGAACTTCTCTCATATTTTTTGTTGTCCAAATAAAACAATTTATAGAACATCCAAATGGGAATTAAAGACAATAAAAATATATGGATATAACTTTCTTTTTTACCACCATTTGAACTTTACCACCTTATACTTATTTCTATGAATTTTAATTTGCCACCTTATGTTATTTAACTCTCTCGCTAAAAATGACCACAACTTGAATCGTTTCTAGGTGGAATTTAAGGTGAAATAGGGTCCACTTGCATAATTTTTGCTTTTGATTTCCTCCCCCCACTTCCATCTTTTCTCTCCCCGTTTTTGTCTTTATACCCCCAACCATGAGCTTGCTTTTTTTGGGATATAAAGACAAAAATCAGGAAGGAAGAATATGTGGAAATAGGGAGGGGAGGAAAAATTCTCGCAAATGGGCCCTATTTCACCATAAATCCATCAGAAAACGATTTAAGATGGTAATTTTTAGCGAATTAAAATATTAAATAACATAAGGTGGTAAAATTTAAAGAAAGTGGGGGAAAAGCTCAAAACATGGTAAAAGATAGGTAGTAAAAACAAAAAAAAAAAACTAAATAAAATTAGTACATATTTTAATTGATACTCCAGCATGAATATAGTATGAACTTATATATGAAGTGAGCTAAGCTTTTTAAGTGGTGAAATAATGTGCAGCAGACGAAGTTTGTTGAGCAAAACTATTTAATGACCTGCTGAAATTGATGGTTTGTGGTATCTTCATCTTTGACCACAAGAGCTTCTAACAGTTCAACTTTCTCCTTCCTATTGTCAAACATAATCTGGCATCACCAAAACAAAATAGAGATGTAAAGTATTGAGACATGTTTAGCTGAATAAAGTTTTATAATGTTGTCTAAACAAGGAATGAACCCATTTAAGGAAGGTGGGGTGGGGGGTGGCCCAATTTACATATACCTCTTTACTAGTGAGGTTGAGGTAGTGGTCTGGAGTAGTGACATTGCTCCACACCTCATATCCCTGAGGTCTAGGGATCTCATGGGACTCATTTGAGGATTTCCCCTTATTAGTTATCCCCCTTAAGTGAGTCCCCTTTATCTTACCTTAAAAAAAATACCTCTTTACTAGTATTGAGTGAAGACGAGTCGTAGTTGTATAGCAGATCTGAAAACATATATTGCTGACACCCTAACGCGCTCATAGTTACATGCATATAAACTAAATGATATATATGATAATTAAAGTGGAATATATATGTGAATAGCTAGTGTAAAAGTGCAAAATGTACAGATTATTTGAAAAGATGCAGATAGTGATACCAACTAAAACAAAACAGACGGAGTAATAAATTAAATTACCTCAAGATAGTGTTTATAGAAGAAGGTAGGCATCCAAGGGAAACTGTAAGAACCAATATTAAGAAGAACCTTGACACCTTCAACAGATTTAGGCATCAAGAAATCTGGCCAACACTCAAACCCTATCCCCTTCAAACACTTGTTACTTACAGACTCAGACAAGGTCAAAACTGCACCAGTAACCACCAATGAACCCACCAGCTGAGGGTGGTGCTCAGCCATTTGAAACCCAACAAAGCCACCATAACTAAACCCAACCACCACACACTTCTCCTTAACACCCAACTTTTGCAACCCTTTTGCAAAACAGTCTGCTTGAAATCTTGTAGATCTCTCATTTAGGGTTGTGTGGGACCCACCAAAGAAGAAGAGGTCAGGGACATAAAGGGAATACTCTTTTGTTAGGGCTAAAACTTGGAATATCCATGTTAGTTTGCCATCACCTGTAAAACCATGGATGAGAACAACAGGTGGTGTTTTCTTCTTTTTAGGAGTATTGTTAACCCAGAAATGAATAACAGTTCCTGGCTCAATCTCAACTTCCTTGGGACTCATTCCTGCTAACTTCATCACCTTGGTTAGCAAGGACATGTAAATATTCATTATGTTCACCATCTTATTGCTCTCTTTCTCTCTCTATCACTTTGTAAGTTTCTGCACAAGCTTCTCTATTATTTCAGGGCAACTGGTGTATTTATTAATTGGTTGGTGTTTAGTATTGTAAATCTGAACCTCATAAACGGGTCTGGGCTGAGCCCACCACGGATCAATGCAAATCTACTTTACAAGACCAAGAAGAGTGTTGAAGATATGATGTATAGCGCACAACACATGTGAGTGTCCCACATTAATGAAAGAAGAGAGATGTGTTTACTTAATAAGACAAATGAAAGGGGCTACTCCCTTTATTGCCATATGTTTTTAAAGTGGAACCTCCTTTGTCGTGTGAAGTTGACTCTCTCTCCTTGTGATGGGTGCGGCCCATGCCCATATTTAACATGGTATAACCGTATAAGAGTCAGTCCCACAATTCAGAAAGTTAATTTACTCTAGGCCAATTGAAAAAGGGACCGCACATATGAGGGGGAGTGTTGAAGCTATGATGTATAGCGCACAACACATGTGAGTGTCCCACATTGATAAAAGAACAGAGGTGGGTTCACTTAATAAGACAAATGGGGTACTCTCTTTATTGCCATATGGTTTTAAGGTGCAACTTCCTTTGTCTTGCGAAGTTGACTCTCTCCCTCCTTGTGTCTTGTGAACCAATTCTATCTTCCCTTATCTTTTGTATATTTTCCAATCACATATGGGTTGTTCATGAGCTCAACAATTCCCCATATTTTAAGTTTTAACTAATGTGCAGGCCGAGTGTATTGACTCTTATAAGAATAAGTATCTAACTATCTATAGATTGAAAACTGTAATATGTATATTCAGTTTGAAAACTATTTACATGCAAAACAAAAAAAATATATACATCAGTGGAATACAGTGGCGGATTCACGTTTCTTTATTAGGACTTATGAATGTGAATGTTCAAAATAGGTCAAGTCAGTGCTCAAAATGAATATGAATGTTCAAAATAGGTCAAGTCATTAGTCATTACTTATACAGTTATACGTCGAAAAGGATATGTGTCCTACTCCTATCTCTGTGTACTTTCAACATATGCTTGGATTAGGAAATTTGCATTTTAAGACATAAGTAGAAATACTGGAGCCAAGCAAAAATTATAATTATTCTCCCCTGATCTGTAACTACCCAATGAGGCAATCACTATATGTTTGAAGTTTGAAATCGATATTTATTACCCGTCTGTGAAAGCTAAATACGTGCATTTAAGTTTCAATATCCAACTGCTGAACTGCAGACACAACCTAATTGTATTAATAACCATTCCTTCGTGAAGGGGCTGCAAAACTAGCTCATCATATCATTAAAGCATGTGTAACAGGTAAATGTATCTCCAAAGGTCTAATCTCCACCCTCTATTCTTTATTCTACTCTCTTTCAAGATTTATGTTAAAAAAATAAGCTCTCTATACTCTACGTAGTCTCATAGCAAAAAAAAAATAAGGACACATGTCATGGTCATAAAAAAAAAAGTGAAGGTTTCAGTTGTAGGAATATATAGATGCATATAGCGGAATTTCAGGAAACAATTTCCTAACATCTATCATAGGATCGCAAACATAATCAAACATATGAATCATTCAATAGGGATTAAACATCAAACCTTTGTAGCGTGATTTCTCTATTGTATGCAAGCTTTTGAAGATCCGAGAGCCCCAAGTGTTGCTCATCTAATTAGTCCACGAGCACCAATTGATTCCCACGTTTGCTAGAACGGAAGAGGATGAACAGATTTCACTCTCTTACTTTTTAGGGAGGGTGGCCGGATTTTCCAAAGGGAAACAAGAGGGTTTTTTCTCTCTCTTTTCAGTTTGAATGTTACTGTCAAAAAGAACGTTCTATTTCTCTCTTCTATTATAACCTTTATAATAGTAGCTAGGAGAATAAAATAAGAGAGAGACCTAACCTAACCCTAATTTCTCCTATTGGCCTGTTTCCTTATTTCAATTAGTTACTACAATGTGTGACCTCATAGGATTAGGTAAACTTAGTTGTAGGTACAATCAATATTGTTCTACTAACCAACATTTATTCTCTAGCAAGTAAATGTGATTACTAAACTAACGTAATTAATTATCTCTATAATAATTCCATTAATATTTAGTAATTGCCGGGATGTCTAAGGACATATTCCTTCAATCTCCCACTTGTCCGAAGACAAGAGCACAATGCTAAATTCCTTAAGTCACTTAATGCCAAATTTGATAATACCATGTTATTCTCAAATTTATGTTCCGTGATCGCTGAGTTCGAACTGCTCAAATAAGGATTAACTCTTTAATCCTATTCCGCATGGCCATGCAATTTTCCAGTTCTCGCTCATCAAGAGGCCCAGACACCATTCCTATTTAATAGGAGGGCTTATCCACTCTTGTATGACCATAACTCCCACTCAATTCTTAGCCCACATGATCACTGCCTTTATAACATCCTTTTACGGCGCGGCGTTTAACAGTGTCAAAGTTAAACTAATTATGTTGTGGTTATTAAGACATACTCATGTCTAAGTAATCCACTAAATATAAAGTTCAATTCTACTTTTAGAATCTAATTAGGTCCAGTCTCAATGTATCAACTATACATCCATATAATCAATTAGACATCTCTATGTCTCCATAGCCCATGGAACTGCGCTATCAATTAATTATATACTAGTCTTTTAAATAAATCACTTATGTCCAATTTAGTGATTTAGACTAGGGACTTTAAATAAATTGTGATTTTCAGTTCACTTTATAGGGTTCCAATATCAAAACGTTTTCGATAATCCTATTTGAAACCACAAAT
Source organism: Beta lomatogona (assembly GCA_947646795.1). Lineage (NCBI taxonomy): Eukaryota > Viridiplantae > Streptophyta > Magnoliopsida > Caryophyllales > Amaranthaceae > Beta > Beta lomatogona. The sequence continues at coordinate 265,592 of CANSNZ010001383.1, read as the reverse complement.
TATTTGGACATTTTATTTAATACTAAACCAAACAATTAAATAAGAACGAAATTTTATTGATAAACATTTCAAAGCATAATAAATGTCTTTACAATTGTAAACATGAAGTAAACAACCTAAAGCCATTCTCACATATGCTTAACCCCATAGACCTAGTATGACACTCATGCTTAGGTTGAGCAAGCGGTTTAGTCAGAGGATCTGCTACGTTATCCTCAGTATGAACCTTGCTTACTTTCACATCATCGATCTCTACCAACGATTTCTCGAATGAGAAGGAATTTCCTGAGCACATGTTTAGACCTTTGATGCGATCTGGGTTCCTTAGACTGAGCAATGGCACCATTGTTGTCACAATACAACTCAATGCCATTCTCAATGCTAGGAACTACACCAAGCTCACCAATGAACTTTTTGATCTAAACGGCTTCCTTTGCTGCATCAGCTGCTGCAATATACTCAGCCTCTGTTGTAGAATCCGCGATGGTACTCTGCTTAGAGCTCTTCCAGCTCACAGCTCCTCCATTGAGACAAAATATGAAACCAGATTGCGATCGAAAATCATCTTTGTCACTCTAAAAGCTTGCATCGGTGTATCCAGTAACAACCATCTCATCATCTCCACCATAAACCAAAAAATTATCCTTAGTCCTTCGCAAGTACTTAAGAATGTTTTTCGCTGCAATCCAGTGCGCATCTCCTGGATTTGACTGGTATCTGCTGCATATACTCAAAGCATATGCAACATCCGGTCGAGTGCATATCATGGCATACATAATGGATCCTACTGCAGAAGCATAGGGAACATTATTCATACGCTTGACCTCATCAGGACTCGAAGGACACTGAGTCTTGCCAAGTGTTATGCCGTGTTGCATGGGAATGAAACCTCTTTTGGATTTTCCAGCTTGAACCTTGCAAGAACCTTATCAATATAAGTCTCTTGACTAAGTCCAATCAGCCTTTTCGACCTATCTCTATAGATCTTTATTCCCAATATGTACTCATCCTCTCCTAGGTCTTTCATAGAGAAACAATTTTTAAGCCATTCCTTGACTGACTCAAGCATGGTCTTATCATTTCCTATGAGAAGTATGTCATCCACATACAAGACCAGAAAAGTAATACTACTCCCACTTAACTTCTTGTATACACAAGATTCCTCTTCATTTCTGAGAAAGCCAAATTTCTTGACTGCCTCATCAAATCTGAGGTTCCAACTCCTTGATGCTTGCTTTAGTCCATAAATGGACTTCTTAAGCTTGCATACCCTCCCTGGATTTTCTAGATCTTCAAAACCTTGAGGTTGTGTCATGTACACATCCTCTTTCAAGAACCCATTCAAGAAAGCGGTTTTGACATCCATCTGCCATATTTCATAGTCATGAAAGGCAGCAATCGCAAGGATTATCCTAATGGACTTCAGCATGGCTACTGGTGAGAAGGTTTCATCATAGTCAATGCCATGAATTTGTTTGAAACCTTTCGCCACCAACTTTGCTTTGAAAACACTAATGTTTCCATCCTTGTCTGTTTTCAACTTGAAAATACATTTGCATCCAATGGGTTTTACCCCATCAAGCAAATCAACCAAGTCCCATACTTGATTTTCAGACATGGAATCCATTTCAGATTTCATGGCCTCAAGCCATCTTTCGGAGTCTTGACTCTCCAAAGCATCTTTGTAGCTAGTAGGTTCTTCTGATTCTAAAATCGTTATTTCAGAACTTTCAGTCAAAAGGAAATCAATATATCTCTTTGACGGAATGATGGTCCTACAAGACCTACGTTGGGGAACAACAGAAGAAGTTTTTACCTCATTAGGTGGAGTGACTTTGCACGGAGTATCTCTAAGTGGGATGGTAGGAGGTACGTGAATTGAATGCACCGCCTCCTGAGCATTTTCATGCTGGGCCGCCTCTGATGAGGTGTTAACCTCATCCATTTGTTGCTCATCTCGAATTTCTTCGAGATATACTTTTCTCCCACTTGTTTTTCTGGAAATAAACTCCTTTTCCAGAAAGACACCGTACCATTACGAGCAACAAACACTTTGCTTTCGCTTTGGTTGTAGAAGTAGTATCCCTTAGTCTCTTTTGGGTAACCCACAAAGAGACATTTATCGGATTTGGGTGAAAGCTTATCAGAAAGTAAACGTTTTACATAGGCTTCACAACCCCATATCCTTAGAAAAGACAATTTTGGAACGTTTCCAGTCCACATTTCATATGGTGTCTTTTCCACGGCTTTGGATGGTGCTCTGTTAAGTGTGAATGCCGCTGTTTCAAGTGCAAATCCCCATAATGAAATAGGAAGATCAGCAAGACTCATCATGGATCGAACCATATCAAGTAGAGTTCGATTCCTTCTTTCAGAAACGCCATTTAACTGTGGTGTTCCTGGCGGAGTCCATTGTGAAAGTATTCCACAATCCTTCAAACGATCACCAAATTCTTGAGATAAATATTCACCACCACGATCGGATCGTAATGCCTTAATTTTCTTCCCAAGTTGGTTTTTGTACTTCATTCTGAAGTACCTTAAATTTTTCAAAGGATTCCGACTTATGCCGCATGAGGTAAACATATCCAAATCTGCTCACATCATCGGTAAAAGTAATGAAGTAATTGTACCCTCCCCTAGCCAACGTACTCATAGGTCCATACACATCCGTATGTATGAGGGCTAAAAGGTCATTGGCCCTTTCACTTGAACCTGTGAAAGGAGACTTTGTCATTTTCCCCATCAAGCAAAACTCACAAGTATCAAATGATTCGAAATCAAATGATTTGAGAATTCCATCTTTATGAAGTTTCTCAATGCGCTTTGAGCTTATGTGGCCTAATTGACAATGCCATAGGTATGTAGGGTTTGAATCATTTGCTTTATGTTTCTTGTTGTCTATGTTATAGATGTGGGTTTCTAAGTTTAGCACATATAAACCATTTGATAACTTAGCGGAGACATAGAACATATCATTCAAATACGCAGAACAACAATTGTTCTTTATTGTAAATGAATAACCTTCGGAATCCAAAACAGGAATCGAAATAATGTTCTTTGTGATAGCAGGAACATAATAACAATTATTAAGTTCTAAAACTAATCCTGAAGGTAAAAGTAGACTATATAATCCCACTGCCAATGTAGCAACTCGTGCTCCATTGCCAACGCGAAGATCTACTTCTCCCTTTCCCAATGTTCTACTTCTTTTGAGGCCTTGCATATTACAAATAATGTGCGAACCACAAGCGGTATCAAATACCCAAGAAGCAGAAGTTGCTAAGTTAACTTCTATAACATACATATCTGAACTAGAAACTCCTTTCTTTTGATCCTTCAGATACTTGGGGCAACTACTTTTCCAATGACCAACCTTGTTACAGATGTAACAATAGTGCTCATCAGCAACTTTTGGTTTTGGTGTAACGATTTCCATATCCCTTTCAATTGCAATGAAACGTTCAACATTCAATTTGTCCTTCGAAAGGACGGAGCGTAAATTACAAGTAGAATTGTTGGTGTTGATATTGTTGTTACTAGACATAATTACTACAACAAATAATAAAGCAAGATTCAATCAATGTTTATCGAGAAAGCAATAATTAAACAAATTTTAATTACTACTACCCTTTATTCAAAATGAAAGTCCCCTATTAAATAAAGAAATAATCAAGATCCCCTCCCACTACAATCAAACAGACTTTGGCTCTGCCTTCAATTTATAGTAGTTGAGGTAAGTAAACACTTTATTAATTATAACTAATTATAATTCTTGGTAGACAGGTTAACAACTCCTTGTTTAATCCTATCTCTTAGCTTCAAAACCCAAAACTTTGTCTTTTGATGATTTTGTTGAGTTAAACCAAACATTAACATGTAAGTTTCAAAAACCTACCCTACTATCCCCGGAACTATGAGCAACACCCTGCTTTGGCAGAACCTATTACTCATGATCTAAGGCTTTATAGGTGTTGTTTGGAAAAGCAATCAAAAACTCAATATTACTTGTGGGGACCTAAGTTTACTAATATGGTCAATTAGTAGTGAACACATGAATCAATTAACCACAAACAAACTTAGAAGCAAGCATTTAAACAAAATAAATGCAAGAGAATTACTATAAGCAATAACTAAATGATCTAGTATGGCCCCTATACTTAGGAAAATAAATAATCTTCATGAATCCTCCCTTGAATCTCCATGGATCACCTCCCTTGAATCTCCTTGGATCCTCATGCTTTGATTACATAATTTGAATTAAATAAATAACTAAAATTTAAAGTTACAAAAATACAAACGATTCGCAGATCGTATTTAATTTACATTCAAATATAACGATTCGCAGATCGTATTTACTATCCTAATTTGGGCCATACTAGTCATAACATGCAAAATATAATATCATACATATTACATTAAACATCCACGCATTTATAATATCATAATAAAATAAACACAAACTATTTACTTATTAAGAATTAACAAGCAAATAAAACTTTCCATAATAATTATAAAACTTAACAAATTTAAGCTAGGAATTATTTAAGAAACTATATTATTTTAATTCAATTACTTATTCACATATGGCATTAATCAATATTAATCACAAATTTGCAAAATAGGAAACTTTTGGATTTATGCTTTTTTATGGAAAATCAGATTTTCCTTAAAAAACAATTTTTTTTTTAAATGAGGGGTTGACTTGTTGACCGTTGACCAGCAGCACAAGGCTGCCAGTCAACAGCCAACTCAAAACCCACAAAACTCACGCAATATTCACGCGAAATCAAGACCATCACCACACCTCAACAACGACCAGAACCTAACGCCAGCGCACGACTAGTATTCACCCACTGCACCGACCGACGAGTCTCCGACATCCACGCCAGAAAACTCCGGCCAGTACAGCCGCTGCCAGCACACGCTAGCACCCATGCCAGCCACGCACGTCGGACGTGCGCTGCTGGTTTCGTCTCCACCACCCGGCATCTGCCCCTTTGCCGTCGACCAAACGGACCCCGAAGTGCTTCGCAAGCTCGCCGGCGACGCTCGCCAGCATCACAAACGCAGCTCCGGACTAGCAGCAGCGTGAGAGGGGTGAGGTGTTGCGCACGTCGCACGTGCGCCGCTGACCCTTTCGTCCCCGGCCAACCACCGTGGTACCACCCTCCCCGGTGGTCCACCCTGCCATGGTTGCCCTCCTCTTTAATTTTTGTAACAATTACTATTTAAATTAAAGTTATCTTTATTTAACAATTAATTAAAGATTTAGGAGATAATTAGATTATAAAATCCGAAAAAAATATATGGCATAAATTTTGAATCAAATAACAAATCTTAAACAAATTTTTAGAATTGTTGAGATTAGATTTGAATGAATAATCTCCATTAAACATTAAATATAACAAGAATTCAAAATTAGGGCAAAAATTCAAATTATTTCCAAAAATTCAGAAAATTAACAATTAAAATCTAAAATTTCGAAAATAATTTTTAGGGTGGTCTACTGAATTATCTTAACAAATAAAATCAAATATTTTAATTGTTATCCTTAAATACTATGAATAATCAAATTAAACATAAAATTTAACCAAAATTCATAAATAATATGATAAAATTCGAAAACTAGTGGGAAAATCCGAAAATTATTTCCAGAAAATTTGATCCCATCAACAAATTTTAAACCAATTTTAAAGGTTGTTGAGATTAGATTTGAATGAATAATCTCCATTAAACATTAAATCCAACAAGAATTCAAGATAAGGCAAAAATCAAATTATATCCAAAAAATTCAGAAAATTAACAATTAAAATCTGAAAATTTCGAAAACAATTTTTAGCATGATCTACTGAATTATCATAACAAATAAAATCAAATATTTTAATTGTGATCCTTAAAATTTATGAATAATCAAATTAAACATAAAATTTAACCATAATTCTTTAATAATATGATAAAATTTCGAAAATTAGTGGAAAAATCCGAAAATTATTTCCAGCTATCATAATATTTTAGATCCATGTGGGTGATGAAAATTAGATTTATTTAACAAATAAAAAATCAAATATTTAATTGTTAACAAATTATTTCAATGATTAATCAAGTTAAACATTAAATAATTCTAAATCTAACAAATATATTTATAAAATTCCGAAAATTTTAGAGTGATTTAAACAATTTATTTCGTCCATAATATAAAAAATTCGGACCTTTATAAAATTATTTGAGCATAGATCACAAATAAAACAAATGTTTACAAATTCCAATCAATTAATATCAAATATCAATTATGCAAATTCAAGCCATAAATAAATCCTCCCTTAATTGAATAAAAATAATAACTTTGCATACAATTACATGATCATGATCATATGAATATTATGAATTAGCCAAAACTGATACCACTATAGGAATATATAGATGCATATAGCGGAATTTCAGGAAACAATTTCCTAACATCTATCATAGGATCGCAAACATAATCAAACATATGAATCATTCAATAGGGATTAAACATCAAACCTTTGTAGCATGATTTCCCTATTGTATGCAAGCTTTTGAAGATCCGAGAGCCCCAAGTGTTGCTCCTCTAATTAGTCCACGAGCACCAATTGATTCCCACGTTTGCTAGAACGGAAGAGGATGAACAGATTTCACTCTCTTACTTTTTAGGGAGGGTGGCCGGATTTTCCAAAGGGAAACAATAGGGTTTTTTCTCTCTCTTTTCAGTTTGAATGTTATTGTCAAAAAGAACGTTCTATTTCTCTCTTCTATTATAACTTTTATAATAGTAGGAGAATAAAATAAGAGAGAGACCTAACCTAACCCTAATTTCTCCTATTGGCCGGTTTCCTTATTTCAATTAGTTACTACAATGTGTGACCTCATAGGATTAGGTTAACTTAGTTGTAGGTACAATCAATATTGTTCAACTAACCAACATTTATTCTCTAGCAAGTAAATGTGATTACTAAACTAACGTAATTAATTATCTCTATAATAATTCCTTTTATATTTAGTAATTGCCGGGATGTCTAAGGACATATTCCTTCATCAGTATCTCCATGGAGAGACCATGAAGAACCCTCCAAGAGTCCCATTAGTGGGATAGAACTAGCTCTCCATATTCTCTCTCCCTGGAGAGCTAGTTGGAGAGCCCTATTGTACATGCTCTTAGGTCCATTCTCTTCACCTTGTTTTTCATTATCTTATTTCTTTAGATTTTTTTTTTTTATTTTTTCTGAACTTATTTTTAACTTTTTAAATTTTTCAAAGGTATTCTTAATTTTTTTCTAAAATTTTCTTAATCGATCCATGATTTTTTTTTTTTTTACTTTTTCTAAAATTTTCTTAATTTTCTGAAAATGAGCAAGAAGAAAAGGTGAAGATAATCGTTTATTAGTACTATCTACCCATTTGTTAGTCACTTAGTTGTGTAATGTGTGGAGACAAGTCAACCAACTGAGAGAGCTGAAAATGATTGTCATCATACATTTAAAGAGTTAGTTTTTCTTTCTTTTTGAGAGGATGATACGCTTATCCTAATGAGGGTGCCTCAGCTCATATATATATTATCAATATAATAGTACAATGACGAGGATACCCTTAATATTCTCTATTACTTTTGTTAAGTCAGAAATTCCCTTAATCTTATAATAGACCTTCGATTTTTTTTAAATCAAATTTTGTAAATTTTGACCATAAATCATCATCAATATATAATACTTCCTCAGTTTTTTTTATTGCACAATTTCATTTTCACACTATTTATCAACCAACTTTGTTAATCTATAAGAAAAAACATAGTTAAGTAGGTTCTTGTTAGATTTGTCTCAATGCAAGGATTCCAAATATCAAATTGTTGTAATTTTTATTTATACACAGTCAGAGATATTGACGTTTAAAGAATCATTTCGCAAACGTGAAAAATGAAATGGCACAATAAAAAAAACAATGGAAGTAGAAAGTATAGTCATTTATATTCTTATTAGATTCGCTTTAACATACACATAAGTATCAACTTTTTATAATTTTTAGTACAACTCAATATAGTCATCCCATAATAAAGTGGATAAAGTATGATAACTCCAACCTTATAGTGCATTAAGGAACTCTAGTGACAATTCCGTAATAAGTAGGAAAAAATATACTCTAAAGAGTTACTACTTTTTTGTGTGTGTAAATGAGCGACTAAGCGCAGTGATGTAGACGGGATTTGGTCCCAGGTCTTAAGTATCACTCCCACAAGACTTCACCAACTAAGCTAGATTACATCCACTAAAGAGTTACTAGTTATTTGTTGATGATCTATCTATTACATGCCATGCATGTTGCCACATGTACTCCCCCCTCCCCCTAACAATCAAATGAGACATATTAAACAATATAAATGTATGTTATAAGAAGCGAACATATGACCTCTCATTTGAGATACAAATGTATTAACCAACTACTCTCATGTTGGTCATTATGGGAAAATATATATCTAAAGACAAGATAAATTTCTATTTTTAAGACAACTAAATACAAATGTATATATTAATACTCACTAAACTAATGTTAATAATAGCGTGTCCTACCTTTTAGTAATCTTATATTAAAAAAAAAGCTCTTCAAAATTTTATAACCTCCGTAATATTCATTGCATCGGTTGTATTTTTACACATTAACCTATATTTAAAAAATTTGTATTATATTTTTATAAGTAATTACATATATATATATATATATATATATATATATATGTACTCTCTTGAAGCCGAGGTTATATTGTTGAATAATTCATGATTATAATTTACTATGTAGAAAATTTAAAAGGAACTAGAAGATCATTTCCTAACCATAATCCAATGCTATAACTCTTTTTTTTCCCCACTTTTCTCGAATGTTTGATTTAAGACTTCAAATTCACACTGATAATTGATTAGGGGCATCGCCCGAGCCAAAAACCTAGTTGATCATGAAAAGAAATTCCCACTTAAGGTTACTCTTACCACGTATAATTCCATATTTGTGCTTGCTAGTTCGCAAGTTCCACCCTTCTGTGTTATTTCTTTATGAAACTGAAGCTGATGGTGTACTTATTTCTAGGCTATCTAACATATTAGGATTGTAAAATATAGATGTTGTAGATGCTAATGGGTTTGCTGGGGGCTTATCTCTTTTGTGGGATGCCAATTTTAAATCAATGTATGTAGTAAGTCGCAGAACTTTTTTGTATGTAAGATAGGGGATGTAGTTAAAGCTGAAAAGTATGAATGGAACTTAGTTTTTGTGTATGGATCGCCGTATCAACAATCACGAGCTGTTGTCTGGGAGGAATTAAAATCTTGCATTGAGAATGAATCAAAGAGTTTTCTAGTTTGCGGGGATTTTAATCAATTGGAAAGTAGTGACCAAAAATTGGGGGGTACCAGAACTATTAGCGGAAGGGAACTGTTCTTAAATTGGAAAACGGACTTGGGAATAGCAGAAATTTCTTCAGTTGGGCAGAAATTTACATGGTGTAATAATAGGGAGGGGGATGACATAATATATGAACGGTTAGATAGAGCTTATGGCTCAGAAGAGTGGATTCAGGCTTATCCTGATGCTGAGGTGGTAACCCTTCCTATTATAGTGTCGGATCATAGCCCCATAGTTATTTCTACGAATCCATTGCCAGAACGGAAAAAGAATCATATTACATTAGAGTCATGGTGCTTGGAGTTTGATGAAGTTAAGAGCATTATTCAGGACAGATGGAATCAGCAGTTCGAGGGTTCGCCAATGTTCAAGCTCTCGAAGCAGGTGGCTATGGTTAGATTTCATGTTTTTAAATGGTGTAGAGAGTATACGCAAAAGATGGGCATGGATTGGGAAAATTGGTCGAAGGATTGTAAAGAGGCACAATTATCTATGAATGGTTGTCATGAGGCAAAAATCCGAGAGCAGGTGCTAACTAGGATTCGGGTTCAGCTAGATTTCTGGAAGCAAAGAGCAAAAGGTAAGTGGGTAGCGCTTGAGGATACAAATTGTAAGTGGCTTTTCAGCAAAGCGAAATCGTGAAAAACGAGAAATGAGATTTTGATGATTAAGGATGACACGGATGTTTGGAAGATGGCAAAAAATGACATTCAAGATGTTCTTTCAAAGTTTTATATTGACATTTTTCGATCAACTTGTAAATATTGGGATGATGAAGTGTTGGCTATGACACGGGACATTGCCGACTCCATACCATTAGTGTCGGAAATACAAAGGCAGAATTTGAGTGTCAGTGTATCTGAACAGGAAATTACTGATGCAATATTTCAATTGGGAGGACTGAAAGCGCCAGGCTCGGATGGAATGCCAGCAATTTTTTATCAAAAGAATTGGGAGGTCGTTGGGAAGGATGTTGTAGCAGCTGTGGCTCATTTATTTGATAATGGATATCTTTTACAGGAATGGAATAATACGCTTATCTGTCTTATTCCGAAAGTTCAGCATCCTGAGGTAGCAGGGTAATTTCGTCCTATAAGTCTCTGTAATATCATTTACAAAATCATCTCTAAAGTATTGGTCAATAGGTTAAAGCCAATTCTGCAATCTCGGGTATCCCCTTTTCAAAATGCGTTTATTCCAGGGAGATTGATGTCAGACAATTGCCTATTAGCGCATGAAGTTGTCACTTTCTTAAAAAGGAGGAAACGAGGTAGTGAGTATCTTGCAGCTCTGAAGATTGATATGTTCAAAGCATATGATAAGGTGAATTGGGCTTATTTACAATGGTTGTTACAACGGATGCAATTTCCAGAGAAGGTGCAACATTGGATTAAGCAGTGCGTCACTACTGTTTCTTATTCCATTTTGATTAATGGGGAAGCTACGGAAAGGTTCAAACCACAATGTGGGTTATGGCAGGGTGATCCACTTTCACCATATCTATTTATTTTAGTGATGGAGGTGTTTTCCCGAATGCTGGTCAAAGCGGAGAAGGAGGTGTTGTTTCAAGGCATAAAAGTTTCAAGGAATGGGCCTTCAGTATCTCATCTTTTCTTTGCAGATGATTCACTCCTATTTTTTAAAGCAACACCTCAATCGTGTGAAGTTATTAAGGATGTTATTAATCGCTTCAGTCACATTTCAGGCGAAGTCATTAATTTTTTAAAATCGTTAGTCATGTTTAGCCCGAACACTCCGCAGAGTTGTAAAGCGAGTATGAGGAGTATCATTGGGACCCCTGCATCTGACGAATTAGGCAGATATTTGGGTAATAATATCGAATTGGATGGACGCAGTTCCAACAAGTTCCTACATCTTATAATAAAAATTCAAAAGAAGGTATGTAGCTGGAAGCATCTTGCTCTCTCACATGCAGGGAAGATTCTCCTCATCAATGCAGTCCTAGCGTAGTTATGCCACCACGTGCTTTCTGTGTTTCTGCTCCCTAAATGAATTTCGGATAGTATTAATGCGATTTTTTCAAGATTTTTGTGGAGAACTTCTTCAGGATCAACATCAATTCATTGGGAAAGTAAGAGAAAGGTTGAACTGCCTAAAGGAATGGGCGGTCTTGGGATTAGGAATGTCAGAGATTTTAATACGGCGCTTCTGGCTAAACAAGCTATGCGGTTGCATAAACGAGATGACCTGCTTGTTTCTAGAGTTTTGTTAGCCAAATACAAAGGCTCGCCTGTTTCAATTGGTTTAAAGCGGCAACATAGTGGCTCTGCATCGCGGGGTTTTAAAGGTATGTGTTGGGCAATTAATCAATGTAGGACGGCGTTCAGTAGAATAGTTGGCAATGGGGCTGAGACTCACATTATGCAGGATCAATGGGTTTTTGGCAAGCCTATAGCTTTAAGAAGGGGTTGTGATATAGAACAATTGGGTATTCAGAAAGTGAAGGACTTACTGAGCCCTGGATTGAAGACGTGGAATGCGTCGTTAGTTTGAAGGATATTCCCTAAGGATGTTGCTCATCGGATTCTGTCGATTCACCTTCCGGAAACTGATGTTAGTGATTCTTATGTTTGGAATAGAACAAACACTGGAACTCTCACAATTAAAGATGCATATGTTATGTTACAATGGTCACAGGAATTGCAAAGCAGGCAGAATGTGGACAGTAAGTTCTGGAAGAAGTTATGGGCAATGAATATGCGGCCGAAGTGGAAAGTCTTTGTTTGGCGCATATTAATGAAGGCGTTGGCATTAAACAACAATCTCAGGATAAGAAATGTCAACGTTACCGAGCGGTGTTATCTATGTAAAGATGCAACAGAGGATGAGGCTCATTTGTTTAAAGATTGCCCAGTGACTGCTAGAATCTGGTGGGGATCATGGTTAACTATATATTCAGGTGCAGAGTACAAACCATGTCTCAATTAATTACTGGATTACTAACTTCATGCACAAATTTTGGAAGGATGATGGTCCACAGAGTCCTAGAGTAAGAAGTTTTTGTGCATATATGTGGGGTATATGGAGGCATCAGAATCATGTGGTCTTTCGTAATAATAACCCAAATCCATTAGAAATTCTGCGTGTGGCAGAAGAGTGTCATCAGGAGGAGGAGGGCAGGTTCAAATACCATGATGCGAACCATAGAAATATGGATCAACATTAAAGAGATCTGGTGGTTATTTTTGGCAGGCAGCAGGCTAGCATATGTAATGTTAAAGTGGATGGAGCTTGGAAGAAGAATGTTAGAAAGGAGTGTCCGTCAGCAGGTATTGGTTGGATGGGGGTTTTGGAGGATGGATGTAAATTTCAGGGGAACGACCAGGTTAAAGCAGTATCAGCAATTCAATGTGAAGCAACGGCGGTGTTAAGAAGATTACGGGAAGGTTTGAAGTGCGGTATCTCGACAATTAGTGTGCTTACTGATTCCAGTTCGGTAATATATATGATAAGTAAGGATCAATTTCCATTTCACTTATGTACTATAGGCTATGATATACTTGCTATATGTAATAAGTTTAGTTATTGTGAAATTAGGAAGGTTGATAGGGAAGTGGTTCAGGTTAGTCATGATCTGACTATAGAGGCTAGGAACAGTAATCTTGTGTAATGCTTGTCTTTCTTTTTTTGTTTGTTCTTGTTGTAAAAAAAAAAAAAAATCACTTCAGGTAGTAGTATACGTACTCTCCTAGTGAAAGTGATTTTAGTTGCTGGGGCTCATCATGTACCCAAAGCCAAACATAAAAAATGGTTAGCTTAATTTCACCAAGTTTGACTTATTTTAAGCTATGTAATAAAGTTAGCTTGAGCATGGCTTATAATTTAAATGTTAGTTAGGTCAAGCTCAAAATCAAGCTGTGCTTGTTTCAACTTTAATATTCCATTCGACCAAGTCAAAAAATTACTCTCTATAATTATATAGAAAGTTTAGGTTATTCATATACCAACAAGATCAGTTCACCCTGTCAAAAAATAAAATAAAATCAGTTCACCAAAAAAAATACACCAACAAGATCAGAGCAAACTTGTGAGTTAATGCTGAACTAGTGGATTTTGATTGGTCTCTAGGCGCAATGAGGATTTGATTGTTTTAATGGATTTGAAGTGAAGATGTATATAAATCTCTAGGCATAACGACTTGTCATGAGGTGTTATCTCTAATTAATTTGAAGTGGACGTTAATATAACGAGGATCTAATTGTGTTTTTTTTTTTTACATTGAGAAAATTTGCATTAATTAAAACACGACATACAACCTAGGCTAAACAACCTAGGATCTAATTGTTTTTAGAGAGATTCTAAGTCATGAGGTATCAATTACACTCCTTCACCCATATATTTTTTTACCAACATTTTCACTATTATTATTTTGGTCTTTACTTTTGTGAACCAATGAAAGACCTATAGTTTGATATAGAAGACATTGACCATCGCCTTTTGTAGAACATAAATTGTACACAAATAGTTTCATTTCTTTTTTGCCCATAGTGGTCTTAAAGGTTTCCGCATAATTGTAGAGTGACTAATTCAAAAACATACCTCCATTTACATATTAAACAAGCTCTGCTCGACTACCTAATTACTAACTACGGGAATGAGATTATCTCCTGTTCTTTTTCTCAAATTCCCATTTTAAGAGTACCCCATTTTCTATTTACGAGTTAAAATTTTGCATTATAACCAAGGGGAGATAAAAATTATTGATTAGAGGCGTATTAGGAGAGTAAAAAAAACTTGATTTTCTTAATTAGTATGACCATAATTTGCTACATCTCTGTATTCTGAGTTCTACTACTAACAAATTAATTCCTTTCTAATCCTAACTAGGCTCAGAGCTCACTAGAAACTCCCAAAATGGGAGGAAAAGAGAGAAAAGTTCTACATACTCAATAAATTAAAAAGTAATAAAGAAACCAAAAAAATTAAGAAAAACTCCTATCTAAATAAAAGAAAAATGAACCCTATTTAGGTGATTGAGATGAAACTACAACCATGGTCAAAGCCTTTGTATCATCATGTGACTCTTGTGCTTGTCCACCCCATATTTTCATCCTCTCTGAAGCTTGCTCTACCTGTAAGTTTTACATTTTAAATTTCAACTTTTGAGTATTTTTTCCACAATGTAATAGGAGTATAGATATTGGGTTTTAACTTTGTGAATAAGAATGAAACTTGCAACTCACCTCTTTGTACCAGTTTGTTTTGTATACTATGTAGACAAGGATAAATGTCTGAAGACTAGTCCCACAAATCATTCCTATCCAAATACCCTGCATAGTGTTATACAAAGCCATATCACTGCAATTTTAAATCAACTCGCGCATTTTTATGTCAACTTTGCATAGTAATCGTTATTCATTTACTAACCTAATCCCATATCCTTTCACAAGTGTATAAGAAAAAAAATATAGTCAAGTCTTATTTGGTTCGTCTTAATGCATACTTTTATAATATTAACTTTTTATAATTATTACTCTTACACAATTAAAGATATGAACAAAGTGGTGCATTGGATAACTTGAAGGAAGAATATGTTGCATGTATTTAGAAACGGAGGAAGTATATAAATCAGATTAATAACGGTTTCATAAGATTATACAAGCAATTTCTATGATGAAATTTTATGAAAATACTTCATAATGTAATAGTAAGTTGGAGTATGAAAATAGGTAGGAGTTGACATTTACCTCTACACCTAAGGAAGTCTTGTAACCAAGTAAAAATCCCAAAGGCAGTCCAATTACATAGTAGGAGAACAAGTTTATGTAAGCAACTAAGGCCTGCCACCCTCCTCCAACAGCAACACCTAATTAACAAAATATATATACTTAGCCTTGCTGCCATAATCATCAATTAGATTTGATTTCGGATGACTAGATTTGATCAGAATGTACCTGATATGACTGGCTGTACACTGTTAAGTACCATGGTAATGCCCAAAAGATAAGCTAAATGAGCAACAGCTCTTTGCATTTCTTTGCTTTCTGTAAAGATTACAGCAAAGTGGTTCCTGGTGAGCATGACAGTGCACATCAGAAGGAGACCTATGCAGAGGGACTGCATGACGATGACGATCACAGAGTACTTGGCTGCCCTTGGATGCCCTGATCCTAGCTCGTTCGATACTCGAACGCTGTAGAGTTGGACAAGTTTTAGAATGCCTCAATATAATTGTTGCATGATACAAATGAATACGGCCTTTGTTCATTCCAACTTAAAAAAAAAAAGATCAGTAAAAATCAGTTTTAATCAACAAATATCAGTTTCTATCAGTAAAGATTTGGTTAAATCAGCAAAACTAGTTCCAATGAGCAAACAACGGTTTCCATGATGATTCAATCACTTTTAATCAGTAAGCCGCAAAAGGGAAAAACACAAAAGAATCAATAAAAAACAAAATTTTCAGCAAAATTCAATTTTATTAGTAAAAAGTTGTATCAATCACTATAAACAAGTCTTAAAAATTTAATTCATTTTGATTAGTAACATATTCTGAATTCATGTAAATTAGGTGAAGTGAACTGGTGAAGTAATACTTTTATAACAAGAAGAATGCATGTAGTTGTAGAATTACATGTTATTTGACTAATATGAATTTATAGAGAGGCAATATAGTATAGGGGAATTACCCTATGGCTGCATTGATTCCTATGAACAGCATGCCTTCCCACCCATTTACATTCATACTGCAAAAGAAAAACATTTGGATATTTTAATCAACTCTTTTTGCATACTTTATAGTATGTCTGGCATGTTAATGAAAGAAAGCATGATATGAAAATGTGTGAACGTGCAAGGGGCACAATTTTTTACTTTCGAACTTGGAAGGCAGATACTCTACCGTACACCCAAGCAACATGTGTTGTGCACACGCCTCCGAAAGGTACCTTTCCCTTTAGGTACACTTGAGTGTACGATAAAATTTGTGCCTTCCTAGAGTCTTCCTAACTTTGCTAAATTCAATCTCTTGAATTAGTTTTTAGAAGTTTTGATGCTTAATTAACTTAAGAACTTGATCTATGAATTAGGCTTAGTAGATACATATAGTTAAGATACATACCAGATAGATAGGGAACCCACAGCAATGACAGGATCTTCAAGGTGGCCAGTAAGAACAATAATACTCATAAAGTACCAAATCTCCAAGCAAATCATAACAGCAGAAGCAATAGAAAGCCTAACAAAAGGCCAGAGGTCATGAAAGGCTAACCAAGAGAAGCCGGTCCAAGCATCCTTGCACCAACCCATGATATAAATTGCTTGAGCCAATGCAATCCCCCAAGCAGAGATATTGTAGGCTAAAGCAGCACCCATAGTAGCCCACCCAAACACCTCGATGAATAGGTAAAGCATTATGACATGGATGATTAAGGCTACAAAGCCGACATATGCCATGATCGCGACATTGCTTTGTGCTTGTAGAAACTTCTGAGTCGGAAAATTTATGGCAAGTGAAAACATCTGTGGGAGACATTGTATGGTGAACTTCCCTGCAAGCTCAGCTATTTCGGGTTCTTGTCCTAGGAGCATAAGGATTGGGGTAGCACCTAAGTAGAGAGGTAAGAGCGCGAAGCAAGCCCCAAATAAGATTAGCCAAGATCTTTGCATGTAGATTCCTAGCATGTGTATTTGTCCTGCTCCATATGCTTGCCCACATAATGTCTCTAAGGCACTTCCCATGCCTAACTGTGGATTTTGTTGTCATCACAAACTACATTAGTTCATAAATCTCAACCCAAATCATCAACTTTTTTCGCATTGTAAGAACTTAACTTTTACATGTCAAAATACCAAAATGAAGATAAATGAATGAATTTATAAGGAGTGTTATGTGTCAAAACTATCAAATCAAAATGAAAAACAGACTTCATATCCCTAGCTCGTATTCTTCAAAAAAGAAGAAGTATAAAAAATTCCTACATTTTACCTATGTTACTCATACACGGATTAGTTGTTTACTCGGATACGAGTGTCCAAGTGTCGGACTCAGCCATTTTGCACAAAAAAGTCAAGTTTTTAAAATACCAAAATGAAGATAAATGAATGAATTTATAAGGAGTGTTATGTGTCAAAACTATCAAATCAAAATGAAAAACAGACTTCATATCCCTAGTTCTTATTCTTCAAAAAAGAAGTATAAAAAATTCCTACAATTTACCTATGTTACTCATACACGGATTAGTTGTTTACTCGGATACGAGTGTCCAAGTGTCGGACTCAGCCATTTTGCACAAAAAAAGTCAAGTTTTTAGTTAAAAATAAACTTTCCAAGTGTCTGTTCTGTACCCGATTTTTGAGGCAAATGAGGGTGTCGAAGTAACATAGCATTTTACTACCGAATACTATCAGCGACCCAGGCAAGCTTTCTTCGATCCACACAATGGCCTAGCCCAATTAGTTTGTCCTTTTCTAAGGTTAGACCATTTCGATCATTGGACTGCTCAACCTCAACTAATCTTTGCCACTTTTCCCGCTTGATGTGTCAAGCCCAAACAAACTTTTCGGGGCAGCCCAACCATGATCAATTCTATAGTATATTTGCATGTATAGTTGTAACTTGTAAGATTGGGTCCATATTTCAACTCCTAGCTAGAACTAATATGGGATTGTTGATTTCAATATTTCATAATATAATGCCAAATTACCAGGATTCACCAAAAACAATTTACACATTAGCCAAATATGTGATCAGAGGAGAAAGATTTGGTTATGAAATTAAAGTTCACATCTTTATCCTATAATCCTCATCACAACTCTTGTTCTTACACAGAATTAAACGAAATAGAATTTTAAAATTATTTGACTGATTATAGGTAACTGATTGCACCACGTAAAATATACAATAGTTTTGCATATGAAAATTTCTGCCAACCCCCCATCCCCAAGATATAGAAACTAAAACCAAGAGGAGGGAAACAATGCAATATGATGATAAACCAAAAGAATAATAAAAATTATTAGAAAGCTCACCATGAAACCAAAGACAAAAGTTCCAAAAACAGAAAGAGCAACGGCCACAGCTGAGAGCTCAACATCACCAATATGCCCAACAAAGATATTGGTGAAAGAATTTATACCATAATTACAAAGAATATTGAAAGCAATAGGACCTGCAATCACCCATAACTTTGTAGACTCTATCCACCATATACACTTAGCATCTTCAAAGTTTCTTATAGGAGGATAATCACCACCACCACCACCACCACCCTCGTCGTCCCCCGCCATTAGCACCCCTGATGGTGCCGGATGGAGCTCCTCCATGTGCTCACTATCACCACCGTAAGGATCACCAATCAGCGGTGCCTCCATCTCGACATTTTCCACCTCTTCCTCGGCATAGGAAGGGGAGGCATAGTCATTGCCCACCTCCCCTGCATTTTGTGCAGCTAGTTCTAATTCCTTAGCAATTTTGTCTATCTTTGTATTTTAAAAACTCTTCTTAGAAAACAAACTTCTATTTCTTCTAAACTTATTCAAGATATAAGGATTTTAATCCAAAAACAACTTCACAGAATAAATGTATGTATGTATGTTTACAATTCTATCTCTTTCATTTCATAATCTGTCTTTATTTTTTTGTGTGTTCTTCTTCTCTTCTTGTTGATGTTGTTGTTTTCCTTGTTCTACACCATCAGAAGAAAAGGAACGGTTGATAGTTTCCTATATTATATGTATTCCAACAATAGTAAGTTTGGGTGAATAGAGGCAAATTAACAATGATTCCTTAGACTTAGGAAACTCCTATTTTTCATGCACTCCTGGATTATAGCATAAGTTTTTTAAGGGTTAGCATTAATATAAAGAAAATTTATATAATAAAATAACGTACTGATTATTTTCTAGGGTATAAAATATCATATGCTTGCCTAAGAGAGACGTTTTATTGGGATTTAAATGTCTGACATTTAGGTGTTAGCTGAAACTTATTTCAGTTTTTTCCTTCTTTTATTAGTTTATGTCTATAGGTATAAATAAAGATCTATGTCTAGAACGTTTCTAAAACAAAATAAATGAAAGCATGTTTCTGAATTGTGGTTCATAACATTTGTATAGAATTTATTGTAGTAGAAGTATGTTAATGGATACACGGTAGATTAATGGTAAATTAAATGTGGAATATGACCACATAGATTGATTATTAGTAAATGAGTTTTAATAAGATGTCGGGTGACTACATTTGGTTATATTTCTTTGTCAAGACACAAATAAGATCAAATTTATTTGCACAAAAGAAAGTCATAGTACTACATAAAAATATTAAAAAAATTATTACTTAATCAACTAGATTGAGCTCATAGATTGACTTAGTTAGAGGTCGAGGGTTCACAAAGTTCACAATTCATTGAGCCACATATTAATTCATACTAACCTTTGTTATAAATACTACAACAGTTTGACTTTCACGCTTGCTAACGCACAACTTTAACCATTAATATCTTTAATTATGTATTTGTAAAAGTTGTAAAAAAGTTGATATTTTGAAAATATTATTCATTGAAACAAATCCAACAACATTTTATATGATCGTTTGTGTTTTTATATATTAGTAAAAATATAAGGTCAAAGTGAGGTGTGTAAATAGTGTAAAAGTCAAAGTGTTACATTAAAAAAGAAACAAAGGAAGTAATATCTAGCCATTGATTTTATTTGCTGTGTACCCTATAACCTAAATTGATTTCCCTCTAAAGCCTGTAAAAGCGATAATGTTGGAAAAAGAAAGTCATGGAAAGAGGAATTATTTCTCAATGTAGTGTTAGAAAAGAAAATAATTCTCAAATTGGTGTCAAGCTAAAAATAATTTCATAATACGGTGTTCTCCTAGGTTTGGACAAACAAAGCTATTTTTTTTTTTTTTAGGTTTGATAATAAACAGCTATTGCAAAGCGTAACAAACCAAAATCCAAAAGTCCTTCATCTTCTCCTCACTTACCCTCTTCACACCACGTGCAAACCAAAATCTAGAAATTTTCATTTATCTTCCCTGTCGAACATATACAACCATAGACGAGCTTGAATGCATGTAATCACTTAATGGAAATGTTAGTACTAGTATTAAATATACTCTCCTGTGATATAGTTAGCATTTATAGTTTTATACATTTTTGTAAAAGAAGCATTGTCTACTTTGTCTAATGGATTTGACTAGTAGTTTACTAAACTCAGATGATCAGTGTCATATAGAGTTGCTCTTGAACTACCTTGAAGAAGGAGATCTACGTCAATGGAGGTTAAATTGACATATGAGCTTATAGAGACTATCAACGTCCATGAGCACTAAAATGCGGAAACAAGTTTAGCCAAACCTCCGTTTTACCTCCAAATCTAACATGAACACTGAAATGTGGAATTATATTTTACTGAACACCAAATTATGGAATTACTTTTAAGTTAACACCAAATTGGAAATTACTTTACTTTCTAACACCATTTTAAGAAAACACTCATATGACTTTTTATCCTAGTGTATAGAACTATAGATAATCATATATAATCAAAGTGTGAACTATAAATAATAGCCGATATATTGCCATTAGAAAATAACAAAGGAAGTAATAACTAATTTGCAAAAATCCAATCTATTACGCTATTTGTTTCTCGGTAGATATAAAGTTACGCATAAACACAATGAAGTAAAATATTAGAGTGACCATAATTATCCAGCTTAGACTCACGTATCTAATGCAAATATGGTTAGATCTTTAACGCAAGAATTTGTCATTGTTCTCAATACTGTAAGACCTTTAATCATAAAAAACAGACCTCGATGTTCAAATATAATTAATGCAAAGTCCAGATCTCATACATATAACTCCATTTATTTAAGACAGATTTAGGATGTTCTTGGTCAACAAGTGTGAAAAGAAGACTTTAGTGACAGGTTTTTAGTTTTTAGTAAGATAAATAAAGTTAAAAAGTCTTTCTTAAAAAATCTGGTAACATGAGGACATCAAAAAGAAGAATGACGAATCTTTAAAAATCCATTAACTTCTCACTCAAAAATGAAACTTTTTAAATTTTTGGCAACGAAAACAATAGATTATAGATATTCAGATTATGGGCATCATATGAGAGTATGACCCAGAAAACAAAAGGTTGAGGAATTATAATGATGCTCCTGTCGCTTTTTATCCTTCTTTTCATATGGTGGAAAGGAGCAAAAGGTATGATTATTTGCTGAATCACATTCTATTCATTGCCCATGTGTGTGCTCTTTCTTTTCTACAATGGAGTGTTACAGCATTGAAGATTCTTGCCATCGAGATAGGGAAAAGAATGCCTGTATCTTATTTGAGTCCCGACAAAACCGACTCGTACCTAATTTATCTGAACTGAATCACTCACCTAGTTTCGAAGGTTGAAACAGAACCACATTTTATCTTCACTCGTACCTATGATTTGAGTCGAATTATCTTGAACCGAACATGATCCAAATGACCGCGTGTACCTGGTTTAGCAATAGAAGATTGTAATATCGTAAATGGAGCCATGGAGGAATGTAGTGTAGCAAATATTATGCATATAATTGCAAGTATGGTACACAAACATACTTGAGCACTCTGAAATGATACCCTTGTTGCATTAATTTCTTTAGATCACATCTGTAAAACATATTATACACTTGCATTTGTAACAAATGAAGCAGCTTTGCTAGAAGAATGAGATGCTACAGAATCTACAGAAACTCTAATGCTGTTATCATCAGGACCAAATCCACCTCCATTTGAAACTAGGTTCCCAGTTTCAGCCCCAACAAAAGAGTTTTCAGCAACCAAAGCTTGAAGAAGTTTAGGAGGTGGCGGAACACCTACTTCTACTACCCCTTCTAACATCTTCACCACCATTCCCATTGATGGCCTCGCTCCCTCCTCGTCTTGTATGCACCACACAGCCACCATCCCGAGCCTCTCTGCCTCCACTCTATCATATGCCACACCAAGCCTCTGATCTACCACCTCTCCCATGTTCCCCTCGATTATTCTCCGAGCTGCCCAAGGTGGGAAGAACCACTTATCACCACCACCGGTATCACCACTACCATGGGTCCCACCACTGCCATGGGTCCCATCAAACCCACCATTATTAGGTGGTGAGGGAGGCGGTGCTTCCACATTCCTTCTACCCCCGATAAGCTCCAACATTGTCATTCCATAGCTATAAACATCTGCCTTGTTAGTAATTGCCACTCCAGAGATCCATTCTGGAGCAACATACCCCCAAGTTCCCCTCATTGTTGCTAATACCCTACTAAAATCTCGGCCTATTAACTTTGCAAGCCCAAAATCCGAAACTTTAGCAGTGTAATCCGAATCAAGGAGGATATTCTCAGGCTTGATGTCACAATGAATAATACATTGTCTACATTCTTCATGTAAATAAGCCAAAGCTTTAGCTGTCCCAATTGCCACCCTAAATCTAACATCCCAACTCATATTCTGACCATCTTTCTTCAAATATCCACTTAAAGGACCATTACGCATGTACTCATAAACTAACAACCTATGAGAATTCTCAGAGCAAAACCCCCTTAATCTAACCAAATTCACATGCTGAACATTCCCAATCGTGCAAACCTCAGCCCGGAACTCCTTCTCCCCACCACTACCCGGTCGCTCAAGCCGTTTGACCGCCACAAGAGACGAATCCGACAATGTGCCACGAAACACAGTCCCAAACCCACCATGCCCCAGCTTCTCGGAGAATCCACGAGTCGCCCCATGAAGCTCCTTATACGAGAACACCTTCAAATGAGTCGCAGCTAAAATTGCCTCTTCTTCCTCTAATCTCCTTCTCCTCAATTCTTTTCTTACCACCCACAAAACCAAACACACAATCACTGAAATTATCACTAACCCAGAAACCACACAAATCAAAACCACCATCTTAATACTCAAACCCTTACTTTTCAACCAATTTTTCCCTACTCTAAGATACAACACCTCATCTACACCCCCCATAGTATTATCAGCTGTCAAATTCCTCAAATTAATCAAACTCCCATATACATACTTGCACATTTTACTCCTCTCATTATAAACCACCCCAACACAAGAACAATTACCTACACCCAAACAACCCTTCTCACACTCACCCTTACTCCCCACACCTCGAATCGACACCGCTTTCGCCCCTTCGAAGCTCATACTCCCCACCTCCACAAACCCATCATCCTCCCCACACACACTCTCTCCTCCTCCTCCCAATCTCCGGCACCCGGCCGAGTAATCCTTCAAACCCCACCCAAACCCATCCGCCGGCCCAAAACCCGGCGGGCACCCGCACACCCTCAATCCCTCACCGTAGCAAACCCCATTCGGGCCGCAGAGCCCGTAGGCCCGGCACTGGACCTCGGGCCGGGCCCAGAAAGAGTTCCAGTTCTCCGTCTGCGGGGACCACGTATACTGCCGGAGCTCCCCAGAGGGGACCACCTGAAACCTAGTAAGCGGAAGGGGCCCACCATCCGCCGCCGCCGCCGCAACCTCCGAGAACCCAAACGACGCGTTTTGACTAAAAGCACCATTAAAATAAAATCTGTAAATGTACATAACCGTCATTTCCGGAACATTCGAGAAGGAAGTACCAGTCCAGTTCCCTGTAATCCAATACGACACCGTATTGTTATAAACAAGCTCAATCTCACCGTACTCCGGTGGACTCAACCGCAGAGAATACCTCCCAGGAGAAGGGTCCCACAAAGACTTCCACGAAGTTAAGGAGCTTCTCAAAGTCAAGTTCATACCAGGTAGCCACGTGTCGGTAGGATGGTCAAAGCTCTGCCAAACGACGTCGTTATCAGGAGAGAGAAGTACGAGGTTACCGGAGTCGAGGAGACGGAGATGGGAAGCAGGTACGAGGTTGTCAGAACGCCAAACGACGAAGTTGACGGAGTCAGAGACTGTAAGTTGGTCAAAGGAGAGAGAAAGTGAAGCTGAAGAAAGGTCTTTTAATGGGGTATGACGGTTACATACCCAAATATAGGTTCGGGTTGGAAGAGACCCGTACCATATTCCTAAGTAAATGTTGCCTACTTCTAGGTTCGGAGTGAAGAAACCTAGTTCAAAGGTTAGGTTCGGGCTGTGAATCGTTGAGTTGGCTCGGATAAAAGTGAGCGAGTCAGAGGTTGTTGTGTTAACTAACAGAGGAGAGAAAATTAGGAGGAAGAAGATGAAGAAGATTATTTTCATTTTTTGTGGGTTTTTTTTAGGAGAGAGAATTAAAGTAAATAAATAAAAGGGGAGTTTTGAAGAGGAGATGGTGGGGGATAAAACGACGACGTGTGATAGAGGGAAGTCAAAATTTGAAAACATGTAAGTTGTAAGTGAGTGTTGGAAAGAAGACGAAAAGGAAGGTGTGATGTTGTTGGTGTGAGTCCAAAAAATTCCCACGACGTGGTGTTTTTTAATTTGAAAAAAGTAATGATTGAGAGTTTTGAGACATTTTATAAAAATGAAAATGTGAGGGAAAGAAACAAAAGGTTTTGTGTAAATTTGTTTGGTGCAGAAGGAACAAGAGCTTGTGAACAGGGTTGTATCAATGGGTCATATTCTATTAAAGGCCAATGGCTTTGGATACGATTACATTATTAAGTTTTTTTTTATTAGTAAAGATAATTGATCCAAAAATCAACCCATGCTAAGCTATTAGTATACAGAACACACCAGCTCAGAAGCTGGGTAATAACCCAGAAGTAAACGCCCAACATATTGTTGGGATGAGGATTCAAACCCTAGGCAATACCTTGAAATTCGACGTGGTACTCCACTGAACTACCACATCTCCCTCCGATTAAATTATTATGTATTATGTGATCTTTTGTTTTCTTACTCTATTTCTAAATAATAGTATGCCCCATCAAGTTTTTTTTAAAGGTATGTTGAATGTCTATTACGAATAGAGGGATTTTAGGGATCCTTTTTACAATGGGTAAAACTCAATCACGGAACCTTTGAATCAAATGTGATGTCAATACCACTAGGCTATCACCTGTTGTTTGTCCTATCTAGTTTATATAATCAAATGTTCTTTTTATGTTAGGTCAGTATATTTTTTGTTACACGTGAATCGTCAAAGAAGGTAAAAGTAAGAACTATGACCATATACATAGTAAACAATATGAAACAATAAAAAACTTTAAAGGGCGTATATTGTGTTTAGATTGAGAACTAGAAAATTTTGGTTTATTTTGTAATGTAATGGAAGCTAAGATAAGATTCTGATCTAGATCTTAGAAGTTATATGACTAACCTTGTTTAGGTTAGGTAAGTATCATCATTGAAGTAGATTACTTAATGTGTTAATTACAACCATGACAAAATCTTGATTAACGTTGTATCAAACACAAAAACCACAAGCAAACCAATAATGTGTGTTATAATTCGGGTATGATTTAGTTAGGTTGGACCAAAGTCTCCAACTATACTTTCAACAGAGGATGTACTACTAGGCACAACACTATCTATCTTGTAAAATAACATTAGTCGTTTATCCATATTTCAGAGGTTGGATCGTTATATCTAATTGATGTTTAGTTAGAAAAATACAAAACATCCCTATATAAAACTTGCAATTTCTATTATACACCATGATGTAATGAGCAAAATATGAAGAATGTAATGAATAAAAAGAATAGCCTTGAATGTATTCTCCAATATTAAAATGCAAATCGAAACAAAAAAAGTAGAGTTTCATAGAATTGTTGATTTAAGGTTAAGAAAAATAAAACTCTCTTATTAGATTGTAATTGTGTTTAATCTTGGAGCTTAGGAGTATTATCAAAAACATGGGTTTCAAACACACAAACAGGGGTTGATTTAACAATAACCAGAGTTTCAAATACACAAACAGGGGTTCTTATCAATAATCAATTGTACTTTTTGGGGAAAAAAGATGAATGGGACACGCAAATCAATGCAACTTTTTGTTTTATGGCAAAGATCACATGTTTACTTTTTCACAAACAGGGGTTGAGTTAACAAAAACATGGGTTTCGAACACATAAACATGGGTTGATATAACAATAACCAGGGTTTCAAATACACAAACATAGGTACTTAATTGTACTTTTTGGGGGAAAAGTTGTCAGTGTCACTTTTTGAATTAATATTATTTTAATGCTTCCCACAATATTTTATTAATATAAATCTGTGACTTGGCAAAGGTGTCACTTTCATTATGGGAATAGACACATACCTTTTCCACTTTTTTCTTATTTTAATAATATATGGTAGTGAATGGTTTTGTCCAACCGCTAATGAGCGTTTTATCACGCCTCTTGAATGTACTATATATACATTGTATAAAGCCATCAAATCTCCAACATTGGAACGCAAATCAAAACAAAAAAAAGTAGGAGTTTTATAGAATCGTTGAACTAAGGTTAAGGAAAATAAAACTCTCGTATTAGATTGTAATTGTGTTTAATCTTGGAGCTTAGGAGTATTATGCTAAATTCATCTGTCACTTCTCCCACTTCTCCCACTTCTGGAGACATGTGTGTAAATCCACTAACTGTAGGAGTGTAGGCGTGTAGGACAAAAGGCTACTGCTTGGTTTTTTCCATAAAGTATCAGTGTCACCACTTGCTTTTGCCTAATTGCCTAGTGCCTACCTTTTTCTATCAAGATGACTAGATGAGATCTACTCCCATTTTCACCCCAAATCTTGATTACACCTACTAGTACATTAATTGTAATCTATCAACATTATTACACTCTTAGAGCATGGCCACTCATGTCCCAAAAAAACATGCCATCCCTCTCTCTTATCAACTTTCTCTCTCATCTTATCAAAGTTTGTCATGCCTTATGACCCATTTTGACAAATGCACCCCACTCATGACCCAAAAAAAAAAGAACATCATCCTCCTCTATCCCACTTTTTACTATACTCCATCCCATTTTCTCTCTCCTACATCAATATATATTTATACCTTTTGATATTTATAATATCATACAAGATTATAAATAAATTATTTTTTATATTAACGACCCTAAATAAATTCATTTTGTAGTAATTGATTTTGATTATAAAATTATTCAATAATAAAAGCTTCCAAAAACAATTATTCATGTGCATACAATGTAGAGAGAAAATAATTAATTTTAGAAGTGTGTCAAAATATAGTAAAATGGATGTCTATTTATAGATCTCAAAAAGATAGGACCATTGGTAAAAAATAATTATTTTTTTTATTTGTATTTTTTAAGTTATTCAGATCACAAAATTTGAATTATAAAAAATAATCTTTATGACGCACTGCCACATGTCCACAAATAGATGGCTTGAGTCATAAGATGACCAACTATGGTTTGGGTCATAGGATGACCAACCATGGATTGAGTCATAGCATGACCCAAATGCAAGCATCAAAAAACCATGGATGCAACCCCATGGTTTTTTTGAGCAAGGTTCATGACTCAAATTGATGCCCAAAAAAACCATGAGTGGGCATGCTCTTATGCTATGTTATCTAAATCCATTATGCCATCACCTCCTTTTTGTAGGAGTACCCTTCATTTTTCTCACTCACCCTCTATAGTCTCGGCCTATGAGCAGGGTTATTGGGCCCGCCAACACTGGCATATACTTCAAGCAAGGTAGCCAGCCTATTGAGCCAATCTTTCCAAGGCCCATTGTCTTATGACTCGGCCCAATAGATATGTTCATTACTAGACCGATCTGTCAAACAACCTAGTAATTAAGTAGTAAGACTTGTAACTGAAAGTGACAGTCAAATTTTTTTTTTTTTTTTTTTTTAGGAGATTAAGTCAGCCCAAGGGCTAACCCCTACAAGGCTACTAGTCTGTAGGAAACACCAACACATTGGCTGGTAAGGCATGCATAGCATGCGAAAGAAACACCCCAGCATAATGCTAGGGATAAGGATCGAACCCCTGACCTCAGGGGCCAAGGGGGAGTGCTCTATCCACTTGAGCTAACTCCTATCCTTGAAAGTGAGTCTATGAAGGTATGAGAAAACTAATACTATATCTTCATTCACATGTGAATAGATTAAAAGGGAGGAGTGAATGATATTGTTATTTACGGCCCGTTTGGTTAGTGGTTATAAATAGTGACGTAGGAAGGTTAGCGAACAAGTTCGACGAAGAAGTTCGACAAAAGTCCTGAAATGATTTCTAGTAATCAGGCCTCCGGAGTTCGATTGCTTATTGTGATACCTTTCTGGAAGCGGAACGGGCCAACGAGTCAAACTCATCGCTTTGCCATGACGTACAGGCTTTTTAAGCCACCCGAGTTCGTTTAGGGCCCGAAAACAGCATTTTAAGTATTTCCGGATTTTATTATTTCCTTATTTTCGTATTAGGGTTTTGTTTTGAGTATTTAAACAACATTAGGTCATTATTTGGAGGCAGCTTTTGACTTTTAATAATATTTCAGAGTTTTACTCTTTTTCTGGTGGATTCCGGATTTCTACAGATTTATCGCTTGTAAATCTGTCTATTCTTGACCGAGATTAGCGCTTGCTTTTCTTTTAGTTTTCCGACTGTGTCAGGTGGTATCAGAGCAGGCTTTCTCCTGTTTCTTTTCGTATCTTGAACAGCCATGGGAGAACCAGTGACCAGAGCAGATCTTGAAGGAGTTACCGCGGCTTTTACCACGGCCCTTACTGCTTTGACTGAACAGATGACTGCGCTAACTACGCAGATGAACAACATGCAGAACAATATTACTCATGGAGAAGACAGGAGAGGGGAACAGATTAAAGTTCCACGGGGAAGAGGCAAACGAACTCGGGTGGCTTAAAAAGCCTGTACGTCATGGCGAAGCGATGAGTTTGACTCGTTGGCCCGTTCCGCTTTCAGAAAGGTATCACAATAAGCAATCGGACTCCGGAGGCCTGATTAGTAGAAATCATTTCAGGACTTTTGTCGAACTTCTTCGTCGAACTTGTTCGCTAACCTTCCTACGTCATGGGAATAAATAGTGGTAATGGTAATGAAATTTAGTGTAAATTTGTAAAGATTTTCACATGTTCATGACCATGGGAATGAAACTTTATCACAAAACATGGGTTTCCCTTTATAAATTTTCATTACCACCCAATATCTCCTTCCCAAGTGGTAACGGATGGTAATGAGATTTTAGGAAGAAAATGGATATCTTGTGATGAGGTAGCATTACCATTGGTAATGACATTGGATTTCTAGTACAAATTTACACTATAATGCATTACCATTCCCACCATTTATAACCTCTTACCAAACGGGCCGTTAGTGTATGTGTAATTGCGTATGCTACATAATATAGGGTTTGTGGAAAATAGTTTAGACTAAAATTGATAGGAACAGTCCCAATTATGGGCGTTCCGTCATTTTCAGTCCCAACTAAGGATTATTTCTGAGCGATCCCAACTATGTATCATTTTTGCCAAAATTGGTCTCAGCAGGTCAATGACCTGCTACAACAGGTAAAATGCGTTTTTTTTTCGCCACAACCTTTTTCTTCTTGCTCCCCCACCACTTTCTCACTCCTCCCTCCACCTCTTTCTCACTTCTCCCCCCACCATGTCCTTGCTGGTGCCGGAGTTTCTGCCCCAATCTCTCTCTCCTCGAGCCTCGCCTGCTGCTTATCTTTCATGAACTCCTCGTTCGCAAATTCTCATCTTTTTGGGTCAATCTTACGAAATCCCGGACTTCTAGTACTTCTTAACCAAGAGTCTAATTTTGGCGCACTTGCAAAAACTAGAAAAGAAAAACTCGTACGCGCCAGAATCTCGACGAGATTCCTCACATTAGCACAATCTTAGCCGTCTAAAACTTTGAAATGTCTTTATCAGTATTAGAGGTGATCATGGGTCGGGCCGGGCCGGGTTCGGGACGGGCCGCGCAGAAAAAAATTTGCACATTGTGCGGGCCGGGCCCAAATCCGGGCCAAAAATTTGTGCCCAAAGCCCGGTATTTCGGGCCGGACCGAGCGGGCTTTTGCGGGCCAAAACGGGTCAGGCCCAAAATTTAGACTAAAAAGTGTTTTTTTGGCTTGTCCAAAGCCCACCAAAAAAAAATGGCCGGCCCGGGCCCAAAAAAACTGCCCAAGCCCGCCCAAAAACCGGGCCGGGCTGGAGTTAATCAGCTCTAATTAGTATGAAGCTCTTATAACACCTGATCCCTCCCCTCATCGTAAAATATGATTCAAATTTGGGCACTCCAATGGCCACGTCCATTGCTCAAGCACTCCTACAATCACAAAATCACACACTTAACCCTCCATTTCAGGAATTTCCTCCCTCAAGAGCTCGCCGAAAACCACCAGCGAAGAAAACCCCAAAGTTTATCATCATTTTCTCTCCTCTGTTTTTGTAATACCCCGATTTTTAAGAGCGTTTTAATTAGCGTTAATCATATTTATTATATTAATTATGTTCCGAAAATTATGAATTTGTAATTGAGATGTTGCAATGTGTTTGTTAATTTAGTTTTATAAAGATATTATTATTTAAAATTATTTTGGGTTTTAAATATCCAAATGAGTTGAGCGGTATTTGACCCAAATAGGAAATCAAAATCAGTTTTCCTTCCTTCCATTTATGTTTGTCGGTTTAAGTTGGGAATCAAACCCCCCAAATCCTCTCTCTCTCTCTGTCATTTTTCCTCACCAAAAGGAAACCCCCAACCCCATTTTTTTATCTCTCTCGTGAAACCCCAAGACCCCAAGCCCCAAATCCTTCTCTCCTCTCCCTCTCAGCTCACCGGTGTTCTCCCCGTCTCGCCGGAGATCCCGAAGCTCGTCGGAGCTTTCTCTCTCCTCTGTCGTGCGACGCTGCTGCTGGGCGTCGTTGTTGTTGCTTGTCGTCGTTGTGTTGCTTTGCGTCTTTGTCTTTATTCTTTGCTCCTCGCCTTCCGCCGCTGCCGGAGTTCCGCGGAACAACGACCAAAGCTGGGCGGTTTTCCGCCGCCGACCTCCTGTGCACCGCTGCCTTCGTGTGCCACCTGCGCTGTTCGCCGGAGCTCAGCTCCACTTCCCTGCTTTGTTTCGTCCCTGCTCCAAGTGAGCAGAGGTACTACACTCTCCTCTTCTTCTCTCTTATTCTTCCCATATCAAAGGTTAATATTGAAGTTATGAACTCTGAAATTTGGGTACTACCCCCTTTTCTCCCTCTAACTTTATTGATCTCCTCTGTGTACTTGCAAAGTAGAAAGTATGTCATTGTTAATTTCTGAGTTTTGAGCTGGGTGAAATATGAAGATGTTGCTGTTGGAATTAATTGGTTATGTGCTTGGTGATTGAAGCTTCTGGTAAGCATAGCTAGTTGAATATTTCAAACATAAGAGCTCTTGAATTGATTGACCCTTAAAGGTGGATTAAGTACTGAACCCAACTTGTTTTCCCTTGTTTCCTTGTTAATCCAATTGGGTTAAATATGTTCCTGATATTTCATTTATGAGATTTATGTTGTGGAATCTGCTTTAGTTATATATATGTAACAATGAAATGAGTTTTTGATTTGGATATTAGTTACTAAAAAGATTTGACCTTCCTTCATGTACGGATGTTTGGAAGTTCACAGTATTGATGTCTTATATGATATTTTAGGTTGTTATAAAATCAGATTATAATGGATTGTGTTATTGTTTCAACCTAACTATAGTTCATGCTTGTAAGTCAATCTGGTATTTTATGAAATGGGATGAATTAGTACTTTCTCTTATGAGAACTGTTGTTGTCGCTGAGTTAATTAAAGAAAGTTGGCGAGAGATTAAGGTTGATCGAGTCTCGTAGGAAGAATGTTAGTAAGTTGGTGAAGTAGATAGCTTTGAGGAAGCTTAACTAAACTAAAATGATTTTCTAAAGTTGTTAAGTATAATTCTAAGATGACGATTAATTAGATGAGAGTCTGTAATAAGGATATTATATAAACATCATAAATAAATCATAAATGAACTTTGGAATGTCAAGTTAAAGTTGACTCTCGTTAGATAACCTCTAACAAGAGATTTATGATTATTCGAGTTAATCTTTCATTGAAATTAAAAGTAGCTTAACGATATACACATTGAATGCCTCATTGTTACGGAGCAAGTATGTGTTGTGTTCCTTAAAATGATCTAAAAGTACGAAAAAGATGACTTACGTGTATTATGAATTACGAAAGGTTAAGAAATGACCTATGTGAAACCAGGACGTTATGAAAAAGGTCTTATGCTATGTTTCCGTAGATGATTTGAAAGTATGAAAGGGTTATCATTATGATGTTTATGCTACAAGTTTGCCATGTATTTCTGATATACTTAAGGTGATGAGTTATGTTTATAAATATCTGATTATGCAAAAGTATATGTTATGAATATGGTTATGAATATGTCATGCATATGATACGTTCCATGATTATGATTGCGATGATGTAATGTAATTATGGTTACGTTATGATGATGATTACGTATCACGATTACGATTATGTAATGTGATTATGATTCGTAAAAGCAATGAAACATGATAAAGCTAAGTGAAAGATGGTTCTTGGCTGTATATTTGGGTACCGCAAGTGTCACCTTTGTTGTGGCCACCCTACTTGTTAATGAACTTAATTGGGTACCGCAAGTGTCACCTTTGTTGTGGCCACCCTACTTGTTAATGAATTAAATTGGGTACCGCAAGTGTCACCTTTGTTGTGGCCACCCTACTTGTTAATGAATTAAATTGGGTACCGCAAGTGTCACCTTTGTTGTGGCCACCCTACTGGTTAATGATTTGGGTACCGCAAGTGTCACCTTTGTTGTGGCCACCCTATTGGTTAATGAATGTATGTTATACTGCCAAGTAACCAAAATGAATAAGTAAAATGAAAAGATAAGGATGAATCTCATGATATGATATGAACCAGTATGATATGTTATATAATGATTTATGTTGCTCTTCTCTTTACTAAATGTACGCTCTTTCTTGTTTTACAAAGCTTGGATGTTAATCAAGTTACTAATATGACTTAAGTAAGATGGAAAGATGTGATGAAGCATATGATATGATATGAAAAATATGCTATATGGATTATGTATTAAATGATTCAATGCTATGAAGTATGATGATATTGATGTTACGAAAGTATGATTATGATCGTGATTATGTTTTATGATTCCACACATTATGTTATCGAAGTTGGATTAGGAAGTATGTAATGTTTTATGAATATGATGATTTGTAATGTTTATGAACGAATGTTATGAAATAACTATGTTATTAAGATGATATGATCATTACTAGTTAAGTAAATGAAAGATGATGATGATTTATGATATCCTGCATGACTTAAAGTATATGTCTATGAATGGTTATTGTTTAATAATATGAAAGTGTGTTTTCCGCTTTGATATGAAAGAACTATGATGATGTTACGACTCTGCTATGATATCTGTGAGAACTTATAGGTCATGAAAGATTATGAATAAAGTGAATGTTGTTATGTTATGGTAATGTTGTAATGAACGATGTGAACGTACTAATTACGCGAGAATCGTAGACACCAAAGCATGTTTTAAGAATGTTTTATGGGTTAGTACTCAGCATTGTGCTGATATGTATGTCAATGTTTTGTTTTGTCACTACTGTGGCCTGTCACTTGGTGGGTGGCAGTGTTACAATAGTTTCAGGTTGAAGTTCTGGAACATCTTCTCCAAGATAGAAGCAGTTACGTGCTAAGAGTTCAGCTATGATTGTTTTATGTTCTTTTGAGGCGAGGACGTTCCACTTTGTATTAGTTAGTAATTAATGGTTTAGTTCCATTTATAGTTCTGATTGAGCAATAGTGCTCCTGATTCTCTTTAGCTGCTACTCCGCGAAAGCGTTGAGTTATGGATTGGGAATATTTTATTGTATCAGGTTTTCAAACATTTTCCCATTTTGGGTTGTCCAATTTACAAAGGAAACTCTGCCGAAATTTCTAGAAAATAGTAATCTATTATTAAAGTGTTTCTTTAAAGAGGGGCAAATTAAGGTATTGTCCCTGTAAGTTAATGTTAAAGGTCGTCTTGTATTTTCCCATAGTGGAAAGTACGGCGGTAACGCACCGACTAAGCTAAGCCTTCCGCTGCTAATCTTGATTAATTAGCTTAATGAGGATGTTTGAAAGTCGGGGCGTTACAGTTTTAATGTAATACCAAAACACCAACATCGCCGCAACACTACCCCCGCCTGCCACCACAGCACCACCCTCCACCTGCCGTATTCATCATCCTGCCACCTCCGTAGACCGTACGCCGCCTTTCCGTGTCCAAGCCGGCCAGCTGCATCCTTCCCCTGATCTTGCATATCTCTCTCGCTACTCCCTAACTCTCACTCGCTGCATTTTCTCTCCTTCAACTCGGTTGCGTTGCCGGACTGCCACCCTGATCACCGTTCATTGCACACCAGGTGTTCGATGAAATTCTTCTTAGATAAGCAAATACCCATTTGTTGCACATATTCCATATTGCATTCAAAAAAAGAGGTGGCAGGGGAATGAGGATGGGTGGCAGGTAGGGCTGTTCACCGGTCCAAGACCGGACCGGACCGGACCTGCTTGGACCGGAGGACCGGATTTGTGGGATTCGGTGGACCGGGGACCGGACCTGTTGGACCTGATTTTCGATTATTTTTTTTTGGATTTTAAATATTCTATTTGTACCTGTTTTGCGAATTTTGGACCTGTTGGACCTGTTTGGACTTGTTGAATCTGTTTGGACCTCTAAAAATGACTTGGGCTGGCAGTTTAAAAAAAAAATGCTAAAATTCCGGGTTTTCGGTCCGGACCTGATTTTTCCGGGTTTGGACCGGACCGGACCGGAAACCCGAAATCGTCACTTTCCACGGACCGGGGACCGACCGGAATTTCTAGGGGTAGGAAGAGTGGGGTGGGGAGGGGGTGGCGGGGGAGGGATGACGGGGGAGGGGGATGGGATTTCGAAGCTTCCATAGTTGTTTTAATGAAGGAGATAGGAGAGCGAAGAAGGAAAAAGGAAGAAGGGAACTTACTTAAATTTGTCTTAAAAAAAAAAAAAATCAACATGTTAAACAAGTAACCAGTCAACTGGGACCAATTTTGGCAAAAATGATGCATAGTTGGCACCGCTCAGAAATAATCCTTAGTTGGGACTGAAAATAGCGGAACGCTCATAATTGGGATTGTTCCTATCAAATTTTCATGCAATTATTGTATCATATGACAATAACCCTAAAAAGGGGATGAATTAAAAAATGGAACTACTTATGAAAAAATTAAATTGGTTGAGAAAGATTCGGTTGCATTACATAAAATATACAATGATTGTAGAGTATATTTTCTAGTCTTTTATGTTTTAGGAACATGTAAATATTTCATTCCATTAAGCACAAACTAAGGCTAAGGAAGCTAGCGGCAAAAACCAAACTAACAGGTATATAACGAACAATAAACAAGTATCAAGACAGAACTATTTTTTTTTTAATAAGGTAAGAAAAAGGGATTTGTAGAATATAACTGTCGATATCAAAGTCTAGAAGATGGATATTGTTAGGCAAGAGCAGCCACATCCCACAAGAATACAAGATTAGCACTGTTGCGAAATTTAGCTAATTCGTTGTATAAACAATTGAACGTTCAACAAAAACGGCTAGTGGATTTTTCATAGCAAATTAATATATTGGGTCAACTGATTTTAACGCACTATCATTGATCAACTAGCTAAAAAAACTGAGAAATGATGTCTGCTTTGTACGTATTACCCACTGGGAATTATATCAATCTCCTAAATAAACTTATTCAGCTTATCGACAATTGGAATTTCCATGGCTTGAAATGAATGCCAGCACACACAGGCACAGTGATAGGAGAAGATGCCAATGAAATTAGGTTTTTGTTATTCATAGTCCTATAACTAAGTTTTAAATAAAAACTCCAAAAGTGGTATTAGTTAAAAACCTATGACTAAATTTAGTTTGTTCCATAATAATAATTGCTTGGTTTTTTCAACTTTAGGAATTGTGCTTGATGCTTTGACATAACCAGAGGAGCTATGTCTAACGACTAACATTACTCAGGGAAGGATCTTAGTTTGGGCTCATAAGTGCCTCACCCCGACAAGCTTTTTCTAGCATATTAGGTACATTAGATATTTTACATTATATATACTTTCTCCGTTCTTAAATAAGTAAAACACTTGTAACATAATGAATAAAAAAAGCAACTTATAGTCTAGAGGTTGGGTATCCAAAATTGTCCCCATCAATTTTCTAGCCCAAACCCACTAAATCATGTCATCACCCTTTCGAAAAGATTATAAATTTATCACATATCAAACAAATTGTTACTTAAGTACTAATGTAATACTTCAAAATTGCAATTTTTTGACTTTCACATTTGAATATACACAAGTACACAACTTTGACTATTAATATATCTAGATAATGATCAAGTTATGTGATGACATGCCTAGAGAAATGTTTCAAGTAGTATGAAAAAGATGTAGTTATTGGATTTTTTTTTCTAACAGCAAGAACAAATAAAGAAACAGACTCACACTATTATGCCCTTCCTAGCTTTAATAGCTAAGTTATGAACACTCTGAACATACAGCCTATTGACTTTTTGAAAGACACAAGACTCAAATCTCTACTTATATTTTTGGTTTTCAGAATTTGATCACGAGTATACTAATCATAATTCTTTTAGAAACTGTAAAACAAGAAACTGAGAAATACTTTCTAATTCCATATTTCTAGCTTTTAGTTCTTAAGAAACCTAAAAACGATAAGAAAGCTAAAGATGATAACCCAAAGCTCAACCATTTTCATTTGATGGCCAAAGCTTAACATTCTAATCTCACTAATAAACTTCGTCAATTGTTAGAAATTTTACAAGTCATATATTATGCAATTTTACCAGATTTAAACGTACAAGACAAGTTCCCCTTCCGCATCGTCGCACTGCAAAAGGTGAAGAGTTCGAGAAAAGTGGCACTTAATAGTAGTAATTTAATACACGGTCTCATCAGATGGTGGACCAAACACAGGTAACGAAGAAATGCTACTGTGCAATATTCTCATACGAGGATGAGTGTCTTAGCTACCCCCAATAGATTAAAAAAATTAGTTCTTTATGCTTTTGTACTAGTTTAGTTTCTTTGTGTTTGTAGGGTTGTATTAACATTAGGTTGTACTTCCTTTTTTTAAGTAATGCACATTTTCCCCGTTGTCAAAAATAAAAATTAGATTAAAAAATTAAATACCAAGATTACTTTAAAATCCTAATTGCCAAAAATAATAGCTTTCGGAATGATGTGTGCTGTAGAACTCGTGATCATGTAAACTTCTACTTTCTCCGTAACATAATAAATGCAACAAATAAATATTATTTGTGACGTATAAAATATTTGTTGCGTTTATTTTGTTACGGAGAAAATATATGGAATAGTATTCTTGGAAATTTTACTAAATTTACCAATATAGTGATATAGGATAAGAGAATATAAAACCTCTAAATCGCTAGCAAGTATACCAACATATTTGCAAAGAATAGTACGTACTAGGGTACAACAACTAGTTTTGCCGAACGAATATATCAATACACTATGCCAAATCAATAACCTTAGACTTCAAACAAATATCCCGTCAAAAAAAGAAAAAGAGACTTCAAACAAATATGAGACTTGTACATAAAATGGACGGAATTCATTAAAAAGTTAGGCAGACTATGACATACTTCATTCTTTTCGGGATTGGGTACATTTTTTTCATTTTCACACACTTGAGAAAGAGGCAAGTCGGGCAACGCAGTGTGCAGTCCAACTTCAGAGAAAAGACGGGTGAAGCCCCCACCATAAACTTTGTTATTTTCCATAATAGACAAATACTATGAAATAAAGTCAAGGCACTTGAAAACTATGCATCACCTACCCACCTTCTATAAGATTCTCAAAATGTAATTCGTAATATTTTTACTACCCTCTGTTCTTTTAATCCCTACCTTAGCTTTCCCAATCCGTAATACTTCCTCCGTTCTGTTTTAAATGAAACATTGAATAAAATAACACTATTTATTGATCAATTTTGACTCCAATTTATCGCCATTATATAAAGAAAAACATAATCAAGTGGGATCTTATTAGATTCGTCTCGATGCATACTATCAACTTATAACTTTTTAATATTTTTTTACGTGTGCACAACTAAAAATATTAATAATTAAATAAGCACGTTGGGTTGTGTGAAAAAACAAACGTTTCATTTAAAACCGAACGAAGGAGTATACATATTTCACCATCAATATTTTTAGTTACGCATCAGTAAAAAAAAGGCAAATGCTAATTTCATTAGTAAACATTATAAAAGTTTAAATTACGACAATATTCAAAGCAACGAATTTAACAAAACCTCACCTGAGCAAGATTCTTATATTCTTTCATACTAATATAACAAAATCCAAACTATAGCCATATATTTCCTCCGTTCTTTTTCTATTACAACAATTGAGTTTTCACGCTTGTCAATGCACAATTTTAAATACTAATATCTTTAATTACTTTTTAGTAAAAATTATAAAAATTTGATATTTTAAAAGTATATATAGAGACGAATCTAACAAGACCCCACATGACTATATTTTTCCTCATGTAAAAATCACAATCGATAATAAAAGGATAGTGAGTGAATAGTGTAAAAATCCAATTGTTGCAATTGAAAAAGAACGGACGAAGTAGATAGCAAGGGGAAATATAAAAGGGAGGTAGAAAATATATTACGAATTATAACATGGACAATTTTTCTGAGCGAAATGTATTCCATCAACAACACACCCATCAGGCCACCACCCTTTTTCGTGAATATTATAAAGCTATTACGTCTTGATAGGATTCTTTGACAAATATGTCAAATGGGTCCAAAATTGTTGGAGTGACAGCAACGTACTCCTGTAACGTTACTCCTAGTCAAAACATTCATCATTGATCATACTACCAGAAATTCAGAATGTTTACAAGAACATTATACAGTTCCTCTTAACCCCAAAACAATAAAAAGGAACATATTGGAGAGCAGTAAATTTCAAAAACAAGGTAAAAACTTTCAGTCTCTTCTCTCTTCTCCATCCCCCACCTAAAATTCCGAAAATGGTTACTATAAAAATAAAAATCCAAAAATTGGAGGGGGCTGGTCAACATATCGGGTTTAGGAAATAATGTGACTGTTACAAGCTAATTAAATCGCTTATCGACAGCAGAAAAAGTACTTTTCCCCTTAAACTAACTAGACATCTATGTAACAAGAATTACAT
Organism: Beta lomatogona; assembly: GCA_947646795.1. NCBI lineage: Eukaryota > Viridiplantae > Streptophyta > Magnoliopsida > Caryophyllales > Amaranthaceae > Beta > Beta lomatogona. The sequence goes on along the minus strand of CANSNZ010001383.1, from coordinate 225,928 downwards.
TAATGGTGGAATAAACCCAAAAAATTTAGTTCAAGTATGAAGGTGGAACAAACTCACTGTTGATAGTTTGTATACTAACCAGAATTCAGTGACAAATCACACTGTCTTCACTAAAGAATATTTTTTTTCCAAAAAAAAAAAAAAAAAAAGATTGTATATCATGCAAAAGTAGACAGACGCACTAATTAAATGTGTAAATAAAATTGCAAAAGAAAACTAGGCTGCCAAAAGGAGTAGGGGTGAGGGAGCTGGGGAGGACGAGGGAGGACCAACACCACCTAAGAAAGAAAAAGAAGAGGGAAAAAAATCTGTACATGAAAATGGAACTTTGCTATAATAATACAGACCAGAAGGCAAGTGCTAACCGTTGCATGCTTTTCGCTGTTTCCAAAAGCTTGCTTGTACCTGTATCCGAAGCTTGTACATATTTGTTTGAATGAAGCAGTCAGATTTCCAGTCACTGATACATAGAATCAGAGATCAGTGCAAGAAACTCCAGGACAACCACTATCAATGGAATGACCGATGTTGGACACTTAACAAGCCACAAGTTGGGTCAGCAAATAAGAAACTGAGACCTCACTGAAAACGTAAATCCTCCCTCTCATGTTTGGTTTACCGAATGAATAAGCAACTAACTCTGCTCATTAAGGGACTTTTTCAGTTCTGATCATCAGGCTGATCAAATATCATTTCCTGTTCAATAAACATTCATAAATGTCAAGTTCAGTAGCATCTTTATAGAAGCAAAAGCACATATCTCAATGTCTGATGCTTCCAGTTACAAACATCATGAAATAGATCATAAGAAATATGCATGCGATGTAGTAACTTGCCCAACAGCGTCGTTTATCAATATAGTTAGAAAGGTCTCGAATAGGCATATTTCAACTTTAAAATGCAGTGGACCAAATAAATGTCTAAGTTAACAGCCTCTCTTGTTTATTATGGTTGAAAAGTGGTAATCCACTTGTTCAGTTACTTGTAGATAGATCAAGGTTATCTTGCAAACCTCTTTGTAACTGTACAAACAAGGTACCAATAAGGCTGAGTAAGATTTAAACACCCCTACCTTGTACTTAGATAGAGCATTTGTTAAAAGCATTTGGGTAATTAAATGTTACATAGTGACTTTCCAAACTAATCAGCAGGTTATATCATTTACTACGCCAGAGCATGGATTTATTCAGCTGGTCAAGCTGATATTCCCAAGTCATAAGCATTGGCCACTATGACCAATGCAGAGTTCCCATCGAATCATTTGCAACAATTAACGAGACACCGCAACAAGATATGCTTCCACGATGAGCACTGTTGCCACAATCATGAAAATAATTGGAATCTAAGAACCTTCCAAGATTTAAGAACCATCACTAAAGGACCTCACTGAGCTCTAGTAGAAACCCGTTGATATATCTAAGAATTCGAGTCATAAAAGCAGGAGTAAAGGTCGATGGTAAGTTTGGAAAGAAAGCAGGGCAACCAATTGAACAAGCCTAGATACAAGGTGCATGGAGAAAGTCATGAGTATGCAGACATTACAGCATTTACTTTAAATGCCTACAACAGAAAAGGTTACTTTCTTTCTATAAGGAGTGTATTCAATCTTATTATCACTCAGCATGAAGAACAAAAATAGAATGACCAAGGAAAAAAGATGTCAGACATCAACATTAATAATAGGAGTGATGCCGGATTCAGACCTTATCACAAACTGGACAGGCATCACTTCTCTCCATCCATTCAAGGAGACATGACAGGTGAAAGTCGTGCTCACAACTGGTCACCATTTTAGGATTATCTGCATCATACTCTGCAGACGAGGTTAACCAGTAAGTTAAAAAACAGTAACATATACTACTATTACAATGCACTCTTTGCAAAGGAAGAAACGACACCTTCAAGACAGATAGGACAGGCATCCTCTTCCTCGGTGACTAACCCATAAGTCTCGGATGATTTTGTAATTTCTACGTCAGACTTTGTTGGTGAGGCAAGCAAAATATCAGCAAGAGTTTTTCCTTCTGATTTCCCAACATGATTGCCGGAAATCAATTTATCAATGCAATCAGCACCATCTCCGATGGCTGCAGGTTTTGAGTGTTTAACTGTATCACATTTTTGTCCTTGGCTTCCACGAGTATGAATCGGAGTTTGGGGGCGCCCAAAAAGAACATTGAATGGAATGGGTGCAGGAGGGGGTCTGAAAGTATCAGGGCTTGATGTATCCAAATTTAGTCCAACAAGGAGCCCTGTTGACAACCCAGAGGCTGTCCCACGGTATGCTCTCAAGTTTTCCTGCTCTTCCAATGACGGAGGACACTGCAGATGGTGAAAATTAACAATTAAGCATCCTATACTGCAACTGGAATGTGCTAAAACAACCAAAACATCAACTGATCAACAAGAATGGTTTCTGCCTCTGAAACAGAACAAAGAAACACTACTTAACAAAATCTTGCCTCTACCAAATTGAAACTATTCGCATGCTAAACCAAAATTTTGTATTCCGAAGAGATGCATGAAAAGCAAGCCAGAAGAATTAACATGATGCTTATACAATGCTGACATAGAAATTCATGACAAGAAGGTATCCAACAGCTTTCTGCTATTGGCACAGAATGGAAGGAGTGAGAATGACTTTTTGCAACTAATAAAGGTATGTAGTGACAAGAAGAACCACATCCATTAGATGACAAATAAAAAAAAGGAATATTGAAATTTAAGTGGCTAAAGCTGAAGCAGCTCCACCCATCTCCACTAATAGAAAAGACAACGTTTCAACATTATAGTTAATATAAAAGCATGTAAGGATGACAACATAATGCATAAGACAGCTAAACCGGTGTCAATTCGTGTCTCTCCACTCTATCACACTAATTGTAGTTAAACTGAAGATAGTACGATCACAAAATATAGATTAAAGATAGAGCCAACACCAATCCTTCAAAAGTACAGAAGCTCCCTGTCTCTCTCTTTCTCTCTCTCTCTCTGTGTCTCTCATATGCAGAGGACACAGACAAATAGTTACTCCTTGATTCAGAAGACAACAAATTAAAATGAAACCTTTGAGAGACTAACACAGTTGTTCTCAAAAGAAACTAACAACAATCAGCCAGATATTAGATCAATATCAAGTAGATATATGTACAGGTAGCAGTAGACTTCTAAACTCTTAAAGGACACTAATATCAGTCTCAAAGATAAAGTAACAGGAGATCTAAAGGGAAGCACAGGTCCACAAGTCGGCTCCCAGAATTTGTTCAAAGAAGTAATAATTCATAACTAAATGCATGGCAGTCACTACTACATTTATGTTTGTGGCAATGGAACATCCTTTCACTGGGCTGTGGATCTTAAAGAAAGTGTCAAAAACAACAGAGAAAGAGAAATTATATGTTAAACATTAGAGAGTAATAGTTAGCATCTGTATTAGCCCCTAAAGACCTATGCGCATACTCCTATCCTCAATCAATTGGCATCATAGTGATATTATCAAACAAAATAGTGAGATTATTACATGGTAATATACTACAAACTTTAATAAAGCTAACTGACATAGTAATACACAGGTGTTCCTTGTAACTGCGACTTTCTAGAAGAGCAACAGCAACCACCCATGGCCAGTTCTCGTTCTCCAAAATTTAGGTCTTCATGACAAATCCTCTCCAGTCCTACATCACAAGAAAAGACAAGAGAAAAGAAATTATTAGCAAAAAGCAATGAGGCTAGTACGAATGTAACTCCCATGATGTGTTTCTGAAAAATTATAGTTTTATATGAATGTCAAAACTGATGAGGGGAAGAATCACCCTGAGCTTCGTGCCACAGAAATGTCAGAGAACCACAAACATTATCAAAGTGTAAAACTTGCAGATATAAGACTCGAATGTTTTAAAAGTTCATAAAATAGGGGAAGGTGATGTGTGAAAGCATGTTCAAAAGTGAATTGATATGTTAGATAACCAACAAGAAAAAAACAAAAACACAATTTTGATGAAAAAGACTATCTGGTGCAGTCCAAAATGGATTGTCATGGTATTACAAAACCTTCTGATGGAGTGATGGTACTACGCAACCTTCCAATGGTACTATATTAACCTTATAATGGTTCAAGATGTAAACCAATGAACCATCTGAGTACCGAGTACCAAGTACCAACAAACACACATGCACGATTACTAGTTTGCGCTTGATCGAGGCATATCATCCCTCAATCCATCTGCCTACAGCTTCAACTATACATCAGCTAGAACCCCCCCCCTCTCCTCCGTCCAAGATCGAGCAATTTAGCCTTGTCCAAACCAAGATAGCGAAATTCAGATGCATCTAGGAGACTAGAAGAAGTGGCTTCTAATGCTCACCCAATCCACTTCATAAAACCGCACATAGAGAATCATCACAGGGAGGTCATGAATTCAATGGACGCCTCTCAGATGCTCCTATCGACATCGACTCAACAAATTAGGGGCTTAGGGCTAGTTTTTTGGCTCAGATTGTGTGTGGACAATCACCAAATCAAAAACCACTGAGTAATTCCACATTTTTGTCTCCATGAATTCATAATAAGCAAGAAAAACTACGCTTCGAAATGCCGGACAATCAGACGCAAACACAATTTCTTCCAGCACTATATAGCTAAAACCTACAACTCTAAAACTCGCCATCATAATTTAACTCCAATTATTCATCCTTCAGCAAATTGCAACCATCAAACAAACACCAAAAAATCACAGAATATCTCAATTTCCTAAACGATTTCTTTCATTTCTACTAACACAAAGCTTAAATTCCTAGAAAAATCAATTGTAAAAAGAAAAAAAAACTTCACAAAATTACAACCTCACCTATTATATCCTTGAATGATGCTAAAACATGAATAACCTAAACATCATATTCCACAAATCTATCAATCACTAACAACAAACTGATAATGTTGACTAAAATTAAAAATTAAAATAAAAAAAAGTGAAAAATTAACCGAAACATTCAAGCAAAAATGACGGTAAAATTACTACTATAAAATAGTTTTCGATGATTAAAATCATCAAAAAACCCTAAAAATTCAGGAAAAATAAACAAAATAAATTGAAAAAGTTTCATTAGCAGTTACCTGAGGGAAGAGACGAAAAAAGAGTGAAGAAGAGGAGAGAGAAAAAGGAAGTTTGTTTATGAGAGTGATGAACTACAAAAAAATTTTGAGGAATTTGAGAATGAATTATTTATTAAAATTATTTATGAAAGAATTAAATAAAAAAATATTCTCAAAAGAAGGGGAGAGATGTGGACTCCTCTTGAGTTTTTAATTTTCTCTCTCTTTAACTTGCTTTGCTTACTCACACCTTTCGATTGTGTTGTAGGAGTGACACAGAAAGTCACTGAGTATGATGTCAGTTTTTGCCTAAATATAAATTTGTTATAATCTTTCCTCCTTTTTTTTGTTTTTCTCTTGAAAATTTTTACATGTTGTGTTACTTTTTCCCACGAAATATACAATTTTATACTTTGATTTTACACGTAAGTTTGTTAGTCTTTTCAGTTTTCGTTCTAAGACATATGGTTGAGAAAAACGTTTTTTCGGTATATTTCGGGTTTTAGCCGGTTTGAGATAGTTAATTTGAGATATTAATTGATTGATGTAGCGTCATACGATATTTACAAAATAAATTTGAACCAGTATATATATATATATCAAATTGGATTACATAAAATTCTACTACGTCAAAATCATGACAGTTGATAAGATTTAACAATTCTGCAAACCCGATTTCACATCGTTGTTTGATATAGCATTCTACGATGGGATCTATTGATATGTTGTATTTTTGACGTAGAACTTGATTTGATTCAACTGATTATAGGCAAAGAATTGACGTATCCCGTGACGCTTCACAAATTCTCATCAACAAATCAATATGTAAAAGAAAACAGAACACCAAAAGCAAAGTCCACAAACTCTCACAATCATGAGATAGATTAAACTCAACATATGAGTAGATATAACCCAACATATGGGTAGAACAAATATCCATGAGAGAGATATTGAAGTTTTTTTTAAATTTGTAAACAAAAACTTATAATCAAACATTGAAAAGAATTAGCGGAGCTTACCAACACCCAAAAAAGTAGTGGTATCCTCTAGATAAAAAAAATATATAGGCCTTTTAGAGAGAAGAGAACAGTTGGATTTCATTTTTTGTGGAATTGACTTGACTTTATTTGATTTGATTGATTTAGTACTTGTTCATTAGTGTATTTTTGTCAAATTTGAATCTTTTAATATCAAAAGCAGAATTATGAAAACTAGATAAAGTCAGTGTGCTCATTATTCTTGTGTTTAAAGAGACGTGGAAATCATAGAATTGAAGCTATTTTCTATTTTCAATTGTCAAAATAGATGTAAGTATGTGTACTATTGTATATCTATTTTTAGATTTCTTGTACTTTCTTCATTTTAAAATAAATGAAATATAGGGGGGAGGCATGAAGATTAAGAGATGATAGAGATATAAAAAGAAATAAAAAAAGGACTCATGTGATGAAAAAAGAGATAGAGATAAACTAAATGCCAAATAAAGTAACATTTTATTGATTTTAAAAGAGCTTAAAATGACAAGTGTTTAATTATCTTAGAAAGAAGGAAATATAACTTATGTCATGTGACTTTTTAAACACCTTGAAGATAGGGTTGGAACTTGGAAGTTGATATTGACACCAAACTGTTATGTGGTTTTCGGTATTCTAGTATTTAGTGACTAACTTAAAACTTTATACACAATTTTTTTCTTGTTTTAATACTTGCATATTAAAACAAGAGAGAAAGTATTAATGTTGAAGCTATAATGAATAAATAGACACCACATCTGAGTGTCCCACATTGATTAAAGAAGAGAGATGGGTTCACTTTATAATACAAAGGGGCTACTCCCTTTATTGCCATATGGTTTTAAGGTGGAACCTCATTTGTGTTGTGAAGTGGACACTCTCTCCTTGTAATGGGTGCGGCCCATGCCCATATTTAACAATTAATAATTAATCTAGTTTAGCACTACGATTCCTTCGCTCTTCATGTTCCTCCTAATTTGACTTTTATTATAAAAAGTGACCTTTGATGTAGTATATTATAAAGTAAAGTTTATTAACCGATTTGTCTACAAACGTACTCTAATAAATGTAATTTTTTTACCATTATACGAACATCTACTACAATGTACTCACTTTGTACTTTGACACTATTTACATACTTCATTTTGGCTATTATTTGTGATTGATACCTAAGAACAAATTTAGTCACGTGGGATATTGTTATAGATTCGTCTCAACATTAAATTTCCAAATATCAACTTTCTATAATTTTTACTTGTTCATAATTAAAGATAATTAAACATAGATAGTAATAAAAGAAAACTATTGTCATACTTTGTCCTTCAAATTGCGTAGAAAAAAAAAGTAGGAAGAACAAAAACACACCATATAGGTTTGGGAATGATTAGTATTCCCTGGTAAATATTTTACCTAATGATCTTATGCAACTTTATTTACAATTACATCAATGATAGTTTTAATGCAAAAGTAATCACTAATTATTCCTATCAAAAAAGTATTCACTAAATCTTCCTATTAAAAAAAAAAGCAATCACTATATAAAGAGATATTTTCTTAACCTTTTATAATTTTTTTCTTTGACGTGGCTCTTTTCCTTTAATTGTATTACTATATCATGCATCATTGTAAATCATAGGTGTAAATATGTTTTCAGTTTTGTAGGAGTGAGTAGTTAGTGGAATTGTGCATGATGCATGGGCTTTTTAGTGAGCATTATTCATACTATGATCTTTAATTTTATGGGAGGAAAAAGCTAGCATATTATGATGCTTGTCTAAATTTTTGTGAGTTTTATATTAAATTATTATTTTGTTTGCATCATTGTGTCTAAAAAGATGGGTTAGGATGTTCTTATCGAGAAGTTTACTTAATTTTAAGTAAAGATATTGTGTTTGCATAAATATGATATAATTAAGTATCTCTATTTCAATTATCACAAGTAATGTCACGAAAATTGGTGTTATCAGAGTAGGTGAAAATCAATATTTGGTTAGTACGACTTACTTCTATTTTTTTTCACATAGTGCCTTTTGCATATTTGTTTCTAAGGTTGTCACTTGTCAAATTTAGGGTAATATCAACGTAACACAAGTTGAACTAATTATTATTTTAATGGTCAAAATTATACTTTGTCAAGCATAAAACTAAAAGTTTTGAAAATATGTTGAGAAAAAAGAAATGAACATGTAAATTTTTTGGGGAATGAAGCAACCACATAACAAAGTAATCCCAATATTTTAGAACCCAACTACAAATATTTATATTATACACTTGGGCATACTGTTAATATATATTGTGTACACTTAAATCTATTATTATGGTATTATTAGCTCATTAACACAAAATGAGAGTTTCAAATGAGGAAAAAATGTTTTTAGATATACCACGTTTATGATATTCTCGAACGATCAGGTGTAAAATTTGCCATATTTTCGTCCACCATACCCATCAAACAATATGAAGTAAAAACACACTATTGTAATTTGCAAATGTATATCCACTATAAATACCAAGTAGTACTTGATTTAGTGGTAGCTTGGTAAGGTTAGTATCTCATGACCTTGAGATTATAGGATCAAAGCCCACTAGAGGCACTTTAGGGATGAGATTCCCTTACCTTCCCCCACTTCCAAAGGATCTATATAGGCTTTAATCTGGGTCGGTCAGATTAACTTGTACGAGGTTCTGATCCAGTAAAACACTTTTCCTTACCAATAAAAAAAAATATCTACTATATATTGCACACATCTGATAAGTGATAATGATAACCAGAGTTACTATTTACAAAGAAAATTTGAAAGACGTCGTCATGCTCATATACGTTGCTAATTTAATATCCAATAATTGTCAATTTCAATCCTTAATTGCTTGTTCATTTGGATATATACTTTACGTGCTTATCATTAATACCTTATTACATTACTTTTGATTCTCATCTAATGCTTACAATTAAAAATGACATCCTTGACTGTTTTAGAATCTTTGAACTATACTCTATATTAAATTACATTGCCAACATTTGAATATCTTATCTTAAATTTTCTTACTTTTATTCACAATCGACAAATTTGATACTTTAAAACCCAGGTTGAACTTGAATCTATACCTTTCCATTACCAGAAAGCAACCCAAAGATTTTTTGGCGGTTAAAAATTCCCGCCATATTTTTCCAACGGTCATTTTCATCTCCATTAATCTATGATCTCCAAGTGGCGCCTTTCTTCAATCTACACCGTCCATTTCAAAAATCGGTTATTTTTACCAGTTGTACGATCTTCCTCTTATGCTAACCGTCAAAACCCACCAAACAGAACCTCAAAACTCGGAGTTTTGATGAACAAATCCGAGTTGACTCAGTATGAAAATGCTCATTTGACTCGCTATTTTTCATCTTTGGCCCTAAAATTGTCTGCTATTTATGGGTTTTTAGTTGAAGTTAAACAGTTACATTCACATGTAATAAAGTTAGGATTTTATGAGGCTTTGTCTATGCAAAATCAGGTCTTATATGCTTATGTGAAATGTGGCGAATTCGGGGTTGTTGATCAAGTGTTCGATGAAATGCCTGTGAGAAACATTGTGTCATGGAATACGGTGATTAGCGGGGCGGTTTCGAGGGTGGGATTGGGGTTTAGTTATTTCAAGAGAATGTTGCTGGAAATGGTGCATCCGGATTCTACAACAATGAATGCTTTGCTTCGTTCGAATGCTGTTTTTAATGACCTAGCTATAGGTAGACAGTTGCACGGTTTTGCAATGAGAGTTGGGTTGAATTTGGATTGCTTTGTGGGTGGTGCTATTGTTGATCTCTATGGAAAGTTTGGATTGGTTAGTGACTCGCAGTTTGCTTTTGATGAAATGAAGTTGAGGGACTTGGTTTCGTGGAATGTGATGGTTTCTGTATATACATTAAATGGTTTAGTTAAGGAAGCATATATGGTCTTTAGATCAATGCGAGGAGAAGGAATTCGAGGCGATGAGTTTACTTTCACCAGTCTTTTGAATTCTTGTAACTTGGGTGGATGCTGTGATTTGTTTAAACAACTTCAGGGACTTGTTATCAAATTATCGTTCGATTTGGACTTGCAAGTAGCTAGTGCTCTTGTTAATAGTCATGCAAAAAATGGATGCGTAAATGATGCCAGGAAGTTGTTTAATGGAATGGTAGTTCGAAATCTTATCTCTTGGAATACTATGATTGTGGGCTATGGACGGCAAGGTTACACTGAGGAGGCTATGGAACTCTTTGTAGAAATGTTCAGGAGAAAGGTTAAGCCAGATGAACTTACTATATCTAGCATTATTAGTTCATGTGGCAATCTAGCAGCCATCAATGAAACCACTCAAGTTCATGCATATGCTATAAAATGTGGGTTTGATGCCTATATATCAGTTGCTAATTCTTTAATAGTTGCATACTCCAACTGTGGCAGCCTAGCAAGTGCCACTCTATGTTTCAATTATGTTCAAGAACCAGATTTAGTTACTTGGACATCAATTCTCAGTACTTATGCATTCCACGGTCATGTTAAGCAAAGCATTGAGATCTTTGAGATGATGTTATCAAGTGGTCTAAGGCTAGATAATATTGCTTTTCTCGCGATTCTTTCAGCATGTAACCATGGTGGACTTTTAAGTGAGGGACTTCAATATTTTAAATCAATGATCACTGATCATAATATCATACCAAGTACAGAGCATTATGCTTGTCTTGTTGATCTACTAGGGCATGCTGGTCTCATGGAAGAGGCTTCCAGAATTTTAAGTTCAGGGCCAGTTGCCCTCGAGTCAAATGCATTAGGAGCACTTATCGGAGTTTCAAAAGCCTGTGGGAATTTCAAATTAGCAGAATGGGCTGCTGGAAAGCTCTTTGAATTAGAGCCTGAAAATCCGGTAAATTACACTCTTATGTCAAACATGTATGCATCTGTTGGCCAATGGTATGATGCAGAAAAAGTTCGAAACTTGATGAAGCAGAAGTGTAATTCTAAACTACCTGGATGTAGCTGGATTGAAATTGCAGGAGAAGTTCATACGTTTTTGTTTAGTGATACATCTCACCGATTAGCACACGAGGCATACTCTATGCTTAACATGTTGAGCAGGGTAATGAAGGATGATGTCCTTGTTGATCTGCGCTTATGAGGAGGGAAACTATGTATCTATAATTCAGGACGAAATACACCATAACACCAACCATGTTTTCCTTCTTCGACAGTCAATCTGGGACTACTCTGAGTGCTGGTTTAGAGACAAAAGGGCATCAGATGGCTTCTCAATTTTAGGTATGGACTTTTCATAATTTTAAACTTTTTGGTGGTCTTCAGGTGCTTTAAGCATTGAAAATACTGTTGAACTTGACTTGATCTAGTTATTATATTGATCTCGATTTATTTAGCAACTCTAATGTAATGAGTATGACTGATACTTATTGGCTTTTGCATACAGACTTGCATAGATAACCCGAAACACGAATTTCTTGCCGGTAATATGCACATTCTTCACATCATTCTGACCACTAATCTTGCAGGAGTATATTTCTGACTAAATCATGTTAGAAAAGGTGGCTAACGTATATTATAGATGGTGGTGGACCGGTAGTTGACTTCTTCTTACATTAGTTAGCTAAAACTATTGCTTGTCGCTTAAGAATAATACTGTAGATCTAACTATGTGAAATTGTCGATCATATATGGTATCAGCAATTAAGCATACACCTCGCTTTTTCCATAAATAATAGCCACTAAGGCACTACTCCCTCAGTTCTTATTTGTTCTTCTTATAAAAATTATAAGAAGAAACCAAGATATATGCACTTTTTGCACTCTCTCTCTTACTTTCTAAGATCTTATCTGCTTTACTTTTTGATGCTTATCTAACTCTTACTTTGTACTTACTCTTATTTTTTTTTTTGTCCCAATAAGGTAATATTCTCTATAGGAAGAACTTTGAGGAACAGCCCAATGGGAAAAGTAGGGCGAACAAATAGGAACAGAGGGAAGTATATACTATTTGGAATGTTTGCAAGAAATTGTCACGTTTCATTAAGTAGAGATATATTATGATCAGATCTTCATACATCCCCCCACCCCCCACTTTATTGGAATGTCGCTGTGAGGAGATATTTTTTAGTGAAATCATATTAAATACTCCTATTTAATTACGAGACGTTGAGACAATGTGACAATTACTTTTGGACCACAGAGAAGCATGCTAAGCATTATGGAGTATTCAGTGGTTAATTACCTCTTTTAGATATAGAAACACATCTTACCTTTGGCTGGTATAATTTTTCGGTAGAGAGTAAGGGCCGCCTTCCCTCCCTGAGGAATGTTGACAAAATCAGCATATCCGGAAATTATGTTATATCACTATTGAATATTAACTGGGTAGAATTTTACTCAAACATTTTGCCTCTTTCGCATAACTGAGCTCTATGATTGTCACTACATTTATGCCTGACAAATGAGGACATGATTCATAAATGTGAAGATGATGTGGACCTCAGAACTGAACATTTTGGTTTGATAGGTAATCTCATCAAACTAATAATTACCTTACTCTTACTCCTCAGCTCATCAACCATGGAAAGATATTGTCTTTAACAAAATCTGAACTTTTTCTGTCCTTTTTCAGTAGGTTGCGAAAACATCCTGCATAACAACTCTGATTTTCAACCAGTATCTAACTTGATGGTAAATTTCTCTCCTATTACTTCACTGTTTGTTTTACTTGCCTCTCTTTGATTGTTTGGTTAGTTGATGTTATGGCCTTTTGTTTAGTAATCGGCGGGCCTAAAAAATAGTTATCATATGTTTTGAACGTAGATCGTGCAATGCATACAAAAAGAATCTACAGTATAAATTTATATTACACATATAGTGTATGTGTATATAGGTTGCACATTTAAGCTACTTATTAATCACTAATTATAAATCGTAAACGATGTACGAAAATAGTACAACATCATTATGAAATGGTACAATAGAGGATCTTTGCTGTGCTGAACTTGCCAGTTGTTAGGCTGGATGTTTAATTAGTGCATTCTTGTTAATCTAAATTAGTAAGAAATCGGAAAAGGGGAGTGGGAGGTGGTTGGATTTGACAAATGAGCAGCTTACACTCTAATCTTTGATAAGGATCTATGGTGCATCTCTAAATAATCTTATGCTATACTTAACTTGCACGGAATTTTGATAGAGATGTTAATAATTTTTTTTTTGACAATGTAGGTTAGTAAGTTAATAATTTGCTGCTTGCATTGAATGACAATATTCTTGTTTGTTTCTTAAAAGGCTAATATTTTAGTTTGAATCTTTGAGAGCAGTCCTTTTCTCAGTGGCCCAATTATGTACCCTTTGTCATTTATCAGTTCAAAGATAAGACTGAATTATTACAATCTCTTTAATTATTTTTTTGAAATTTCTAAATAAGAAATAATTGCTTTTCAGAATCTGTAATATATGGGGGAAAGATATATTGGAAATTTATAACAAATACTTTATGTTACAAATAATACTTAGTTCTAGGACTGGAATTATAACCTTATTATTTGTCAAAGAAGATACTTGCTAATGGTTAAGTTCCAAATGTTAATGTAATTTCCTAAATGACATCTTAGAGTTACGAAAAACTCATAGCAAAAAATACAAGACGGAATAAAAGAGGTTAGTCATTAGCGATTAACTAGGCTAGAACTAATATCGAAAACTTAGAAAACATGCTTATCCTTGGCTTCTTGCGCGTAATTACCATATTATGAACAAGTAATCTAAGATTTTAGAGTGAAATTTCTTGACCACCAATTTAGACATATAAACGTTAGTATCTCATTAAATTTAAAAATGCTAGCTCAGTGCTCACTGGACCCAAACCGTTGAAATATCCAAGTCTTCCAATCTTTCATTCTCTATCTCCTTCAGTCCTCAGCAGAGACAACTTGCCACCAACTGCCAGCCATATCTACCCCTACACAATTCTCTCAATCTCTTTTTTTCTTCTCTGGTGTTTTACTGAAAGTCTCAAGGATGAAAAGCAATGATAGTGGTACTGAGGATTGGAGTTCTGATATGGCCATAACAGATGAGACTCTGTCTCATTCCCCTGTGTCCAATACCTTAGCTGTTTCCAAGAGTCGCCGGAGATCAGGGAACCCGGTTAAATACGCTGCCAAAGCCGTTGCTGGAGTTTTTATTGATTGTTTCACGCCTCCGGAGGATGATGATCCTCCTAATTCACGGAAAAATAAGAGTAATTTTCAGCAACTAAAATCATCTTCTGGTAATTCTTTACCTATTTTCTGCTCATTAGTTTCTTGATAGTGAAATGGTTGGATAAGTTTTAGCCAAGTTAGAAGTTCTTCTTAGAGTGGCTTACTATCTGATCCGTAAGACTAGGATGGGTTATGATGTATAATGTACTATATTCTTTCTATCAAAGGGACAGACAGAAATGGAAGATAAGAATAGTACAGATTTTAATACAGTCTCACCACAACATTTTCGACTCGACACTTTGATCTGCTCTTAGGTAACTCGTATATTGTTAATGGGTGACTTGGTATGTGCCTCACCCATATCATATGGACCTGATTGTTTATAGTTGAAGACTGTAGAATATGGAATTTTCTTGTTCTTTGCTGGAACCCCTTAAACTCCATATCTTTGATTGATAGTAGTCTCATCATCTCGTGATTTTTCTGTAATTATGTTTCTCTGCATAATGCCTAATCTTTTAGTCACAATAATGGCAATGGAATTACAGCTCCTGAAGCTAAATGTCATGATATTGCTGCTTTTTCGTTGGTTTATAATCAAAAGTACAATTATAGTGATATCTATATCAATCACAGATTAAAGAAAAGATCAAGCATGATATTTAGTGACAATAGAGAAATACTTGCTTTAGTATTTGAAGTGATTGTTTGTATGAGTCAGATAATGAAGTTTGAAGTTGCTTGATTTTCAGTTTCATCTGGTAGAAGTGGCAGTGAGAAGAAACATGGTGCATTTCCATCATACATTCCAGCTGTGGAGAGCGATCTTAGAAAAGGGAAGTTTACCATGGCACAAATATACAAGGCAACAAAGAATTTCGACCCTTCCTTTAGACTTGGCCAAGGGGGTTTTGGGACAGTCAACAGAGGAACTTTGGATGATGGCACCCTTGTTGCCGTGAAACGAGCCAAAAGGGTATGCTGGAGGATAGAATATCTTTTGACGTTGTTTGGTTGGACGGGAAACATTTATAATGGAATATAGTTTTTCATGAAATAACATTTTTCCAAGGGTAAACATAGTTGTAACTTACTTTTTCTTTGTTCGATTCTTTATAAGAAAAGTTATGATATGCAAAGGGATGGGAAAAGCAAAAGAGGAAAAGGAATAGGAAAAAATTGTGGCTTTCCTTCATTTAAAAGGAAAATGTATCCTGTCCTTGAGAGAACTAATTTTCACACCATTGAAGAAACTATATTCGAACCAAAGGAAAATAGGAAAATGCCTTTCCACGATAATGTTATCATCCCAACCAAACACTGTCTTACTTAACTACAGAGTTATTCATGTTCTAAGAGAAGTTTTTCTTTGATTTGTTTGTGATCTTCACAGAGCGGTTATGGTAACCATTTGGGAGCAGAATTTCGAACTGAAATCCAAACATTAGCTCAGGTGGACCATTTGAACTTGGTAAAGTGTTATGGGTTTCTAGAGGAGAAAGATGAGAGACTCCTCGTCGTTGAGTATGTTCCTAATGGAACTCTTAGAGAACACTTGGATTGTAAGTCCTCTATCTCCACTCAATTTTTTTAGCATTATTCATATAACGAAGAAAAATATATCCAGGTGGTCACCTGCTCATTAGTCATACCACGAATTCTATCTGTATCTTGCTGAACATTTACTTAACACTGAAGTGTCTTATTTGTATAATTTTTCATAGACCAACTTTTTGCCTGTTTGTGGAACTTCTACAATTTTTTGTTGAACTGATAGTTGTCTGTCTAGGTCAGAGTCAGACCATATGATACATGAATTTGCTCAATCGACATTTACTGCAACATTCATACAGGTATTCGTGGTGAGGCTTTAGATATGGCTGCAAGACTCGACATTGCAATTGATATCGCTCATGCCATTACTTATCTTCACATGTATACAGGTAAGTGAATGTAGATGTCATACAAAACAGCAAAAGGAAATACTTTGTATATGTTTGTAGACCTTGAGAGAATATTTGAGGTTACTTACTGAGGACCTGAAATTTGGTGCAGATAATCCTATCATTCATAGAGATATTAAATCTTCCAACATTCTTCTCACAGAACGTTGTCGGGCAAAGGTTGCCGACTTTGGTTTTGCCCGTTTAGCAGCTGATAGAGATTCCGGTATCACTCATGTGTCTACTCAAGTTAAAGGCACTGCTGGATACTTAGACCCGGAATACCTTCAGACATACCAACTCACTGAGAAGAGCGATGTTTATTCCTTTGGCGTATTGTTGGTGGAATTGGTGACTGGAAGGCGTCCTATTGAAAATAAACGCATGATGAAAGAGCGGATTACAGCAAGATGGGTATGCAAAACCTCCTCTGCTTGTTTTAGTTTCAATTTCATGAATGGAATTTTGATGTGAATGACTTCAAAGCTCGAGTAACATGCGATGTGGCTTAACATTGAGTTTTTCTTTCTCTTTCATATCTTAACAACATCATAACCCATTAAATGTAGTCGATGTGTACATGGTCTTACCTCTACACAGTTTAAAGTAGTAGAAGCAACTCTCCTTTAAGTTCCACTAATCCATAAGTTGCAGGAGGAAAAGTATCAAGTATGAAAATTTCTTGAGAAAACACATCAAAATTGTTCAGGTTGAAAGCTCAGTACCCCTTTCTGCTAATCCTTGCAGCCATGAATGAATGTTGTAGTGGGTTAGCTGGTTTTTCTTCTTTTAGTATCAAGGTTGCTCAAAGGAAAACATTTTAAAGTACACTTTATCTTCAATGGAAAGTATATTGCAACTGAAATCATATTTCAAACTTCATTTTTAGTACTTCCTCCGTAACAAAATAGATGTTACACTTTGAAAATTACATTATTCACCTACTACATTAGACCATGCATTATTTAGTTTTAGATAAAATCAACCGTTTCTATATGATATGTTGTTGGATTCGTCTCAATGTATACTTTCACAATATTAACTTCTTATAATTTTTACTAAGATACAATTAAAGTTATTAATGGTCAAAGTACTGCATCGACAAGCGTGAAAATCAAAGTGTAACATCTATTTTGTTACGGAGGAAGTATCAAGGTTGTTAAATGGAAACTATTTTGACTTGAATGAAACGGGGGAAAATGAGAAACTAATATTCATGGATAATGATTTCCTCCCAAGCAAACACTGCCTGAAAAGAAAGGGCAATGATAAAACTTGCAAACTTGAGCTGCATGAATTTCACAGTAAATTTACTGAGTTTATGGTAATGCATGAGGTGCAGGCCATAATGAAGTTCACAGAAGGACATGCAAGATCAACCATTGATCCAAGGGTAGAAGCAACCACAGCAAATGTCATAGCAGTAGAAAAGATCCTTGAATTGGCCTTAATATGTCTAGCTCCACAGCGCCAGAATCGCCCAACGATGCAGAGATGTGCCGAGATACTCTGGAGCATTCGCAAGGACTTCAGAGAGCTATTAGCTTCAGATACGTGCTCTCTCTCCCCAAGCACGCATAGAAGCAACTCGATATGAGATCCTGCCCTTGCATCGCTAAAGTCGTGATCATCTTCTAGAGCTGTATATATTAAGCTCAGCAATCCCTTATGACAATTACTATCCTCTTAGAATTCTATGCACATAATTTTTGCTCTTGCTGTATATTATGATTGTTTTGAGATTCAAGAGATGTAAGAGAAAGCAAGAAGAATATCAGGAATGATGTTATATTGATCTTTGTACCATGACAAGTGTAACTACATGAGATTCAAAGGAGAAAAACAATTTTTTTTCCTAGCATTGTACTCACACCCCCATATATTGCAGAAATGCGCTCCATATAGATCTACAGTCTACAGACATGGATAGTTGAGATGTATCCGAAGAACAGGTGCTATAATGTAAGCGATTCGTCTTCAGCAAACCATAGTTAAGAGCTCTTCTCTAATCACCTCCACGAGATATCGACTGCTGTCGAGTCGATTAATTGGTTGTCAAGTCTCAAGTCCCCATCATCTACTTTATATATATATCTGTTTCAGTTTCACTAAAGTGTGCATCTTCCATGTCCACTTCTTGCTTAGCTTATTCAAAATCTTTTTATCAAATTGTCTGTTACATACATTATTAGACGAAACACCTTGATCATTAACATCTTTATGGTTCGTCATCTACAGCCAAAATTGCAAATAGACGGTCATGTATTTAACACAGATTTTTCATTCAAAACCTTACAAAACAAAGCTTAACTTTCGGCAACACAAGCTAAGTAGAATTTAGTTTCTAATTCTGACATTCGAATTATTACAAGAGAAATTATTAATCTCAAAAGTTAAAAAAAAAATTATCTTCCAATTGAATCAACCAAAATTTGATAATTTCATCTAAAAATCCCAATTTTAGATTCCCATTTCGTGATAACCGGTGTACACATTGAGATTATTGTATTATTGTTAATAGGCTTTAGTATATATGATTTGGCTTGGATTAAGGTGCCCACGTGGCACTCTTCTTTATGTGCTTTACAACATGTAATCCACATACAACGAAAAAAGTTAAGAAAATGTCATGTATAAGATTCAATCTTGTGACCTCAAGTTTAATATACTACAATAATAACCACTAAACCAAGTTATATTTGATGTTATCATTTCAAAGTAAAATATTAATAAATGAAAACTATAATTACCCGGGGTAAAGCCCGTGCCTAAAAACTAGTTTTACTATTAAAATCAGTTACTCTCTTTGTTCCATAACTCCTTCCACCGATCTCAACAAATGGTGTTTTATTTGAGTGGTCGAAGGATTCATTAACAATAAGTTTGAGGTGTTTAATCACTAAGGATAAATGGCAGCTTTGTTACAAACCTTAAGGGTAACGATGCGAATTAAAAGGTTTTGAGGTACCTTATGAAAATTTCCAGTTTAAATTGGTTTGGATTTTCAGTATTACGGCATGTTCGGCGATAGCGTTTCAACTAGCTTTTAGTGGTATGTGTTTGGCATACTAGAGGCTAGAGTAGTGGTACCACTTTTTAGCAATTTAAACCCTTTTGGCCTGTATTTACCAATTTAACCCCTTTGGCCTGTATTTACCAATTTAACCCTTTTTGGTACCAATTTTTTTAGCAAAAATGACTATATTGCCCTTGTTATAGATATAATGATCAATTCAAAATATACTTTTCAATCCTATTCTTATCACTGGAGACTGGAGAGTGGAGACTACTTCAGCAAAGACAAATACTTCAACCCATGTCATATTCAGAGGTGTGACAAGGGATGATGGAGGAGAGAAAATTGATTCAAAAAGAGGGGTTGAGAGAAAACAGGGGTTTATACATTTCAATTTCAATCTTCGCGGTCGCATTTGCTAGAGACTCTTTGATTCAAAACCTAAGGGAAAATCATTTTGGGAAATTCTCTTTAGTAACCCTGTACTTTAGCTTATTGTTTATGGTAGACCGAAAAAAAACTTAATGTTGCAAATGACACTGTAATTAATGATACTGTTAACATGTGACATTAATGATGTTTTGCTGTTAATAATTAGGTTTAAACGTTAAACCTAGGGTTACGTCTCCAAACAGCAGCCCGGTAATGGTGGCACCACCACCACGAACTGAATGGGAGGAAGGTACGAGGGGAGGATTTCAGGGTTGGGGGAAGGGGATGGGGCAATTTTTGGGGCCGGGAAGGGGAGGGGAGAGGATTTCGGGGCTGGGGAAGGGGGGGGGCGGTTTTCGGGGTTGGGGAAGGGGAGGGGGGCGGTTTTCGGGGAAGGGGAAGGGGGGAGGGGAGGTTTTCGAGTCGGGGAAGGGGAGTGGAGAGGATTTCGGGGTCGGGGAAGGGAGGGGGCGGTTTTCGGGGAAGGGGAAGGGGGAAGGGGAGGGGGGGAGGTTTTCGGGCTGGGGAAGGGGGAGGGGAGGTTTTCGGGGTGGTTGTGTCGGTGGTTATGGATGGGTTGACGGTCTTTGGGTTGACGGTGAGGTGGGGTCGGGTTGGCGGCTACTGCTGTTGGGTGGGGGCTGCAAGGGTGGGGTAAGGGGAGGTGGTGAAGTTTGGGTGGTTAGGTTTAACGTTTTAATCCTAGATATTAACGGAAACTCATCATTAATGTCACGTGTTAACCATGTCACTAATTACAGGGTCATTTGCAACATTAAGTTTTTTTTTTGTCTACCATAAACAATAAGCTAAAATAAAGGGTTACTAGAGAGAATTTCTCAATCATTTTTACCTCTTCGGAACCAAACAGGAAAACTACTTTTCATGGAAAATGATTTTCCTCCCAAACAAACGCACCCTACAGGCTACAAAGAAAGGGCAATGATAGAACTTGCATACTTGATCTGCATAAAAATTTCACAGTAAATTTACTCAGTTTATGGTAATGCATGAGTTGCAGACCATACCGAATTTCACACAAGGAGATGCAAAATCAATTATTGATGAGCACACATCGAATTTCTTAGCAGTAAAAAAGATTCTTAAACTGGCCTTAACATGTGTAGCTCCACAGAGAAAAAATCTATGTAGCTTGTTGAGGTACTATGGAGCATTCGCAAGCAGTTCTGATAATTATTAGCTTCAGAATCATGCTCTCTCTATTTCTCCGAGAATGCAAAGTAGCAACTCGATAGAACAACCCGTGCTTCCATTGCTGATGCCGGGAGCCCGTGATCATCTTCTATAGCTGCAGATGTGAAGCTCAGCAATCTCATACGATATTTACTTTAACTCTTAGAATTCTAAGCACATAACTTGCTGAATATTCTGATTGTTTTTAAGATACAAGACATGTAAGAGAAAGTAAGAAGGATATCAGAAATGAGGTATATTGATGTATATACCATGTCCAGTGTAGCTACATCATATTCAAAGGAGAAAAGCTTTTTTTTTTTTCTGTACATGAGCACCCAGGGAAAGACAATTTCTACTACAAGAAGGAAAATCTTTGATCTTCCCTTGACCTATATATTGCATTTCTAGCCTTTTCAATGTGTTCAATATTTTACTATATTCACTATACTGTACTCAACCCCGAATTTTGCAGAAGTTCACTCCACACAAAATCTAACCACATGGATAGTTGAGATGTATCCAAGAAACAGGTATCATAATGTAAGCCGTCTTCAGCACACTATAGTTAAGAGCTCTACTCTAATCGCCTCCACGAGATACCGACTGCTGTCGAGTCAATTGGTAGGTACCATTTTCTGGTCTCTGGTTCTCAACATCGGCTGCTCTAGGTGTAACCTTCGAGAAAAGAAAGAGAAAAGAAGATGTGTATATGCTGATGTGCCATAAACTGCACCCAAAAGGGGGGAAAAAAGCATCAGAGCAATAGAGAAGAATCACAAAGAGTTGGGGTTCTCTTTTTCCAACTTCTGAATAACAAGGAGACCGAAAACATTATTAAGAAACAATTACCTATGCCAAATCCAGTAACTCTGATAAGTTTCAAGTTTCCAGCTTACAGCAGCCATTGTCAGTGCAACAAAACCAGCCAGCAAAAAACCCCAACGGAAACGCTTCAACAGCATCTTAACACAATTTTGAAGTGATGTTCTTATGTTGTGCCAGCTGAAAAAAGGCATATTAACGTAGTTGTCAAAATTCAAATACAGCAAATGCATATATAGCATGACATAGCATAAATGCGACCAACACTTCTACCTACCTTGATTGTTAGCATCTTCCTTGACGACAAATTTGTCATAAGGTGACAAATTCAAGGAACAGTAATGAAGTTTGTTCTTAATTTGACATGAACTCTAAGATAGTCATCTTGTAGCCAAAGAACTAAATGATAATCATCTATTCATGCCTACATAGGATATACTCCCTTCATCTAGCAATCCTTTACCCGTATTCTCTTTCAAAGTTTAAGTTCATCAACTTTGATCAATTTTTTCACTAACATGTAAGAAAAGGTATTATCATGTGGAATTTTGTTAAATACGCTTCAAGGTGTATTTTCAAATTATTACTTATTTTAAAGCGAAATTTGTCAAAAACAACCTTTTATATCACTTTTTGCGAGAAC
Source organism: Beta lomatogona (assembly GCA_947646795.1). Classification (NCBI taxonomy): domain Eukaryota; kingdom Viridiplantae; phylum Streptophyta; class Magnoliopsida; order Caryophyllales; family Amaranthaceae; genus Beta; species Beta lomatogona. The sequence continues at coordinate 203,555 of CANSNZ010001383.1, read as the reverse complement.
CAACCTTTTAAAAATTTTCTGGCAACTTCAGACCTTAAACATAATTTTTTTTGTTGGAACCAACCTTCTGCCGGATTCCGACGTTGACCAGCCGGATTCCGACGTTGACCAACGGAATTTTGGCGTTGACTCACATAAGTCAGTCATGTGAGTTGCACGTGACTCGTGTTTTGCTCCATTTAAACCCTTTTCCTCCTCCCCCACCCCTACCCACCTGAACCACCCTCACCTCACCCTCAACCCTACCCCCTCCCCCACCTACCCGAACCACCCCACCCCCACCAACCACCCCGAACCACCCCACACAATCTGTTTCTCTCTTCACCAAACCCCAAACCACCCAACGTCAACCACACCTCCTCCACCACCAACATCGAAACCCATCGAACACCCACTCTCTCTTCACCAAACCCCAAACCAACCTTCAACCATAGCACCACCACTAACATCGTCGAAATCCAAACCCCTCTCTCTCTCCCCCTCTTCACAATCATCTGTGTACAATCATTTGCTGGGGTGTGGTGATGCAGTGGTTTACCGGGTGGTCGAAGGCCGTGGTGGGGCGGCGAGGGGTCGAAATAGAGGGAGAGAGAAGGTAGAGGAAAACAGGGGAATTTTTGGGGTTTCTTTGGGGTCGCATTTTCGAGCGAAATTAAGAGAGATTACCGGTGAGTTTGTGAGTGAAGTGAATGGTGAGTGTGGTGTTTAATGGTATCGTGGTTGGAGTTTGCCAGAGCCCGGAACCCGAGCATGGGGTAGGAGGAGAAGGGGAAGGAGTGAACTGGGGTAGGAGGAGAAAGAGATTGTAGGGGAAATTGGAGGAAAGGGAAGAAAATAGAAAAAAAAGACCCATGTGCTTCGCACATATCAGTCAACGCCGGAATCCGACTGGTCAATGTTGGAATCCGGCATAAGGTTGGTTCCAACAAAAAAATTTATGTTTAAGGTCTGAAGTTGCCAGAAAATTTTTAAAAGGTTGGTTCTTGCAAAAAGTGATATTTAAAAGGTTGGTTCTGACAAATTTCGCTATTTTAAATCTTTATTAATATGTAACTAAAGACATAAATGATCAAAGATCTGCTATGAACATATTAAAAATGGGTGAAGTATTGCAGAATGGAGTGGATATTTCAACTTTCTATACCGCAATTTAATGTTTTTCCCCCCTTTCCTCGCCTAATGGAAATCAAGACTAGAAGGGAAATTCACTACAATAATTGGATAGTATTCACCTGAAAATTTCACTCAAACAAAATCCTACAGGGAATGACAATGATCTGTATTTAGTGGACAACTCAATGAGCCAACCAACAAACAGAGCTGTTGCCCCAATGACGATTACAAGAACCAAATTTGCAGACCTGCAATTTTCATCAGTCAGGAAAACATTCTTGAATCGAATTAAAGCTTTTCATTAAGTGTTATACACTTATACACTTATACTGACCTTGTTGCCCCAGTTATGGCCATTAAAGCTGTAAAAATTGATACCACAGCATGGATTGTCCTCCTTGTAGCTTCATTGATTGCAGCCAAATACACAAACGTACTCACCACAGCCATAAAAGACAGCCAGAAATCCATAAACTGATATTGCACAACAAAGTAGTATTTTTGACGGTTAAGATATGTACAAAAATTTATAAAACGTATTAGTAACACATATTTTCTCTAATTTCATTAGTTGCAACGATTTGACATTCACGCTTGCCAATGCATCGCTTTGACCATTAATATCATCTATCAGTAAAAAGAATAAAGAAAATTGATATTTTGTCAATATTCACTGAGATAAATCCAACATCTTACAATCTCAAATTTGTTCTATATAGAAGTCAGAACTCCGATCAAGGTTAGCATATAAATAGTGCAAAAGTCAAAGCGCTCCAATTAATAAAAAAAGGAGGCAGTATGTACACGAATACAGGAGCATAAAACAATATATTAGCACTAATGCGAATATCCACTTGACCAACGAACAGACTGCTGGTACATACTCCCCCATTATAGTTGTTTCATGCAGTAAGATAACAGTTTTGCATAAGTGTTGCATAATTAAGAGAGTGTTGATTGGGAGGGAAACATTATGCTTAATAAGTTGTTTTCACATTTTCCTTTGTTTGGTGTCTACTGTCTAATAGGAGAAAAATAGTTTATTTCCAAGGACACATTTCCTTTTTTAGAGGAAGGGATTTCACATTCTCCTTCCTATTTCTCATCTTCCTCTTTCTCTTCTCCCATCCATCATCTCTTCTCCATTTTTATTTTTCTTTTCTCTTAACTTTTCGAGTAAGGAACCAAACAAGTAAAACTCATTTTAAATTGTGCTTTTCCTTGGAAAATCTATTCAGCTCAACCTAGCAGAGTTAAGAAAAAACTACCTGTAATACATGATATGTCAACGCACACCAGGTTCCCACATCACAAGCATGATAAAGTCCACTCGAAATTCCACTGGACATAAAGATAATCGTCTCTGCAAATGCCTACGCCAAATATTTTGACATTCAACAAAGATACCTTAAGAGTCACACTCATTGAAATTTGAGGTGTAGATTGATATAATTACAGGTCCGCAGGGTCAAAAATATAGTAATGTTCATCAAACTCATAAATTTACCTTATTTCGGAAAGCCCAATATGCAGGAAGAACAGCAGCAACATTAGATGCAATAAGAGAAATTGATTGCCACACGTGTCCTGCATCACTTTTTAGTTGCATAGATTAAAATTTTCTTCCCATGAAAAGTCCACACGTGAAAACTCAAAAAAAAAATTAGGAGGAAAGTAATCAAGCATAGTCAATCGTTGAAATCTACTTTTATATCCAAAAAAATAAAAATAATAATGCACGAGTAAAGCAATTCCAGCATGATGCAAGAATTAAGCTAATTTTTTAGTTGCCTATATTAAAATTTCTTCCCATGGAAAGTCCGCCAGTAAAAACTCAAATCCTTTTAGGAGGGAAGTAATCATGTATGGTGTATCACTGAAATCTACTTTTATACCCAAATATATATATATATATATATATATATATATATATATATATATATATATATATATATATATATATATATATTCCAACATGATGCAAGAATTAAGCTAATAAAATACTTGTTTATTTCTCTAGTCAGCACATAGGACCAATCATGTAACAAAATATTAGATGTTGTCTTGACAGACAAATTAGCTCATGGCTGTCACAAAGGAGTGCATATAAATTGATTTATCAACTCCTTGATTTCTATAAAATCGTGAGCATGAAGAGAACTTCAGCTTGCTTATTTCCAAAAATAGGGGGGAAAGATGCAAGAGTGGCCACATTGCAAAAAGAATACTTAGCAGGAAAATAGCAGGTCAACAGCATGTTTTCTCCATTAAATGATAGATTAGAAACAAACCTCGATGAGATACAATTTCAATGCTGCAATCAATTCCTCCATGTGTCCGGTCACAAGCGCAGTAGCTGCGGAAGACATTATGATATGAATGGTGAGAATACCAGAATGAAAACCTAAGACAACCTTGACATATAAGTCAGAGAGAGTTTGAAAACTAATATACTACACCTGTATACCGTCAAACCACTTTCATCCACAAAATTTTGACAAGTTCCATGAGGGTTAGAACATCTCTTAGGACACCTTTCAAGAGAAATGGAAACTGCTGTCTTCTGTGAGGATGCACCATCAATGGAGCTGAGATGCCTCAAGCCAAAACTCCAGGTTCCTTCCCTAGCATATAAGGCATAGAAATCCACCATCTCTTTGCTAGAATTATAGAGAAGGAAAAACATAGAACCATCGCTGCTGTCCGTATGGTTGATGTAGTAAAAATCCCATATATCAGCAGATGGAAGCCCACCATATCTCACATATATTTCATAACCAACCTTTTCTTCTGATGTTAATTTGAAGTGCAAATTCCCACCAGCTGCACCACGAGGAATGTCAAGGACAAAGTAAGTCCAAGTGGCACCTAAATATGTTGTGAATGTCACGTTGTTTAAAAGGGGTCCAAGAGGGAAGTTGGCTGAATTAGAAGACACTTTCCCATCCAGTGGCACATAATAAGATTCAAAGGGAACAGATGGATTTTTCCTCAAAACTGTCTGCAGAAAAATTAATCTTCGAGCATCAATAATTTAATCATCCAAGGTGAGTTTGTTTATAAGTCAGCAAATAAAAGTATAAGTACCAAGATTAAGCTCAGTGCTACAGCAAAAAAAACAATTAGAATATGGGGCAGAAGCCGAATAAAAAGAACATGCAGATACTGAAGCTATATACTCATCATCTGGATCAAAAGTTGTCTTTTTAAGTATTGCAATGCTAGTGAAAACAAAAATCACATCTTATCATAAAAAGAGGATAACAAATTACTCATCAGAAATTCAAAACATAGCAATAATGACAGTCTACAGCAGCTGTGAGAGACATCTTCCCATCTTAGCAAGTTGTCTGCTTAATGCAGTAGATAGATAATAACTTGAACTGAATTGACGCATATTAGTAAAGCACAAATATACACCTTACAAAGAAAACATATCTCAAAGATTTTGAAAATTTTATAAATCAAGAATACAGCATACTTCTTAGAGAGCTAGACAATTAAAGAAATCTGACCTGAAGCGTGTATATTTCCGATGAACAGTTAAAACCAGCTTTTCCTAAAGGGCATTCAGCCACCTGCCATACTAGGGAGTAGCAGACTCTTGTCTCACTATTTTGAACCACATCAAATCCTTCAGTTAAATTAACAGCAGCAATAGTGATATACCAACGACCTATCTTTGGTAATGGGACAATTAGAGAGCCTTTACTTATTTCACCAGAGAAATCATGCATGGTTGCCAGAGCAATTGAACCATACCGAGCATAACACATTATAGCAGATGTTCCAAATTTATCTGCGTTGTTAACTGATGATGTTTTGTTTAGTCGGATGTTTGTTGCAGAAAAGGTCAACCGCTCTACTATTCCGATTACTTCCAAGGAGTAGACTCTGGTTCCATTATCCCCAAGGCAAGTATATTCAACAGAATTTCCACAAGAAACCACATGATTTGTAGTCCTATCATTTAAGTCAGCAACAGATACATTTGTCAAAGGATCAGCATTAAATTGAGAACAAGAAAGTGCTCTGATACTCTGGTTACAAAATTGGCCCCACAAGTTTGATGTTACACATCCTTCCACACTCACATTCGCAGTAAAGGAGTATGGACTTCCTCTACTAATCTGCACATCCCAAAACTGAGAATTAACAAATCTATATGAGCGATTTTGTTTTAACATTCTTTTATGCAAACAACAGTAATGTACATACAGAAAATCTATGATTTTTAGGGAAAAAGAATTAAGCCATATGTTGTATTATTTGAAGTATTTGGGTTTCCAACCTATCGGTGAACCATGTACATAATCAAGCTCGACAATACATTTTCTGTCCTGCTCAAAATTATTGTCTTCATCGTCTTTGTAAAATAATCTAAGTTCAGCAGTGTTCTGCTCTCCAAGACAGATCAAATATATGATTCACCACCAGCACCACCACCACCATTCATTTCTCAACCTTCGAATTATAAAGTTGAGAGCAGAAACCCTTACTAACACTACAATAAAGAACCACGCAAATTGAGTGTCTGCTATACCAAAGAGATGAAAGCATAATTGCATAAACATATAATACTCTAAAAAGAAAGTCCTTTTCTGATTGGCTGCCATGAAACCTGCACTGAAATCAAGCACGCTTCACGCATGCCCAACTAACATGCGTACGCTAAGAAAATCAGGTTAGATAAAGATCATCCTGAAGCACATGAACACAAACATCTGAAAACTAATTTAGCAAATTGATATAAATCCTAACAGCAAGGGACTCAACAATAAAATTTACTACTCTTGCTGACTTAGAATTCTTTGAAGATACAACATGAAAGAACACATATTTTGCATCTACTGATAGGTCCAACACCATTCAAGAAACTCAAAACAAGAAATAGGTCCAATGATTTGAAGAAGACTCCATAATAGCACTGCGTAAAAGAAGATCCAGCAACAAAAGACTAAACAAACAAAATTAAGCAAAAATCTGCAGCGTGTAGATTACCATCTTTGACTGTGTCCTCATAGCTCCAACTCCATTAAAAAGGCCAGCATACAAGACACCTGGCATTATCTGCACAGAACAGTTACAAATTAGACCGCCAGAGTTCAATAACTTCCAGTGTTCCAGAACGAGATTCCTAACAAAGAATAAATGAGCTTCTCCCATCTTCATGAAACATTCCTCAAACTCATAGTATACATCAGAGCACAAAATTTTAGTACCTGTTCATTTGTTAATTTCAAAGTTACCCTTTTCTCCAAAGGGTAGCAAAGTTCTGCATTTTGCAGACCTTCAATGGCTCCAATTGATCCATTTGATAGAGATCCTAAAACTGCACCACAAAAGATTATCCTCCAAATTATAACACTTTCAAAAGGATGCATGAGCTGACAAATACTAGGCCAAGACAACAACATCAATAGCTCAATTAGAACCCAAAATTTAAAAAACAAAGAATTGGAAATCTGACGACAAAGACCCCTTGTGCTAGATTCAATACGAGATTCCAGTGTAACTTATCACCTAGATGCTTCAAAGCCTTGTTCGAAGAATCAGGCAGAGGGGGACTTCCATCTCTGAAGCAAATCAGTGGCAGCGTACTTTTGGAAATCTTTTCCACACTTCCAGGGTCCTGTAATAATTTCCGAGTCATAACAATGTAAATAAGTGCAATGTATAGACCTTTGACTATTGAATTCCAAGACAATCATCTCAAAACTAGACATTAAGATGATTCAACAAGCCACATACTTCTCGCTTCATGTAACCATTACAGCTTTTACTCACTCACACAGTCACACTACTCATTCTTAGAAATTTATGCTTGGTAATGAACCTCGAGAAGAGACATTGTAGAATCTCAACTTTTAGATTTATTGAAAAGTGAAACAAAGACAAGGATCAATTCTTACAGATAGAAACCTGAAGCAAATTTTCCAAGAAATACATTCTTAAAGATCATACTGTAAGATTGCGTCATAGTAGACTTACTAATTGTACTTACAAGGTCGACATCCGACTGTAGTCCGATAGACATCGAAGAAAACCACGGTGGCAAATCAACTGCAAGAACCAAAACAAAGTAAGGAGACATTGAAGTAAAAATCAATTGAATTCTGAATGCTAGCTTCTCAATCATATAGTATAATCTTGAAAAAAAAAAAAATTTATTCAATTTCCAAGGATATTCAAAGAATTAATCTCTTCCATTTACCCATCTGTGTGAAAAAACTAACAACTTCATCAAAAATCCTCCAAATACTGATCATTTACAAGATTAGAACGATTAATTGCACTAAAACCTGTTGAAAACTAATTCCATCAACAAATAGTAATAAAAATTACCCATTTATTTAATGATCCCAATTAATTCTAGAAAGTGAAAAATATCAAAACTTTTGAAAAAGAAAAGCATGAATTTTGACCACTATGAACTACCACACTACTATTTTTCAAGGTTAGACTAATCAAATCATACACCAAACACCACCCAAAATTAAACTTCTAAAAAAGCATTACAAATAAACAACACCAAATAAACACATTAATAAAGTTCTAAACTTTATAAAAAATTTAAAGGTTAGACTAATCAAATCATACACCAAAACACCCCAACAAAAATTAAAACCACATAATTAATAACTTAACATGAAAATTACAAGTGAAAGATAACTTTAAAAGAGTAACACAAAAATCAAAGAAAACCCACCTCTAATATAACGCCATTCATAAGGCTTAAGCTTTGTTTGTGGGTAATTGAAACTGGAAATGGTGAAGGAATTGTACGGAAGTGGGTCAGCAAATGAATAATCATAGTATCCCAGGAAAAATACGAGATTTAAGTACACTGAGAAACAACTTAGAATAGAATGTTTCTCCATGTTTCATTGAATTCTGCTCTTAAGTCAGAGAGAGGAGAAGAGAGAGAGAAAAAATAAGGGTTTAAGGAAGATTTTTTTAAGGGGTTTTTGCAGATTTTAAAGTGTGATTGCTGATTACTAAGCACTAAGCACTAAGCAGTAATGTAAAATGGTTTTTTTTTTTTTAAGTTGTTTTAATTTTTTTTTTATAGGCAAGAGAGACTTAAAGTCGTTTGTGTAGAAGACTAAAAAAAGTCACCAGAAATATTTAACACTAAAGATTGGGAAAAATCCAAAAGGAAATTTAGAAATTTTGAGGAAGAAATGATTTTTTTTTTTTTTGACTCGTATACGTTACCAGTTTCGTTTGTTGACGCTCGAGAAAGTGACATCGTTGCTTTTGTGGTGGTAAAGAAGAAGGAAAACGTGGTGCTTATGATTCAAGAGCGCCAAAGCCCAAAAGATTGATAAAAGTATAGCCGGCAAAATAGACATGTACCCGTTGATCGACCCGAGACCTATTTTCACCCGAAAATAATGACTCGAATGGAACTGAATCCGAAATAAACCCGACCTGAACCCTACTCGAAAGTAAATAGACCCGAATATAGCCCGGCCCGAAGTGATCTGACCCGAATTGACCTGATAATGATGATCCGAACCCGTCCCGACCTAAAAAGTTGTCATATTAGTTATTTTTTAAACAAATTTAAGGAAAAAAATTGTCATCAAATACTATATATGACTTACCCACTTCCCATTAATCATTTCACTTAGTTTTATTAGTCTTATCCTTATATGTGTTTTATTTATTTGCTAGATTTATAACTCGTTTTTACCCGACCCGACCTAACCCGACCCTATGTGACCTAGAAATTTAATGGATCCGAGATTGACTCGTACCTGAACGGGCCCGACCCGACCCGAACGCACCCAAACACAAAGCTGACCCGATTATGACCCGACATGTATGACCCGTTTGCCACCTCTAGATAAAAGTAGGGTTGTTCATAATAGGAACTCGACCCCTTTTTTTTTTAGTTGGTTTGCGGTTGCAAATTTATGGGTTGGTTTGTAATTTCAAGTAAACTACGGTTTGTATTATGGCCTTATGGGTTGGGTTTGAATCTTTGTAAACTCAAATCGCACAGTAAACAGCAAAACTATTTAGATGAATTTTTTTACAAAAAAAGAAAAGTTCATCTTTTTTGATTTTTTTTTAAATACACTTGACAAAAGGCATAAGATTAGATTAGAGTAGAGTTTATTCGCTTATTAGGTTTTTCACATATAATCTGCTTTTATCGCAGATGGAAAACTATTTTAGTTCTTAGATTACAAAACTCATATTGCGAATGAAAAAATGGTTAAACTACAAACCGCACCGCACCAAACTGTTTGGATTGGTTTGGGCAAAAAGTGTGGTGCGACTTGGGTTGGAAAACTGTCAAACCGTATATTCGGGGTAACTGAAACCGCACCAACCCAACCCACAAACAATCCTAATTCCTAGCTAGATAAAAGTACTCCATCTCTGTTTATATCATTATACGATTGTAGACATTGAAATTTTATCCCATCTATAATTTTAGTTATGATATAGATTAGATAAAAAAAAATTAATAAGCCACAAATGGCCTGATATCCTCCCTACTACCAGATTGTAGGCCAATTATCTAGTAAGAAAATGAATCGAGAGAATCCCTAAAATTGTAACCCCAATCAAATTAAATAAAAACTGTTTGTTACATATTTCAATTTGTCCCTGTTATGTTTTAAACTTAGAATATTTTGTGGTTGAAAATGATAAAATAGTATGAGTGGAGTTAATATAATACATTAGATTCTACTCGCTGGAGATTATGTACAATTTAAAGTAAATAATATTATAGTTCGACATAAAAATATTTGTCTTCATTCATAAAATAACATAGTATTTTTATAATAACATACGATAAAAAGAACATGTTATGATTAAAGAAAAAGAACATGAAAGTAGAATTGTTGGATAATGGTAAATTGGTATTACTCCTTTAAGGAGATCGATAATATTATTCACCGTATATATAATATATTTATTTAAAGGTAAAAAAAGAAAAGTTAAGGAACTCTTCTCTCAAATAAAAATATTCACCACATATGGTGTTACAAGCGTATTGATGAGATCATACGTATCATGGAGATTACACAAAACTATGATTATTGAACACACAAGATTACATCCATGATTTTGGCATCGTATTTATAACAAAAAGAACATCATCTAGAACTAGAAGTATATTACATTATTACTGTCTATTACACATCATATTCCTAGGTGTACAACCTAAGCGTTGTTATATACTCGCTTCAGATTGTTGTTATATCCTCGCTTGAGATTTATCTTACAACGAAATCAACTATATAATGATAATTTAAAAGAAATCAAGTATTGATATTTTTTTTACGTCATTAGTAAAAAGAAAAGGTAACACAACACAATGCCTGAAGGCTCCATAGTGCAAATTTTCAGGTGCTCTTGGGAGGTAAAACCAACTCTTATTTTTTCAGGGCTTATTCAGTATCATTGTGGTTTTCAGTTTTTTGTGTTTTTTGTATTTAAAAGTCATATAATATATGTCCTACAATGGATAAAAAATTAATCAAACTTATTACACACATGATGATTTTGAAAACTGACAACTCAAAAATGAAAACCACTTTTTCTAGTTTCCTGATTTTTGTTTTTAGTTTTCAAAAAAATTGAAAACTGAAAACAAAAAACAATAACGAACGAGCCCTCAGTTAGTTGCCTGTACAACCATACTCCCAAAATATGTACAAGGTAAACTTTAATCAGAACTCAATCCTCCAGCATACTGCATACTAGTCTCTGCACGCTTGTGTCATGTGTGTGTGTTACCATAGAAGAGAGATACAAAACATACTGTGTACATAGAACAGAGATACATAATATACTGTGTATAAATTCTACAATGGAAAAGCCGGTACGTACTAGTTTATGCACAACTGACAGCGCCAAACTCACTTCAACACACTGCATTTAAATTTCAGATTCGTCAGCTACGGCTTAAAAGGAGAACATAAAATATCAGATACTATCAAACTCACTAAACCAGACTGACCCACAGCAGTATATTTGTTAACGTTTCCATGTCCTCATCTAAGGACAAAACATGGTATAAATGGCAGCAAAGTGGGGAAAGATTATATACTTGTGTGGCCTGTTTGATAGGTATTGCAATGGAACGTTTTCACAAAATTACACATAAATTTATCACCATTATCCCCTTTATTTCTGTCTAGCAAATGAGTCGTTATTGTATTTGGAATATTCTCTTTACTACCAACAAAAAGGAAAAGGGAACTCAGCAGTTGCATCAGGATATACAAAGTGGCTAGAACAGAAAATTTCAATTTCCTGCCAACCAGCATAATCCTGTCAACAGGGCATTCTAGTCATGCATCATGGGGGTCAATTGAAAATCATTACGAAAATATGATGGACCAAAACAGAGAGAAAAGGATAGCTCAAATTAAGATTTTGGAGCCAATTTCTTGAGCACTTCTCTTAAAAAAAAAGAGCTGTTGTTAATTTAGATAACTTATAACCACTCCTAGATAAGAGAAGGTGGGCCCCACATCGGTTCATTATATAAATGCTCCACACTCAACTCAAGTGACAAAAATTTGGTTGGTTAAAAATTACTTGGTTATTTATATCTTGCCCCTTTTGAATATCCTCCTCCCCAGGGCCAGGGGGGGCTCTCTTCCCTGATATATTGGGTTGCATAAACATGTCAATGCCATTACACTAAACAAGGGAGAGAAAATGGAAGATACAATGTTACTATAATCATATTTGTTGAAACAGAGAAGACACTCAAGACAGTCAGGACTCATGAGTCATGAGCACTGCAGTAGTAAGGCCCGCCCAGTTTATTCATCCCCAACACCTTTAGATTAACAAAAGCTGTCGTCTAAACTCTCCATCACTCCCTCGAAACACCTATCATATGAATCCATTGAACAGCCTCAACCCATGCTTTAATAGGGAAACTCTTGTATTAATCTCTAACCCAAACTATCAGATTACAGCAGAACAGCCACTTGAAAGAATATTAAGGAAGAAATATGATTTCTGGTGCAGTAAAGTGAACACAACTTCTTTTTCTTTATCACAAGTGAGCACAAGTTGTTACAATATACTCCGTTGTTACCCGGAAGCCACATCACTAAATCACAGAATAATAGGTTGACAAAAGGAGAAGATTCCCCTAAAGGCTTAAAATCATGAAGGGACCAATTTTTTCCAGCATTATCAATTCAATTGTAATCGGTTGCTCGTATATCATATTGGAACTTTATCTTCTTACCAAACTAACAAACTATGACTTCTACATCCCTCCCCCCACTCTGTCCTCTATGGCTGTTTTCTACGGGGACAACACTCCAGTGGACAATGTGTAAGACCAATGAGATTCAAACAGAATACGAAGCTGCAAGAGGATAACAAATATTTGGGGATAGGAGTACCAATAGAACTCACTTATACAAGTAAGCAGCGATTCCCAAAATTAAAGACAAGAGTATGATGTCGAGGCAGAAGTTGCGACTGGATCTCAGCTGAAATAATCAAAATCATCCTTTAATTTATATTATATTCATCAAAGTAAGAAAAGGGAGGGCACGGAAAATATAATCTAACTAGTACAACGGAGCACCTGTAATCAACTAATCTGTCAATTGCAGGCAGCCAACATACCTGGTTTAATGTGTCCTTGAGTCTTACATTGGTACTTTTGAGATCAGATGCTGCCCTGTCAGCCTAGGATAATGCCAAAGAGTGGATCATATCGTCATACTAAGAAAATAGTAGAAGCTAAAACATCTAAAAGGTGCACCAATAATTTGAGAATATATTAACATTAACAGAATTCATAACTGAAAGCAAAATTCATTACTTAGTACAATAGTACATCCACCTTTTCAGTTATCAAAGTAGTAATTTTTGACTGCTTAAGATAGCATGGCTATATTCACTGCCTTCAGCTGGGGGTTAATTATCACATCAAATGGCTATAGCAAATATCGAGGTTGGATGGAAAAATTATACTAAAAGGACACTAAAAATACAAAAGAAATTATTAGATAAAAATATTCTGACTCCATGATATTTTGGTGAGGGAATCAAACAGTTACCTTAGTATCCATTTCATCCATTAGTGGCTCCTGTCTATCTAATTCCTGCACATTACACAATTAAATATACATCAATACCAAATGCCAAGGGCCATGACAGTGGAACATACAAGGAAATGAGGAAGTATGATATGGCCTTAAAGAATTATATTTCCAGCAAACCTCATTCATAGCTTGGGCCATATCTTTCAGTGTATCCAGTCCTTCAGCAATAAAATCCAAGCCTTCATCCTGCATGACATAAAATATAATAATCAAAGAGATTCTATTTGGTTAAACATATACTTATATGAGCTATAAAATCTCGAAATTCGCTATTTTAACCAGATAAGATTTACATCATGATATAGAAGTCAACAGAGATATTTCCTAATTTAATCCTACCATTGGCATGGCACAAAATGAATGGAGCTGTAAATGAGAAACACGTCTAGACAACAAGTCTTCAGCCTTGAATTTAAAACACGTCTACTTTCTAATGCATGACTTGACTCTCCATTTGCTTACTGACCACTGTATCATATCCAAATTAGTTGGCCCCATGTGCAAAGAGGAAAATTTGACCCACAAGATCATAAGAATGGAAGCTGATACATGTTCTTTTTCATCAGGGATAGGGGTGAATGCAATGGCCTTACTTAGAACAGATCAGTAGAAAGCAAGACTTGCCTGCTTCATTTTCCGCATTTCATACTCCTGCTTAAATTGAACAGACTCTTCACTTTGCTGAAAATACCCAGTACGAGTCCAAGCCTCTACCATACACAACAACATCAACAAGTCAACGAATTAGGGCTTCAGCACTTTCTAAACACTGGAAGATCTACCTTAAGGAATTGGGTTCTTACCACAACAGTTTCTCATATATTTTCTTAAAAGTAGAAAATAAATTAGAAAAAAATACAGAATTTAGAGGGCAACTACAGAATATTTTAGAAGGCACAATGAAATTATTTATTTTTCATCATAAACATAGGACCCCTTAAGCTATAACCTGCAATATGGCTTGCAGCATGCATTGCTGAGTTGACGAATACCTGAATGGGTGTCTATTCTAACAGCTGTTGTTGAGGCCGCAGATGTCAATCCACCACTTTGCTTGGGTATACCTGGTGTACCATCTGGTATTGACTCAATCCTCTCCTTCAGAACAGACACTAAATCGTTCCGAGCTTCAAGCTCCTCCCTTGAAAGCCCTTTCACCTAAAAAATATCATCTAAATTAATGAGAAAGCTAACAAAGGGAGAAAGAAAAGGTCAAACATGCATAATTGATCCAAGAATACTTGTTACTGTTTCATTTTTCTTTCAGGTCCTATGATATATGTTTTACAATACCAATATTATATTAATCAGCATTGTTAAACACCAAAGCAAGCTTATTCTTCAATTCCGAATACTAATGCCACGACTATCGAATTCTTACTTCCTGTGCATTAACCTTAAATGATGCTAAAAGTATTTAGAGACATTAAGCAGCTCCCAATTACTATTCCTCCCCAGATTAGTACATACACACGTCCGTAGGATGAGAACCATATGCACGATGAACATGAAGGACTAGATAATGGACACAAAGACCAATACCAATGAACATGTACCAACAGAGATGTACATATGTTCATTTGACTTGTTCATTGTCCATGTACATGTGTTCATTTGGCTTGTTAAGTTGTTATGCATGCACAGTTGGCTTGTTATGCATGTACATGTGCACCAAGCTCTATGTACTAGCATGTGCACCATTTAAGCTTTGCTATTCCTCAAATCCAACTCACATATTAATATATAGAACCAAAAATCAGCAAACGAAAACTAAATTTCAAACTCTCACTACTTACTAGGCTCAATTTTTCTATTGCTAACCATAAATACATAAATAAAAGCTTTTTCTCAAGTAATTCAGCTTATATACAAAAAAGACAACATAAATTTTCCTCTAATATAAACTCCTAAAAAATCTGAACCTTTGTATCATTTCTTCATATTCCGTTATTTCTTAATTCTATTAACTGCCTTCAAATCATACTTCCTCCGTTCTTTTATGATGGCAACGTTTTGACTTTTACGCTTAACACGTTGACACGTACTAACTTTGACCATATTTTTTAGGTTTATAGCATACTCCTACCAAACTAAATTACACTATTTATATATTCCTATCAAACCAAATTACAGATACTCGCGATAAATTTAGGTTTATGTCAGAAAATTAATCGATCATAAACACAAATAATTCAAATAAAAAAATTAATCAGGCATAGTAAAACAGAGTAACAAAAACAATTTCGTCAAAATAACAATAAACAGTAATATGATTAGTCAAAATCAACAGTAAGTAAGAGAGGAGAGAGAAAATTCACCTTCTTATGAGCTAATTTGTGTAATTTAGGGAGTTCTTCAAGTAAACGAGACTTAGTTCGTCTAACCTCGGCGAACAAAGCGACAGCAGAAGCCCTATTTTTCTCCGAAGAAGCGGCGTCGGATTTTCCGACAACGACGTCGATGTTAGACTGAAACTCCGAGTAGAAACGACCGAAGGCATCTTCGCCGGAAACATCGAAATTGCGGTGTTTATCGACGTCGTACTTGTCGTATTTGTTGCAAATTGCGTCTACTCTTGTTATTAACTCTACTAAACTCATTTTGATTTTGCTATATTTGTTGTTCTAGTTTACAGGGAATTTGGTTGAATTTGAGGGAAGAGACGTAAAAGCAGAGGATAGTGGGAGAATATTGTAGTAGTAGTTTATGATTAGCACTTTGATTAATGCAAACCCTTTTCCATGTGTCGTCCTTAGGAGTTAGGGTTATTCTCAACTATCGACGGTGTTCAACTGTTCACTGGAACAACTGTACAAGCTCGGGAAGTATTAATATATGTTGTGAATATTAGGGGGGTGAAAAACTGACTCAACCTGTTTATGGAACCCGAAATCAATCTGGAATAAGCGGGTTTGAGTTGAGATTTTTGACCCATTTACACGACTTACCCATTTAATTAAATGGGTTAGGTTAAGATTGACATATTCAACCCGAAATTAACCTGTTTTGACCTGTTTAACTCATTAAAATATAAATTTCCTAAAAAGTTGTGTTAAAGTTGGTGAAAATTTTAAAAATACTAATTGTAGAATACAAATACTGAAAAGAAAATCGAGTCATGCATACTTTATGTGAATTTATTGATGAAAACTAATAAGTTTTAATAAAAATTTAATAGTGAAAAAATATGTAAATCGTTTAAACGGATTATATGGGTAACCCATTTAATAAACAGGTTGGGTCAGGGTTGAGTGTTTCAACCCGTTTAATTAACGGGTTAGGTTTGGGTTGAGACATGTGCAACCCGTTTATTATCAACCCGAACACGACCCGACATGATCTATTAATCAGCCCTAGTGAATATGACGCAAATTGGATATGCACTTGCCACTTGTTATGTGTTCAGTTTTTGGATGATGCACCATGTTTAGGTGTTAGGTTAGCGATTTGTTGAATTTGATTAAGAGTTCACTTTATTATCTTTATACATAAGTGTAATTCTGGATCTTAAAGGTGATAATCGGTTGGATCAGGCTTTGGCCAAAAAAGTGGTCAGTTTCGGATCAAAACCTTGGGTCAGTTCGGGCCTCGAACCGGAATTCCCACATCAAACCTTGTGAATTTGGGCTGGATCAACGGGCTTTTCAGACCATTTCCACACACGTCTTAGTAATACTCCGATCCCTTTGTTTCTTTCTAATTGCTACATTGTTTGGGCGCGGTTTTCAAGACATTTTTAACCCTTAATGTCTCTGAGTATTTCTTATATAAAAATTTGTTATGATAAATCTACACAACGAGACGAATCTAACAAGACCACGCATGACTATATTTTTACTTATGAAGATATCAAAATAATCGGTCAAATTTGGTAGTTTGATTTCCCAACATAGAAATGTAGCAATTAAAAAGAAACATATGGAGTATATACAAATATAGATGAGTAATTATGTGTTTTGTTTAATAAAAGAACAACGAAATTGCTAATTTAGAGGTTCATGTATATTGGGAATCTACGGTGTAATATAAATATACGCATTTAATATGTACTATAAATCAAGCAAAAGTTAAATGGTAGAAATAAGCCATTTATACACCTATTTATAAAAGTTTTACAAGTACTTCTATTACAATTTCAGGATGCGTGGGTGTTTTTAATTTTTTTACCAAGATTTATATATTAATTACAACAATGGCTTATATCTAGACTATGTGTACCCCTTTTACACTATTAATTTTTAAAATATAATTTATTATGCACCCATCTTAGACACGAAGAATGACTGAGATAGATGGCGACATTGCTAAAGCTTCTCAATCATAACTTGGACTAAAACGGTTTCGTCCAACACCTTTCAAAAGTAAATACATACAAAAAGATCGAGAAATCATAAATGTTATATATAGTATGAGATATCAGGCTACCATCATCATTTTTTGGCAATATAGGATGCTAAATTTAAATTTACTACGCAATATGTGTTATTTAAGATACAAAAAATCATTGAATTTCCAATAAATAAAAACTAATGAACAATTTTTTTTCATAACTTTCAATTAGTATTGAGTGCACAAGGTGCGTGCATAGTAAATTTATTATGAGATGGCTTATCTTGTCTCTATATTTTTTTTTTCACAAAGACCAATATGAGATTTTAGTTTACTTGGTTGGCGTATTTGAAAGGTTGCAAGTTCGAATCCTAACAAGAACATTTTTATTATTTAATTTATGTAATTTGATCGGGGGTACTTGTGGCAGAATGACAATATTTTGCCTTGGTTTTAGAATATATATAGTTTTTTTCCCCATAAGCACCAATATGAAATTGTAGATTTTACTTGATCAGTGCATTTGTATTTCAAACGAGAGGTTGTAGGTTCGAATCTTAATAGAAACATTTTTATTATTTAATTTATGTCATTTGATTGGGGGTACATCTGAGAGAACGATAATTTTTTGCCTTTGATTTTAGAATGTATATATAAGTTTTTTTTCCCACAAAAGACCAAAATGAAATTGTAGATTAGTTTTTTTTTTTTTAAAGAAAATCGTAGATTAGTTGGTTAGTGCATTTATATTTCAAATGAGAGGTTAAGAGTTCCGGTCTTAAAACATATATTTTTATTGTTTAATTTGTGTCATTTGATTTGTGAGTAGTGGACCAGTCACCAATGGTCTATTCGAGAACTTTAAGTCAATATATACTACTCTCCAGTCTCCACTTGTACCTTCAGTTCTTAACTTGTTATACCTAGGCTAATCACTTACGAGCTGATTAAAAACCAAGCAAATCGAGCAACTTTGTTTATTGTAACCTATAGTTTGTACGGAACCAAACTAATATAGGGGAAAGGATTTAGGGGGTTTCGGCTAATTTTCTGTTTTTTTTTTTCTCTTCTTTTTTTAGCTACTTCTTCCTAAATTTATTTGTCCCAAATTTTAAGCAGTGGTGCTCTAGTAGTTTATTAAAATAATGGGTTTGATGAATCAAAAAGTTAAATTAATTTATAATCTTGAAAGAGGCTAGAAAATCTGGACTTGCATGTGTAATTAATATAGCAAAATATGCAAGTTCGATTCACATACCACAACCACATGTCAAGATTATCAACACTTTAGATTTTAGAAGATACAAGTAAAAGGAAACTTGAATTGACTAACATACAACGACAATACATAATCCAAAACTTGTTGGTCCTTTCAAATCAACACAATTTTCCCAGTAGGGTAGTAGTGTCTAAAACTAGGAAATTTGCGGTGGAAACTAGAATGCCATATTGCAGGGATATTATACCAAGGACCCTTAGGTCCAATGGTATGGCTTCTTATCTAAGGTTAAAATCTTGGCGGAAGCAAAATTTCAATATTGTTGGGGGAGGGGGTTTGGGGCTTGTTGGGCCTCTGGGTGAGTGGCCCTGTGCGAGGGTATCCCAGAGGAAATTCATCTTACCACGGGTTCTCGAAAGGGGGCCCAAAAAAAATATTACAGGGATATTATAGGAAATTAGTATTTTGGCCCGGGTAATGCCCCGACTTATTTACAATTATTAAATATATTATTTTTCATAAACTTCATAATTGATTTTATTAACTTTTCATAATTTTTTGTCTAGTGCGAAATTAGAAAATGGACGCTATGACATGATAAGTTGTTTAAAAGAGTTTATAAGGAATTGTCCGTTCTGTTCAACTTATTTTGTCTTATCTTATCTTATCTTATAAGATCTTATAAAATTTTATCCGATCTTATCTTATCTTATAAGATAGTTTATTGTGTGTGTCTAACATCTTATTTTAACTTATCTTATCTGATATTATCTTATCTGATTTTATATAAGTTAAAATAAGTTGAATAGAACGAACCCTAAATGGAATTGGAGTAAGAGAATGTTATCACCTTAATAAAAGTGTTAGAGAGATCAAAAAGTTTTCGGATTTTTCACCAGGTACCCCTGTGGTTTGACGAAATTCACCTGGTACCCTCGCGTTTTCAAATATTCACCAGGTACCCCTAAGGTTTGGAAAAATTCCTGACATGCCCCTACCGTTAAGTTTCCGTCACATTCTTAATTCACCATTTACCCCTCTGGTTTGTGAGAATTTAGGATTCGACGATTGCCAACATTTCCACTCGTATTTCATTTATCTCGCCACAACTCACCATTGTTACTACCAATCACCCAAGAATTCCAATTGAAACTGACCTCTTTGAATTTTTTGCAAAGCTTTAGCCAAATTGGAAGCAACCCTATGAATAAACTGTAATTACTAGATGATTTAATCCAAATTCTCTCCTCACAATAACGCAATGAGTCGAGGAAGCTTGTCTTCTGACCACACCCACGAAAAGAAGGGAGGAGGAAAGGAAATGGGGTTGTTGTGTTGGTGGTGGCGAGAAGGCAACAAGAGGGGAGGTTGTAGGGAGGGGTGTTGCGGTGGTGTCAACAAAGAGGAGAGAGTGGGGGCGAGGGTGAGAGAAATAGGCGATTAAGTATACCCCACCACCCCCAACCCCGCGCAGCCCCTCCCCCCCCTCCACCCTCAACCCCACGCAGCCCTTCCCCCCACCCCCAACCCCGCGCGGCTTCCCCCCACCCCTCGCGAGCCGCAGCCCCTCCCCCACCCCTGACCCCGCGCAACCCCTCCCCCACCCCCTCGCAGACCCCCGATTCGATTTCCCCTCCTCTTCTCCCCACTCGCGTCGAGTTCCCCTCCTCCCTTCCACCTCCGTCGAGTTTCGCTCCTCCCCTTCCACCCCCGACGAGTTTCGCTCCCCTCCCCCACCACCGTCAAGTTTCGCACCTCTCCGGAAAATGGAAGCCCGGAAAATTGAAAATAAAAAATCACATGGGGGCGAGGTCTTTGCGCGGCGGCTGTGGGGGGGGGGGAGGCTGGGGTGGTGGAGGGGGGTTGGGAATGGGGGGCTGGGGGTGGTGGGAAGGTGGGGGAATGGGTGGTGGGGGAGGGGTTGGGAATGGGGGCCTGGGGTGGTGGGAAGGTGGGGGAGTGGGTGGTGGGGTGGTGGGGTTAAGGGTTAGGTAGAGAGATGGGTTAATTAGGGTGTAAAAGTATTAATTAGGCCTAATTATAGTTAATTAGAATTAATTAGTATTAATTAGGTTAGTTAGGGGTTAATTTCGTTGATTTAGCCCTAATGACTAACAGAGTTGACGTCCGTTAGTCATTAAGGGCATTGTGGTGATTTTTCAAAACCTTAGGGGCACCAGGTGAATTGTTGAAAACGCGAGGGTACCAGGTGAATTTCGTCAAACCACAGGGGTACCTGGTGAAAAATCCGAAAAGTTTTTATATGTCTTTATAGTTACATATAATTATAAGACTTTATTATGTTTTACTTTAAAACACAAAATATTGAAATTGTATTGGATTGATAGTTAAACTCTCACATTTCATTTCAAAGATCATGTGTTTGATTCTTAGTAGCTATAGTGCTACACATTGTTAATATTTTTACATGAAATCATAAACATGTGTGTATTATAATCTTAAGAAGAGTGCCAAACTGCCAACATAATTAGAGAGTGTCATGTTGCACCATTCTTTTAATAGAAACACTTTTTAATATACTTGTATACATAAGGTAAGGAGAAATCTTGACAAGTTGGGGGGAACAAAGGGGATCCCAACTTGCCAAGGGTGAGAATCAATCTCAACTTGTATACATAGCAAGACTCTAAAGAGCAAAGGATATGTTTGTTTGAACACTTGAATACAAAAGATTATCAACATAAAACAGTTCTTTATGGAAAAAAAAGAGCGCAGAGAGAAAACAATTGTATTTTTCCTATATTTGTATTTAGTTGTTCTACTTTGATAACATTACAATAGAATTATTATTATCATAATCACATAATGGGTATCATCAGCCAATACTATATGATATTGGGACTCGGGAGACATTATTTTTTTTCTAAAGGCTAGAACTAGGCTGGTATACCGTATACAGACATGCAATATTAGCTAGGAGCCTTTTATAAATGAAGTTTAAAAAGTTTTTTTTTTCTTTTTTGACGGAAGTTACAAACCTTAAGATAAAGGTTTCAACTTTCAAGTATATTACATTAACATCATAACATGCAATCACAGTATGAAGTTCACTTTATGCTTTATTGCCTTTGTGCCATCAATGTTACACTAGAGGATAGAAAAATGTCAAATACAAGTGTCATATCTAGTTTGATAAGTAAAAATGGAATATTATGATTGAAAATGACTACTTTGAAGGGTTAAGAAGTTGACTAAAGCACCATAATACTGTACAAAATATATTAATGTGTGGAGAATTCACGAATATATTTCCATTACCTTATTTGGCAAAGGGAATAAATTGCAAAATTACTTAAAGGCCCTTACTAATTCTCCTTCCCTCTTCATTAATGGCAAACCAAGCATTTTAACAGCCCCCTCAATTCTCATTCACAAGACATGCCCCTCTAGCTCTCCCCATGTCTTTTTTCTTCAAGGAAACCCCATGTCTTATTTTAATGTGAACTAGCCTCATTTGCACGCTATGCGTGCAAAGTCAAAGGATGAGTGGTAACTGATTTGAAGTTTGTTAGATCATTTTTCCCCTTTTTTTATTTTTATTTTTAAACTAATAGAGTTGTAGGTGTTGTAGTTTTCTTTTCTAGTTTGGGGTATATTGGTAAAAAAAGATGGACACCAAAGTCCTCAAGACTCAAGAGTTCCCATATATAAGGGGACGTTTGGTTCATATGATTTTGGTATGAGGTATGAATTTAGAATGAGAAAAACTTATACCTAGTATTTGTAATAAATTAATAGATTTAAAACCAATACCTCAAACCCATAAGCTATGTGGTTTAGAAACCCAAGGTGGAAGGTGGGTATGGCTCATACCAATACCTCTAGGTACAAATAGAAGAAAAAATTTCATTCCCAAATAATACTAAACACATGGTATTAGGTATCAATAGGGGTGAAAGTTCGGTGTACGGTTTGGATTAGGGCCTAATCCAATCCGATCCGAACAAGATTTGGACTTTAATTTTCCAATCCGAATCCAAACCAATTAGAGTTTGAATCAGATCCAATTCAATCCGAATTTTCATACTCTAGATTGGATCTGATCCGAAATCCGATTTTTGTAAAACTCTAGTTTTTCGATGAAATAAATTAAGCACAACAGCAGCCTAGTAGATTTAGGAAATAAGGAATTAAGTGTTGTTAGGGTTTTAGGGGAAGGGTTGAAGTGCTACGCCTATTGGGCTATGGACTAGGCATTTTAAAAAAAAAAAAAAATCAGTTAAACACTTAATCCCAATCCATATACATAATACAAGGCATATTACTATTCTGTTATATTGGATTTTTGGATCCAATAACCATCAATCCAATCCGATCCGAAAATCCAATTTTTCAAAATATCTCAATCCGGATCCAATTCGAACACCGTTTGAATCCGATCCGAATTACTAATTCGGATTGGATTGGATTGGATTTTGGATTTTATCCGAATAACTTTCACCCCTAGGTATCAAGTTCCAAACCTGTACCACCTTGGTTTTATTCATGATTGCAAACGCATACCACTATATAAAGATAAAGGCTTATATTCTCATTCTCAATCCCACCCCTTATTCCCATTCCCACAAAACAAACATGGGAGTTAGTACTCTCATCTTTCTATTCCTAATATCAAGCCCCAATCCACTTTAAACAAACACCTCATATAGATCATCTTAACCAATCGAATAGCTAGAAATCATCCGCTATACATTTAGAAATTTCTAACATTAAGAAATCATCGTAAAAAGCAAAGTTCTCTCTCTTAAAACTCTCCCAGCCAAAACCCTACAGTAAGCACCCTTATACAGCCGCCTCACTAGGCTCGCTGGCGGCAGGCTTCTCAGCCTCGCCGGCGAGCCTACCCCATCGTCGTTTTTTCGTCGTTTTCCGTCGTTTTTCGTTGTCCCCCTTCCCGTCGTGGGTCTCGTCCTCCTTCCCTTTCCCTGGTCCCTTCGTCCTCCCTTTCGTTCCCCCCTAGCGTCCCCTGTTGTGCCTTCGTTGATCTCCCTCGTAGCGTCGTCCCCGTCTCCCCTTCGCGCGTCCCCTGTTGCAGGGTTAGGGTTCCCTTCAGCTCACCGCCCTCCTTCCTCCCTTGTTAAGCTGTCGGCCTCCCGTTCCCCCTCCCTTGTTGGTTAGTCGTTTCCCCCTCTACCCCCCCCCCTGTCCATCCGGTCCGAACCCATTTCCCGTTGAGTTACCCCTCCCCGTTTGGTCGAGTTCCCCCTTTCCCCATCCCCGGTTTACGTTTTGGTCGAATACGATTATGAATTTCGTATTTGTGTTTTTAGGTTGTTTACTGTTTGGTTTAGTTTTTAGTTTTAATTTCGTATCTTCCAGATCCATTATCCCTAGCCTTTTTATGTCTGAGTATGCTTGGGTGTTCGTTAGTAGTGACGGTGGGCAGTGCAAGGTTCTTGGTTACCTATGACAAAGGAAGATCTAGGAAACCTGTTGAATAGAGCCAATGATCTTGGAGTTGGCTGTGAGGTTAATGCCGCTTCAGGAATTCGAGAGTTGGTTAAGATGAGAGGAGGTTCTCAATTCTGTTCTGTTGTGCGTCGTTCTTCTAGTTTTGGGATTGTGCGATTAGATCTGCGGATCCATAAGTGGGGCGAAGTTCATCAATCTAACTCGCCTCAATTTCTCGTGATGACTTCAGGTGTCATCACACCGAAAAAATGCATCTCGTGGGAGGCCCTCGATTTGGAGCAAGTTTCGACCTCCACATCTTTCGAGTTTCAGTCCAATGAGACGAAACTCCGGGTACCCTCGAAGCAGGGTCAGAAGTCACTAAAGGACTTGACTTCATTGTTCGTTGAATCAGTCGAATCCTAGAAGGATGGTTCTTCTCAAGAACCTTGGGATTTAGTGCCTAGTGGACATCGGGGTCCACTAGCTGTAGTGCGACAATCTCTCTTGGAAGATCGTCAGAGTTTTGTATCTCAACAAATTCCCTATCATATCAGGTCTTTTTCATCAAGACGTATAACCCAACCTCACCCGCCATCGCTCAAGACAAACTGCTTTTGGACTGGACATGTAATAGTTAGTTGTGTTTTTTAAGAGAATGTACGAGCTAATAAAGCTCTTGGTAGTGTTAAGTGTTTGGTGTTGTTTCTGGTTGCTTGTATTAGCTTTAGGTTGTACTACAAGTTTTAATTAATGCAAATTTTCTCGATGTCAAAAAAAAAAAAAAACATTTAGAAATTTCTTATGTATCTCAATCTCACGTCTAAAGGATAGGAGTTAGCTCAAGTGGATAGAGCACTCCCCCTTGGCCCCTGAGGTCAGGGGTTCGATCCTTACCCCCAGCATTATGCTGAAGTGATTCCTTAGCATGCTATGCATGCTTTACCAACCAATGTGTTGGTGTTTCCTACAGGCTAGTAGCCTTGTAGGGGTTAGCCCTTGAGC
Organism: Beta lomatogona; assembly: GCA_947646795.1. Taxonomy (NCBI): domain Eukaryota; kingdom Viridiplantae; phylum Streptophyta; class Magnoliopsida; order Caryophyllales; family Amaranthaceae; genus Beta; species Beta lomatogona. Next base: position 178,370 of record CANSNZ010001383.1, on the reverse strand, counting down.
TGACTTAATTTCCTAATCAAAAAAAAAAAAAAAAAAAATCTCACGTCTTACTACCACCTCAGTTCTCATGGTTAATTAAGCTATTTGAACTTCACTTTATCAAATATGTGAATGTAAGGGTTTATTATCAAAACTTTTGGCAAAGATTAAAATAAAATCATACACCCAAATACAAATGCAAGCCAAGAAGTACCATACTTAAGCCAAGCCCTTGTGAAAAATAACTTTTGGAACAGAACAAAAATACATAGTAAAATGTTTGAATTTCCTGAACTCTTGAAATAATTTAAAGAAAAAATTTTGATCTTAAAGGAAGAAAACGAATTGACCATGCACGTTATTAGTTATTACCTTAAGATCGAATACATAGACTTTCGAATTGGTTGGAAGAGGAGAGAGAATGTTACTTTGTTAGTAGTTGGCAACAACATTTTAGAAAAGGATCAAACCGTACGATTAACAAATTAAAGTACAAACACATACAGGAGAAGAGGATCAAATGCTCCACTCTCTAAACTCTCAAGGATTGTGAAAGTAGAAAAGTATAAAATGCAATATATATATATATATATATATATAGGGGCAGGATCACATGAGAATGCTCCTTACATGAGAAATGAGAATGAATCTCAACCACACGATTGGATTAGAATTACAACACTTGTTCATTAGAGTTATACCCCAAAAAAAAAATCGAGCCCAAAAAGAAAAAAAAAATTCAATTTTTTTTTTTCAAATTTTTGTTTTTTTTTGGAGTTACATCACTTGTTCATTAGAGTTATAGCGTGTAAAATCCATTCTCATTTCTCATGTAAGTATGCATTTTCATATGAACTCACTTCTATATATATATATTGGTTGTTTGGTATATAGGAAATCAATAGAAATTCTCATAATTTTCTGGTTTGAGTAGTTTTTTGGTTGATAGGAAGTGGGGTAAATGGTAGCAATGAAAATTCCTTGGGAAATTGAAATTCCCACAAAACGTGGGATATTCACCCACCATCTCCTTGGTCATTTATAATCCTACATGAATTAGCAAATTATTTGATGTCAACCAAACCTATCAAGGCCATTTCCTAGGAATTACATAAAGGAAATAACTTCCTATGAAATGGTATTTCCCATTGGAATAGCATGTTTAAGCGCACGCATTTGTTCTAATCGAGTAGATCGACCATTTTGTTTCCAACTTAAACTAAAATAAGACTTTTAGCTTACGTAACAAGAAGAGAAAAATTAAAGTCATCAGTTATTCCCTATATGAGTTACTCTTTATTTGATATTGATCGGGTGCAGTATATTTGACTATTAATATCTATAATTGCGTATTATTAAAAAAATAACTTTGTTTGTCATTATTAATTGTTTAGCTTCAAATATTACGTTTTCCAATGAATAACTTTGATTATTTATATCTTTAATTATCTGTTTGAAAAATTATAAAAGGTTGATATATATACATTGAAGCAGTTAATACTCCATATTGAAGTAATATACTACTACCTCTTACTTTGTCTCAATATATATTTTTAAAAAATAAACTTTATTATATTGTTTTTACTAATACTCCCTCCGTTTCTTTCTAATCTACACACTTTCCTTTTTGGTCCGTTTCTTTTTAATCTATACACTGTTGCTTTTTCTATTTTTGGTAACATGTCACATCTACTTTCTCCTCTTTTTCCACCCATGTCATCTACTTTTTAATATTTTAACCCACTTTTTAATTTCTCTTTCTCACTTTTCAATTTTTCTCTCCACCTTTTCAATTTCTCTCTCATACTTTTGCACTTTCTCCTTGGTTCTCCCCCAAAGTGAAGTGAGTAAATTAAAATGAAACAGAAGGAGTAGATCATTGGAGATATAAATAGTCAAAGTTTTGCTTTGATAAACGTGAAAATCAAAGTGGAACAACAAGTTACAAATAGAGAAAGTATACACTAGCATAGTTTTTTTATTGGTAAATAAAATGTCAAATTGATGTATATAAATAATGTCAAAAGTCAAAGTAGAATAATTAATTAAAAATAGAAGTAATGTTTTTATAATAATAAATATATTTGAGATTAATTTATGTTTAGATATAATGAAGGTCGACTTTGAAAAAAAACAATCGTGCAGTTCTTTAGAAATAGAGGAGTGTAATAGATATCGAGAAGCCTTATAATCACCATCTAAATCTCATTTTAACTAATTAATACTCTATTGTTGTGCTTTTTCTCAAGTTCTCGGATTCGCATGTAAATCTTTATACTTCTACGACTTGTTTGATAGACGGTAATAAATAGCAGTAATGACAACAAAATCATATGTAATTTACATTGAAAAATGAAAACCCCTACTTGTTAGCTGTTACCATGATAATGAAATCTCTATTGGCGATGGCGTGTTATTTGTTTGTTGAATTGCATAATTAGGATATTCCAGATCCTAACAGATGTAAATTGTTGAATTCTTAACAAAGTAAATCTACCCCCAAATTATTCTATTTAATGTAATCCACTCAAAACAAATACACTTTTTGTGAAAAAACATCTTCCCTCAGTCCACTTTATAGACCGCAGAATAACGTATTAGCAATTAACATCATTTTTTTTAAAGGCCAGGGAAAGGAAAATCCGAAAATGTACAAGAAATAATTGTACGTAAACTACAAATTCCCATTATATAGTAAGACTAATTTAACGTAATAACTTCAAATCGTAATAATTATAAAGGATACCTCTGTTAATCAAATTACAAAAATACCCAAAGTTTCAACATTACAGTTGGTCAGATGATCATATGCAAAGTCCACAAAAAAACAAAATGATTAAGAAAAAGAGTTACACAGTTCTTACTTGTTGGTCAGCAACTACAAACGAAAGTGAAGTAAAAATACTACACCCGAAAAAAAATCCTACATAAACACACAGAGGAAAAAAAAAAAGGAAAATTTCAAGGAGATATTTTTTCCCTACATATTCAACTAGTACAAACAACAATAGAGAAAGAAAAACCTAGAGTTTTCCTACCTCCCAACTAAACAATCAATCAAAGTTTTTCACCATTACCATTGATTAATACTCACATTAAGGACTTAAGTGACCTAGCTTTAACAGGCTTACGAACTCTTTTTCTCCCATAAAATTGATCTTCTTCATCATCATCATCATCGAAATCATCCTCAATATAGAGTTCTTCATTTACCAAGCTCTCTACTTTACTAGTAATAGTACTATTATTATTGTTATTGTTATTGTTATTGTTATTATCGTTAACAACATCTTCTTCACTCATAGTAGAACAAGAACTTGGCGATTCACCGACATCATTACTACTAGTATTATAGCAATTGTTTTTATCATTACCACCAACGTACTTCTTCCCTCCCCTCTTCTTACCCCACTTCGGCCCGAACCCGGAATAATAGTAAAACTCATACGGGTTTCTACTATCTACCGTTGTTGTCGTTGCAGATTGTGTGGTTGTAGTAGTGTGTTTTCGAGGCCGTCCCCGCTTCTTTGGCGGAGGAGCCACAGGGGGCAATGGCGGCACTACGATAAGTGGCGGAGGTTTTAAATGATGATCTATATGCTCATTATTAACACCATTATCCTCTGGTGGCGGTGGCGGTGGCGGTGGCGATGGCGGTAAATGTGATCTTTCCACGTACTCGTATGATAATTCCATCGACTCCTTACTGTAACGAGCATTTCATTTAGCATACAAATAAACATTTTCTCCACCCAATTTTAAGTTTGAGCTAAAGGAAAATAAATAATTTTTTTTTGGTGCGAATGAGCCATAAGGGCGGGGATGAAAATCGATCCCAAGATCACCTGAAACCGGGAGGGAAGCTCTAACCAACTGAACTATCCTTCACTCTCAGGAAAATAAATAATTTGACTGTATATATAAAATTGGAAACCCTAGAAGTTGAAATAAATAAAAATTGTATGAAAATGTATAGTAAGTTGATTAATTGATTACCACTAACCTGTCTTGAGATGGAATAGGTTCAGCTAAGCAACTCTCATTCACACTAAACTCATCTTCCCATCCATCCTGAGTGAAATTAAACGACGTCGTTAAAAAATAATAACGCAGAAAAAAAATTAACCTACTCTAATTACCAATTTTTGCAGCTTATTATAAGTTGAACAAACTAAAATGGACAATCATTTTACTATTAAGAACCCTAAAAATGGACCTCAACAAAATAAAACCCTACATATTCTTTTTTTTTAAAAAAAAAAAAGCAGCAAATGTGAGAATATATAATGTTTTCAATTTTATATATTTAGAGATAAAATTTTAGTAAAAATAGATCTGAAAAAGAAAAAACTAACCAGGAGAGAGAAAGAGTCGACATCCCAAGGTGAACGATTGAGTTGGCAAACCAGAAACGAAGAAGATGAAGATGATGGTGTTAATAGCTTCGCGTGTTTTCTTATCCTCATTTTTCTCGATTTTTCCGACGAATTTCAGATCTCTAAAATGAAGAAAAATAATAATAATTAAGCTTCTTTGGAGTTTTTTTTTTTGGGAGTGTTTTTTTGAATTTTTTTTCTCTCTCTTCTTCGTCGTCGTCTAACTCTGTAGATCTCTTATCGCAGACGTTGAAATACTCTTGAAAATATATAAGGGGTTCTTTTTGGTGGTGAAGCTAGAGAAATAGTATAAAAACGAGTATATAAATTAATGAAAAGAAAAATATGGATAGTTTTATGGGTTTTAAAGAAAAACGATTTTCTGTCGCTTCGACATTCGGGAGCTTTCAGTATTATTTCATGTCAGCATAATATCCGATTATGCCATTCATTTGATTGTGTAATTACGAAATTGGGATCTGTTTTAACACCTGGCAAAAAAATGACCAATCCGAATAAATCAAGCTTGTCTAACCCGTTATATATGGACCCGTCCCGTAGAACAAGTATGGGAGAATCACCCAGGGGAAATCTACCCCTATGGCCCTATGTACTCTTGGACGCTTTGTCCATGAATTAATGCACTACTAAGCTTTTCCTCTAAAAAAAAATGGACCCGTCCCGTAGACCCACACCCTAAAAAAAAAAAAAAAACGACTTAACTTAATTACCATACTTAATTATTTGATAATGAAATTGGCCACAACCTATGAAGATCCGAGTTGGAGTATTCGAAATTTGAATATACTTAAACTATATCATCTACTCAAAACTCGAACAACTCTGATCAAATATGTTTTTTCACTATATTGACAGTTGGTTGAGGATTTACTTTGTAACCTTAATGTAATAAGGTCGAATTCTCCCAACTGCGGTACTTAAATTAGAGATTCCCCGTACCTTTCCTCCTTACTCTCGAGTATGTGGTTATTAGTAGAAGCAAAGTCACTTATATGTCATGACTTATCACTTGTCTTTTCGTATATAAAGGAACTTTTATGGATGCCTCAAGATGATTCATTGGAAGGTTTCGTACTTTTGTATGATTAATCTAGTTCTATATATTTATTTTAGAGTGTGTTGAACACTTTGGTAAATACATGTACATGATAGCTGTGAAGAAGATTTTAGGTTATACTTAAGATGTAGCCAGGTTGCTTAATCACAACCCTTTATTGTGGAGGTTAGAAATACTCTAGAGCATAAAGCACCCTTATAAATAAGCATGGGGGCTCCTTGAATTGTATGAACCATTTAACGCATCTAAAAGTTCAACCACGATCAATTTTTAACATTCTTATAAGCACTCTCCTTTCGAGCAATATTGAACCTTACTAGGTCTTTGTGTGCCTTGACTTATCTCTTGGCGGCATTTTGAAGCAAGTAAGTTAATTGCACGACTAGCGAAAGAGTTAACATGTGACACATAACTCAAATTAATCCGATCGGATATGATCGACCCAAAATCTAAAATATAATATGATTTGACTAATTAAATCGTGTATAAGTCAATTCAGGTTAACATGAAACCCGACATAAAAACATAATTAATCTATTCTAACTCGAGTCGACAATTTGATCAATGATATCAATAGATGAAGAATTTTTTTTCCTAATTGAAATACAGATAAAGGAAGACGAAATCATGCCAAGTGGAAGTTCTATGAATTCATAAAAAAACGATATATGGAGGATATAATTATAATGTAAGCATTTCATTTAATTGGAGCAACCATTGCCATAGCTATATAGACGATTTATATATATAGGACTTGAAATAATTTTGAGGTTTCTTAATCTCAAAATTATTGCAATTAACTGCAAAAAATTATAGGGCCCAATATTTTTGAAAGTTTTCAGCCTTAAAAAGAAAAGAAAAGAAAAAAGAAGAAAGTTGAAAGAAAACGCTGAAGATCAGGAAGGAAGAGAAGTGAAGAACCAAAACTAAAACTTCCTCTCTGCAATTTCAGTACTCATTCTCTAAAATTTCTACCCACTCTCACTCCCAAAATTTCTACCCAGTGCCCATTAACCACCCAAAAATTTAGTTGGCAATTCTTCATATATATATATATATTATTTCTCGGTTTTTTTCGACCCTAAAATTCATTTGTGAATTGGGATTTGTAGTCAAGTGTCAAGATTCAGCTAGCCATTATATGAGGTTTGTAATTCGATTGTTGAATTCTTCTCTTTTTTAATTTGTGTTAATTATACTAATAGCTAATTTTAATTTGTATTTTTTAATTTCTTTACTTTTAATTAGTTTGTTCTTGTTGTTGAATTCTAACGTGATTAGGAAAGTGGATATGATTATTAGTTGGTAGAATTTTCACTCTCAAATCTCAATTAGTTCGTTCAATTGAAGTATTGAACTAAATATGATTTGTGTTAATTAATTATGCAGCACATTGATTTGACTTTATCAGTTTATGATATTTAGAATTATAAAGAATGTGCATGAGTCAAATAATGAAATTGTATTCATTTATTTGACATTGTGGCTTTGCCTGGTTTGCAGTGCAAACACATGTGTAGTAGATAGTTAGGGGCCCATTTTTTAATTTCTCCCCGGGCCCAATAATATTCAGGAACGGCCCTGTAGCAAATCATGTATAAGCTTGCCTTTGGTATGTTTCGAGTGATTTGGATGACTTTTTGTAAGAATTTTGCGTGATTTTTTTTTCTAAAATCTAAAAATAACTCTATGGACACCGTTGATGACCATGGGAGCGCCTTGTGTTTAAAACCAACCATGAAGCTTATACTCCTTGCATGATTTTTTTTAGCTTGTTCAAGTTTGTTTATTATCCTACTTCAATTTGTGGTTCGTTAAGAATTAGGGAAATGTAAACTTGTAATAGAAAATTAGTTATATGTTTGTACTTGGACTTTCTAGCTATTTGTTTGATGAACCAATTGCAATTCCGACATGATGAAAACAATATGGAGTACAAATATGCCAAGTTCTTATGTTGAAATGGCTAATACTGCAACTTAAGATACTATTTTTTTGAGTCGTAAAAAAATCCCAAAGGTATTGTTGCATATATTTACTTGGGCTTTAATTAAATTTATGATAACCACCTTGAAAGTTACCAGGCCCAATAAGATCAGATACAACTACTACCTCCATTCCTATTTAATCTACACGGTTTGCTTTGGGGTATAACCAAGGAAAAAGTGAAAAAAAAAAAGTAGGAGGGAGAGGAAAGGAATTCTAAAAAGTGGGAAGTAAAAAATACAAAAAGTGAATAAAAAATAGAGGAGATAGAAAATTGGGGTAGGTGGATGGTTTAAAGTGGGTTAATTTATTTGATGAGCAACCACATGGGAAACAAAAGTGGGTAATATTGATTAGACACTTAACCTTATATAAATAATGGTTATTTCACCCAATACCCCTCACAAATCACGAAATTCACCGTATACCCTCAATGTTTCAGATATTCACCATATACCCCTCAGTTTCCGAAAACGTTCACCAAATGCCCTTTTTCAAACGGACGTTAAGTTGACGTTTGCTTTATTTACAATTTTGCCATTATTAACCCCTAACCATAACACCTAATCCCTAACCCCCCCTAAACCCTAATCCTAACCCCTAACCCTAACATACCCTCCCCACCCCCTGACCCCCACCCCATCCCCCCCGCCAACCCCACCCACCCCCTCCCCATCCCTCCACCCCACCTCCCAACGCCCCCACCCCCTCCTCTCCACCGCCACAACCCCCCACCCATCCCCCTTGCCACCCCGCCCCCCCCCCTCGATTTCCCCGGCTCCCTACCCCCTCCTCTAGATTTCCGCGGCAACCTCCCTCCCTTCCCCCTCGATTTCCGCGGCAACCCCCCCTCCCCCTCGATTTCTACGGCAGACGCCTCCCCCCACCCCCTTCGATTTCACCGGCCCCCACCCCTTCGATTTCACCACCCCCACCCCACCCCTCCCCTTCCGATTTCCCCGGCCATCCCTCTTCGATTTCCACAACCCCATTCCCCTCGATTTCCCCAGCCCCCTTCCCTCATCTCTTTTCTCGCTCCCGATGGTTATTGACGAAGATCGTTGCCGCTAGTTTTGGAATTCCGAAGATCACTTGTCGTTGGTGGTTGTTGTCGAAGGGCTGCCACCGGTGGTTATTGGTGAAGGGGAAGGGCAAATTTCTAACGATGGAAGAAAAGGGGGAGAGGGGTTGCGGGGGGTGGAGGAGAGAGGGATGGGGTGGAGGGAGGTGAGCTGAGGAGAGGAGGGCGGGGGACCTGCGGGGGTGGAGGGGAGGGGTGGGGGGGGGGCTGGGTTGGGGGATGGCGAGGAGGGACGGGGGGGGGATGGGTGGGGTAGGGTCAAAGTGGGGTTAGGGTTAGTATTAGGGTTAGGGTTTAGGGGTTAATAATGGCAAAATGCTAATTAAAGCTAACGTCAAGTTATCATCAGTTAGAAAGAGCATTCGGTGAAAGTTTTTGGAAACTTAGGGGTATATGGTGAATATCTTAAACATTAAGGGTATATGGTGAATTTCATGATTTGTCGGGGATATATGGTGAAAAAACCGTATAAATAAAGTAATAGTGTAACTATTATAAAGGAACGATCCGAAAAGAAAAGTGTTTATTAAAAAGGAATGGAGGTAGTATAAATTTTCCTCTAAAATGATCACTAAATATGATCAAAGTATTCTAACTTTAACTAAAATATTTTAACGAGTGAAAAACCTACCGAAATAGTATTTTTTTATTCTTATTATTATTGTTACATATATATTAGAGGCTTCTTTCAAGAGCATTCGGAGTGGCACGTAAGATTGTCAGATTTTTAAAATTATAATTTTAAATAACTAAAATGGATAATTAGTGTTTTGGATAATATAAAGTAATTTAGCTATCAATAAACCACTAATATTATTTAAATAAACAATATATTTAGCTATATAATTCAAAAAGTTATGTTTTTTATACCATTAAATTCGACTCGAAATATATTTGAAAATAAGACCTACTATACATTAGCTTTGTTAAGAGCACTAGGAGCGCTATATGAGCAAGTCTAAAACTACTAAAAGTGTTACAATTTTTTTCTCTAGGTTACTTCTACTCTTCAAGCGCTATGTAAGCAAGTATTGTGAGATAAATATCGTGAAATAATTTAAAATAATTGTCCTCCGTTTCTAAATACATGCAACATATCCTGCCTACACTATACTACCACTGGGTGTTTATATTGTCCTATATGGCCCTAACCCACAAGGATTTACTTTGGTGTAGAACAATAGTCCTATCTACATACACGCTATCTAATGCGTTATTGTGCTCCTTAATAATATTAATGATGTATAAATGAAAATTATAAAAGGTTGATGTCATGAAAGTATGCATTAAGACGGAACAAATAAGACCACTTTTCACTATATTTTTCCTTATACATTTGTGAATTGTGAGAGAATATAGGATAAAGTTGGTAAATATAAAAAAGTGGTTACTATGCATTATGTATTATTTTTTTTTTGAGGGGAGCATTATGTATTATTTAGAAATGGAGGAAGTATAGGTTTACTACACAAATATTAACTCACAATTGGCGTTTCATGGGCTGAAATCTAGTCTATTTAATTTATTGAGTGGAAGTTCCCTCTTGGATTTCCCCTTGGAAGGGGTTTTTCGTACCTTCAAGGGTTTTTCCTTGGAGGCCTTTTTACCTAGCATCCATCGCGATTTTTTCCGCTTTTTTAACGGTATTTCCTTCATTGTTTACCCTTCTTTCTCTTTCATCTCTTTTCTTCTTGGCCTCAATTGTGAATCTTTGTAGGAGCTTCCACTGGTGTTCTTATCGGTGGTAAGCCCCAAAACTCTTTTAATGGCTTCCAATAAGTATATCCCATCCATGAGATGGTATTTGTTCGAAGATGAAGGAGGAAGATCTAACAATTTCTATTCTCTGTAAGAATTTAGAAGACCACATAAGTATTTTCACCCAAACGACTAGGCATAAGTGGAAGTTAAGCCGAATCAAAGCGGACTCATAGATTGTATTGCTTCGGATGAAGTTTTTTATTAAAGCTATTTTTAATCCGAATCTGCTATGTATCTAGTTCTAAGGTGTTATATACATGTTTTGGAATTTTCGACTTTTCAGGAATTGATTATAAGTTCCGTTTGGCTATCCTTTATGAATGCAATCCTTTTTCAACCTATAAAAAATATATATTTAATTATATGGTCGGATGAAGATAAAGAATCACTAACCAGTTCATAAACGGATTAACCCTATCTATTGGATCCAAATTATTTCACCCACTTAATAGTGAAATAGACACAACTCGACCCATTTGTCGGCTGTCCTTTTGGACTGAATAGACCTAAACTGAATTGAATTTGTCTAAACTGAACTGATTTGAACCTAACTATAGCTTAAATGTTCAGACTTCAGGTGATATTTCAGCGTCAATTAGCAAAATTACATGTTTCGATCCAATTCCACACGAAAATGAACTACAAGAACAGTTTTTTCCAATTCTCTCTCTTTAATGGAATGTCCTCTCTCTTCTCGAAGATTCGTTCAATTCATCTTCTCAGATAAGGTGGACAGAGAAGAAACGATTTGTAGGGCACCATTTCATCTTCTCAAATCTCAACAAAGATGATTTCTAGGGCCTGATTTCATCTTAAATTTGAGAAATTGTGATTTGTAAGTAACATACATTCATCTAACTACTTAGTTAATATCTAATCATACTGTTGTTTCTATTAGTGTTATCTATTTCGTCGATTCTCTCAAATTATGGGTTTTTGTCTGAGTTATATGAAATCAATATGTTACAAACATGGAATCGAAATTATTTTTGACGAACTGATTGAATAATGTGACATCTTTTAAATGTCAAGAGGATTGTTTGGGGATGGTGCTTGATGTTCTACTACTGTTCAATTCTGATAAAAATTCAGATATTTGTTCTTTAAACTTTTCTTTAGAGGATTTTAATTTGATGTACTACTACCAATCCGTAGATGGTGCACACGTCTGTATGGTAAGGAATGTGCGCACGATGAATATCAAGCACTAAACATATAGACCAATTCCACTGAACATATTAACAGAGATGTACTAATGAACATATACTAACAAGCCAAATGTACATGAATAACAAGGTCAAATGAACACATGTACATGGCTAACAAGCGAAATGAATATATGTACAACTCTGTTAGTATACGTTCATTGGTATTGGTCTTTATGTTCATAACCTAGTGCTTGATGTTCATCGTGCGCACCGTACTCACCATACAGACGTATGCACCTACTAATTTGCATACTACTACTGGATTTAGTCAAAAGTTGTAATGATAACAAGGGCTAAATAAAGCTCTTTTATTAGGGAAAATTTCCATTAAATCAAAGCCATATGACATCGAAATATTTTCATGGTATAAAGTCACCATGAAAATATTTCGATGTCATAGAATCTTTTGATGCGATATAGCTGTTCATGACTCGAAACTCGTTTCATATTTGAGATTGATCTTCAACAAGCACACACAATAGAAATTCCATAACTTCTGCCATGGAATACATTTCTTATGGATTAGATTCAATTTATTGGAGATAATCATCCTGAAGAGTTTAGATAGCTTTGTTCACTGTCCGAGCCAGAGACTGTAAGTGGAAAAAGACGTACACATAGTGGACCTGTTTAAACTGCAAAGTCGGACTCTTCTTATGGCTACTTATACCTCTTCTTATGGCTACATATATTGCACGTGTCCTGTTTCCATGTTTACGTGTGTTGTGATCAGATGACTGACATCTTCTGAACTTGTCGTGATATGAACGAACATCCAAAGGAAATTTTAGTGCTTGATGAACTTGTTTTTTTTTGTGTGTGTGTGTGTGTGTGTGTGTTTCTGTTTCTTGTGAGAAGCATATTCTCTTGCAACCTTGGTTATAACGGGTGTGTGTCTGACTCACCTATTTAGTGAAACCTCTGCATGCATACCCATGTCATAGTTCGTGGATCTGACATGGGCAAGTGAGGTGGAATAAAGAATCTGAGTAACATAGCAGCGTAAAACACATTTTTTGCAAGTGAGATTGGTTCCTGCTTCTCATTAAGCCACTCTTCCTTGTCTTGTTGTATCAAATTGCCAGGCTTATATAAACTCTCATTCCCTAGGGTCTTGGTCTGAATCATACATTCATAGCAGATCCACACAGACAGACATGTCATGGACTCATGGTGCTTCACCTTATGGCTATAGATTTTGAGTTTTGGTAGTTATTGCGGACTCCATAAACTGTACAAAGTAATTGCTGTTGGTAAGTAAACAGTGGAAAATGAAAACAACTATTGGTGTGGGATTTGTGAGATTATATTCAGAAAAAATACACAAAAATGCCTTTTTAAGATATAGTTTTCTATAAACCACTTCTAACTTAAATTATTAATATAAATTACTCATAGTGTCAGTTCAATCCATACAATCACATGTTTTTGTTTTCTCCCATTTGGCTGTCACTAAGCGCGACTTCCTTTTTCAAAATAAAGACATTAATTAGTAGGTGGTCATTATAGTAAACCGCGACTTACGGATTGGAATTGTCACCTTTTCTATGATAAGTTTCATAAAAAACAAATGTGAGAGGTTGTGCAGGTATGTTTCAAAGTCAGGGTAGTTTCTTTTAAAAGGACATTGGATCTCTAAATGATCTCTTAGGGGTGGTTTTTAGGCTTTTTTCATAATATTATTGCTCCCTCTTTCCCACATCTTGTGCAAGCTTCAATTGGATTTTGGAAGTGGAGACTCACACATTTGTTAGCCATATTATTCCGAGGCTTGTTTGCAATTAGCAAAATGGGTAAATTTTTTCCCCATCCCGTATTAACATGATGTATATGTGTTCCTTTGCCTAATTGACTAGTAAGAAGGTGCATGAAGGAGTATCTGGCCTTTCATACTGGATGGAGCTTTATGGTTCTGCCATCATAAGTATAGTTGTTCAATAGAAAAAGATGATTGACAATATGAACTATGAAGTTAACTAACTTTGTTCGTCAGGACTTCTTAAGGATTCATTTTTAGTTACTTAGATTTAGGATGTTGGAACTTGGAAGTATTCTAAGGTATGAATTGAGAGGAGAACAAGGAGAGAGTTATTCAGCCATTGAATGGCCCGTATATATTGAAGTATAATTATGGCCAAATCAGACATGTTGAATTTACTGCCCTATACATTATTTAACTAAACCGTGCTGATGGTGGGTACCCCTAGGTGGTGCTGTTGGGGCTGGGCTGTGGTGGTGGGTAGTTGGTTGAGGATTGGGCTGTTTGCAATGGAGCTTGAATAGGAAGGTGTTTATGGGGGTGGTAAAAGTGGTCAAGGCTAGTCATGTTGTAGAGGAGTTTGTGGGATTTATATAACCTTTTTTTATTTTTATTTTTTTTGGGGGTGGGGAGGGTAGAAAATCAAGTAGAGGGGTTTGGGGGAACTGCAAAAACAGTAAGGGGGAAAGGGAGTGTTAAAAGAAGGCCAACCAAAGAGTTATAAAGGGAAAGAGGGGTATGAATAGCCTTTCCCTTTCTTGAATCAAACATCTCCTCCTTGTTTTAAGTTGAGATGGCGGATAGCGGGTCTTGTGCTAGATTGAACTATTTAAAAAATGGAATAGTTTGCTGATGTGATGAATGGATTTAACTGGTAGCCATCAGCGCAATATTGATTATCATTTTAAGAGGATGAAATCGTGTACCCTAATTATCTTTTCTTTTTCTTTTGTACTCCCTGCTGCTCATTTTTCTCTTGGTTGAAATCTAAAAGCATTGAGAAATCCTTGAAATTTTGAGCACATTGCACTTCACTGCAGAAGTGCCTTTTTCAATTTGCCGCTAGGGAAGAGAAGAGAAAGGGGGTGAGGGATTATCTCTGCATAGTCATCAATTATTTGGGTTATGCTTTATACAGTGTTGATCCGAGTTTTATACAAAGAATTTTGTGCTGTAGCAATATATATTACTTCATTGTGGCTTGATTATAGTTGCTGTGGATCATCTACCCCGTAATGTTTATCTTTAAGAAGTTCTTTGATTAGATTCTAAGACATTGCTTTCTTGATGCTTGCCTGATGTGATTCCAGAGTCGTATTACTGACTCAATGTCTATACAATTTTTACAGGACATGCTGATTAGCCCGAAGAAGCTTGCTCTTCAATGAGCTCAAGCGGCTGGGCATGATAGTCTATCTCAGAATTTCGATTTGGAAGTGCTTCGAGCTCTTGGCATGTTCCTTCTCTTCTTTATATCAGTGTCATAAGCAGTTTGCATGTTATGTTACTGAAAATTATATTTGATCTTCTTTCCAATTTGTGGTTAATTCTTCTCTTTTCGTTTAACAGGTATTAGCATTCACTTTTGATGCTTTTAATTTAGGTTCTAACGAAATATTCCTATTAGATATTTTATGGTTAACCCTACAACTAGAAAGCAAATTGAGGCATAAGTTTAGATTAAAATTTATGACTTGAGATTATTTTGTGCACATGGCTAGTACTTCAGATTATTTCAACTGATTTTCCTTTTATATACAGTTGAGTTCTTTTTATGCTTGATTTTCTCCCTGTTTCCTTGTTATTCCCTCTTTTCCCAATTCTGAAATGAGATACTTGGTCAAACTAAGAAATATAATATCTATGTGATGATGCACCTTTAGGGTGCAGGTGCCTTTTGCCTGTGATGATAGTTTTGATAGTTTGGAACACAAACATGCCAAATTCTAGGACGAAGCAGCCTTAAACGAACGCAACTTAAATGAATAAAATTGAGTTTGCCATGTGGTATAGTTGATTTATTTTCCTGCCTCCATTCAATTGCGGGGTTTATTTTGATGCAACTCATCAGAAGGCAAGTAAATGACTTGCAACTGACAGGACTAATTGGGTCAAATGATACGTTTGATGGATGTAAACTTTTAAAATTGGATCTAGACGACCAAGTAGAGACGAGAATGCTAGTGAAGACAGGAGAGCAAGCAGAAGAAGGGTGATTTTGTGATTGTACTTTTGCTTTTTAAAAATACCTTCCATAATTGGCACTTGATCATGCATCTTTATCTAAGCATCTATAGTCTTTTGCCCTTGTCCATGTGATTCTGTTAATGAGATGTGCCTTTTCTGTTTTGCTCTGTGTCCTTTATAGGCTTTACTTTATTTTTGAATATCCCTCTGATTTGTATCATTTGAAACTTGAGCCTTTAGCGTGTGTCCGGATAGAACCAAAGCAACGCTTAGGACTTATTGAATTTGCTATTGTATGCGTTTAAATTTTCCAGCTCTGTGCTGCGATTTATGCTTGCCAACTGTGCTAGCTGCAATATCATATCTTAAGCGGAAATGACTAAAAGTTGTGTACATTCTTCTGCTGCTGCTCCTGGTGGTTTTGTGTTTTTACGCTCGATAGCCTCTTTTTGGGGTACCTATCTTGTTTTCCTCCCCTCTGTACATTCTTTTGTTGTAATGAAAAACTGGAATAGGGACATACATACTCATTAGAAAATTAGACTCACAATTTTGAGATATATAGGGATTTATTGTTTCAGAGTGCAATTTAGTTTGCTTGTTAGGTTGAAGCAGCTGGCGGCGTGGTGCTTTCAATAGTTACTTGATTAGGGAGGTTTAAAGGAATTGGGTGAATACGGTTTTCTTGTCCTCAGTTGCTTAGAGTTTTAGTTACAGAAGGTTCTCGTAATTTTCTTCCATGCCTGCTTTAAAACAAGGTACTAGGTTGGTCTATGAATTACATACTGGGAGTTGGGACCACTTCAGAATGTTTGATGAGTTTATGACTATCACCAAGGACTTTTTGTTGGCCCTGTATCATCTTGTTAGCTCCAATAATAGTGATATGCAATAATGGCAAGCAATCCCTACATTTGTTAGTATGAAATTATGAGCCAATCCTTAAATCGTGGAAGAAAAAGGCAGAAAAGCAAGGAGAAATTTGCTCATATGGATCACCTGATCAGCAACATTGCTTTTACTCATGCTTCTAGGGTGAAAAGCCCTCTGTCTAGTTTAAGATAGCATTGAGTTCCACTGATAGCTTTCTAGGGAAAGAGTAATATTTTGCTGAAGAATTTTATACAAGAACAATATCATAACTTAATGATACTCTTATCTTGTGAGCTCTTTTTGATGCTGAGCAGCCGAAGAATAATAGTATATTCATGATTTTTCTTTTATATAATAATGGAGAATGAAGTTACAGATCTTTAGTTGTGGAGATGTATTATATGGGAATAGAGGCTGCAAATGTAATTTCAAGGCTAGTTTCTTCGATCTAGAGCTACATAAAATCATATACAAGTGTTGTGGCATTTAGATTCTGGCATGTAATGTAATCTCTTTGATGTTGGTGTATGTTTTCCGACAGTGGTTTTGCTCTGTATAGTGATACTAGCAATTGCTGTTATCATATTTCTGGCACATTCTCTCATTTGCTTATCCATCGTACTTGCAGATCAAGTAAGGTGGCACAAATCTAAGTTTAGGATAAAGAACTCTGATAAGTGCACTCTCGAGGCTCAATCTGATGGGGAGTTGAGTCTTTCGTTAATTATTTAATGATGCACTATGTGACTTTTGAACTTGTAGATTGAGTATAACTAAAAGCTTGTTAGGTACTTTCTATGTGATAGGTTTATGTGCATGTTGACATAATATATGTTATTACACGAGGCATACATTGTGATTTACTTCTCATTTCCATGTTAAATGAAGTAGTTTTTAACACGGAGTTAAACTTTGGTATCCTGTACTTAGTGCATGCGAAATATGATTAGCTCTTGTTCTAGTAGGATTGCTGTAATAATCTATTAGTATGTTTCTATTCCTGTTTCTTTGAAGCTTCTACACCGTGTTTGGTTAGCATTTGTGGAGAGAGAGTGTTTTTTTTTTTTTGTTGGGGGGGGGATAAAGAGAGGGTAGAGAAATATCCGATAAGGGAAAAGAGACCCTTTCCTTTCTTTTCCTTTCTATTTCTTTCGTTCGAATCTATCAGTACTATTTCAAGGATGCTCATTTTTTTTTTTTTTTGGTAAATGGATGCTCATTTATTTACCCTGGATATGGATGATGCTGCAACTTGTTTCTCTTCTTGGTTCATGCCATGTCCAGATGTCCTTGGCAAAATCCTAGTGATACTGGATGACAGGATGATATATGTTTTGCGCGATGAGGATATTTTGTTCGAATCGTTATATGGGCAGTTGCCGACTAAGTACAAAGACTGGTACTAATTCAGTGCTAAGTTTTGCAGTCTTATCACAAGAGTATAATGAAGATCTATCTAAGAACCTATCATTGTTATGGCCTAGTGGGTAAGTGGGGAACTGTGCTCCAGTGATTAATGATACTAGAGGGCCTATTTTGTCGAGGAACTGTTTTTTTTTTTTTTTTTTTGTGGACGATGCAAAGAATTTCAGACCGTCGTCAAGATCTGGGGTGTCCAGTTTGTTTTTGATTTTCAGGGGTTTTTTTTGTGGGTTATAAGCATCTTTAAATTATTGTTGATCTCATGTTCCATGGTCTCTCTTCTCCTGCTTGTGAATTCCTGGTAGAGCTATCTCGGTTCCGAGTTGGAAGGATGAGTTTATATGTTGACTCCAGCATCTTGCTGATAAGTCTATACCTACCTTAAGACTAACTAAACCTTTCTTTTCCAGCTTTCGGTGCTATCGGAAAATTGAAATGTGACAATGTCGTTACGGACTGAGTGCTGGGAAAAATCAACTCCAAGGTAGGTTAAGGACAAAATTTGAAGACTATGGAAGTCATTTGGCAGCAATTTTACTATGTGCAAAAAGGTTGAAGAAGCTGTACATTTTATATTGCGTAGGAATGCATTTTATGAAATGAAAGGTAAGAATGGATTTGGACATTGTATTACATGGCTATTTTGGGAGCAAGACATATTGACATCATGTAAAAATGGTGTATGTGGATTTTAATCCTCAATTCAAATTAAAATGAAGATGTTTGATAAGTTTTCGATTCAATTCGAAGTTGATATCTTCTTTAGTACTAATCGCACGTTTCATTAGTGGTCAAGAAATGGTGATAGTGGTTATGTATCTATATATCTATATAAAGCTAAGTACAATTTGCCTATGTGTCACTCTCACAATCAATTTGTCAAATGGCGTTCTCCATTGAAAATGTAAAATCCAATTGCCACGTGTAGATTGTTGCATAAATCAAGCATATGTGTCGCTTGCACATCATTCTCATGGGTGTGCCATGAAATTTCGATCTAGGCAAGAAATCATTAAATCAGTTACAATCATTTATATTAGGAAATAATACTATAATGTTTCTAAATTCAAGCAAATAATCCTATTAAATCAATGGCTTAAAATACCTTTCCTTAGACCATCTTAAATCGACGGTTAAATTCTAGGAACTTGTGTTGTTGATTGAAATCAATCATAGTATTAGTTTGTCAAACAATCAATTTAAGATCTATTTAAATCAGTCATAATGTCGAATTAAATCAATAATTTAAAATCAGTCATATAATTCCCCTATAATTTAGGAACAAATCAAGCAATCATACATTTTGTAAAATAAAAAAGCATTCAACTTAGCAC
Organism: Beta lomatogona; assembly: GCA_947646795.1. Taxonomy (NCBI): domain Eukaryota; kingdom Viridiplantae; phylum Streptophyta; class Magnoliopsida; order Caryophyllales; family Amaranthaceae; genus Beta; species Beta lomatogona. Next base: position 159,326 of record CANSNZ010001383.1, on the reverse strand, counting down.
TTTACCACAATATACATTGATGATTTGCTGAAATTGCAATATGCCGACGACATGCAAAACAAAAGTAGCTTATTTTAATCAAATTACAGCTTATTTTTCTATGAAACTAAGTAAACAACTTTGAAAAATTGAGGATATTAATATGCATTTTACCACTCAACTTAACATTCATGTTTAATTATATTATTCAAGTTTATAGTATATTGTGCAAAATCTTTCTCAGTCACATAAATTCAGATAAGGTATTACAAGACCAAATAATTTCATATTAGTTGAGTTAAGTTCAGATAAGAAAAAAAAATAAGTTGAAAAGAACAAGGACTACATTACATTATTCAAGTTTATAGTATATTGTGCAAAATCTTTCTCAGCCCTAAGTATCACATTTATTGGTAATTATTGTAATACATGTATAATTATATCAAAGTACTAAATCAACCATTTTGGTTAAAAAGGCATTCGATCCGATAGCATAGTACTAGCAAAAGGGGTTTAAAATTTTTAATTAAGCGGGTTGACCCGACACGACCCGTTTATTAAACGGGGTTGGTTAGAGTTGAACATTTTAACTCGAATCCGACACGACAACCCTTTTAACTACTATTCTACCATGAATATTATTAGTTGGTCTAATATTTTTCATAAATATATAAGATTTATTTTTCGGTTATTCGATTTGATTTATTTAGGAAAGATATAAATATATAAGACAATAGTTGAGAAATATATGATGTACATTTGTTTAGTTTACGTATATATGCGAGTTTGATAAATGGGTCGGGTAACCCGTTTAATAAATGTGTCGGGTTAGGGTTGAGTATTATCGAGTTATCGACCCAATTAATAAACGGGTCGGGTTAGTATTGTGGATGTTCAATCCATTCACCGATGGATCCGAAACGAATTTGACACAACAAGACCCGTTTACCAGCTCTACAAACCATATCTACATAAAACTTCCCGTGCATTGTTGCACGGGTATAAAGCTAGTTTTAAGTGTATATATGTAAAGTAATTTCCATGTTAAAATCTATGCTAGTGCTATTTTAATGCAAAGTATTTGAAAACTCATTACTATCTATCACCACTTGAGAATTTGGTACTCCCACCGTCCCATAATATAGTACTTCATTTCCATTCTGGGTGTCCCAAAATATAGTGCTTTGTTCTATATTTAATTTCATATTTTTTCGTGATTTGCATAGAAAAACCGTGTCATTATCATTTATTTGCTTCTTGAAATTAGTTTTTTGCTTTGTTTATTCAACCTAAGGGTTACATTTAATGCTCTTTCACCGATTATTCTACATTCTCTCCTAAAATTACCTTTTTCCATCCAACATTTATTTAATAAGTAGAAGTCTTTACTTTCCTCTTAGATTTTATTTACCTTAATTCCCGTGAAAAAAATAGAATCAAGTATTATATTATGAGACAGAGGGATTTATGAAAAAAAAAAAAAAACCACATGTTTGAGATAAAGTTTCATTATAATGGATATGGGGACATGAGATTCTTTTTCAAAATTATATTAAAATTCATTACCTTTAGTCCTTTAGTACATCTTATCACTGCTTACTACATTGATTGTGAAAGTTTTACCCTATGTTTAGTGATATCACACATGTTGTACTTAGTCAACTTCTATAGCACATAAATTGAAAGGAAAATAGATTTTTTTTTTCCAAGTAAAAGCATGTTTTTTTTTAACACTTGAAGTATTCCTTCGGGCTTGTTAATGGTCTAATTTCTCCTCCATTAGTGGGTGCGGTCAAAGCTTATTGATGATATCTGACATGATATCAGATCCCAAATTATACCTTAATAATACGGGTCAAATAATAAGTAACAGGATAAGAGAAATTAACCTTTATATGAACCAATTGGTTTTTAGTATCAAAACTAAATGGTCCGAGTGGGAGAGTTAACACACACAGAACTTGGATAAGGTATTGAAGAACAAAGGCATAATTGTAATTTCCTTCTCTCTTCGGCTGGCATAATATTCAAATAAAGCACAAGGAGAGAAATAAGAAGACGAATACCCTAAAACAAAAGACATATAAAAAAAAAGAAACAGGAAGATGAAGGATAAGGCTGGTCTGCATTTTTATATTTCATTAATTTATGTGGCTGAATGATTTCTTATTGAATTTTTATTTAATTTTCCGATATATTTAATTTAATTCTTAATGAATGGTGAATCTATTTCAATTCTTTTGATCACTTCTCTTTTTTAAACTACTATATATGTTGAATGGATGTTGATGTTCATGTTTGTCTCGTGAAATTCTTATATCGGGAGTCAGTCCTTGCTAGAGTTGTCAAATAGGTCAATTTTTATTAAACTCGTATTCATGACAATAAAAAACGTGCCGAGACCCCCTGATACTAACCAGTTGTCATTTAGTTAAATGTGTTGAAAACCTTGACTAATCCAACTCAATTATTAAAAAGTTAGGCATATTAACCCAATTATCGTGTTTACGTTAAATTTGATGTTTTTAAACAATAAATTAATTATTTTATGCCGTATTTGTTATACCATCGATTAATTATTTGTGGTAACTTTTAAACCTCATAGTAAATTAAAAACTTGAAGAAGCAATTGCTATAATGTTAACCTCATACCTTTTATATTGTAATCAAATGTTTATATATACAAGTTCAATAAAGTTATAACAGTTATTTTAATGTTTTAAGTATATTAGATTTTATTAGATTTTAGTTTTTTTTTTTTATTGTAGCAACTTTTTAGCATTTAGTTTATACATACTATCGAAGTGAGTTTTGACTCATTGGAATTATGCTCTATGTTCCCTACAGAAGTTGAGGGCATGTAACATGAGAATCATAGAAATCTCATGATAACAAGAATACTGGGAGGAAATAAAGTACATGCTCAAAGAATCCTCTTTTTTATTTTCATCTCTTTCCCATCTTCTTTTTGTCCCATTTGTTGGAGTTTTTGGACCACAATCTCTACGATATCCACCTTTTTTTGGCACTCTTGCTATTTGCTAATATAGATAAGTTTTTGACCCAAATAAAAAAACCACAAATTCTTGAGTGTAACTGTTACACCATAATTTATGGTGTAACAACCGACAAATTACCTCTTCTTTTGCAAAAAGAACTCAAATGACATGAAATAAATGACATAACGACATGAGATTGATGTCATTATTTGTAGAGTTCATGTCATTCTTGTTGAAGTGTAAGTCATTATGCATATTACACAATAAGTTTTGGTGTAACATGTTACACCTAAGACGCACTTTATAAAAAAAATTCGAATTTTCTTTAAGTACTTATGTAGTTTGGAAAATCTGAAAATGCTCCTACATATAGTAGAAGACCAAAAAAAAAAAATAAAGACCATGAAATTAATTCTTCTTTGCTCATTTTAAAGATGGATTTCTTTACCTTAATTAATTTGGAATGAACATGAACCTTCCTTTAAAGTTACTCTGCTCTAGTCTTGATTTTGACCCTTGGGTATTTTTTTGCACTTGGATAGGAAGTGGTAGGCTGGTAGCACATAAAAATCCCAACCAAGTTTTGAGTTCATTAAACTATATGTATTCCATTTTGATGTTCACAATAATTAAAATGATGTGACCGATAAGTGTTGGCTCACCAATAACATACATAATAGTAGATGTCATCTAGCTTACTCGGTAAAGTCTTTTGGGATGGTACTCAAAATTTGGGATCGAATCCCGTCTACATCAATGTGCTTAGTCGCTCTTTTACACACAAAAAAACATACATAATAAAGTGAAAACCAATCAAGGCTTGCAATAATTGATAGGAAATTCACATTGTAACCTTGATGTCACAAGGTCGAATTTTCCCAACTAAAGTGCACATCTAAAATTCAACAAGTATTAGGTACTATATTCTATCTTCCTAAGACAATTGACAATAGATTATAAATTGACAATAGAATAAAGAAATTACTACTAAGTTGAATGCGTAAACACGGAAAAACTTGCAATACATGAGCACACGGCTAATTTTCCATTACAACACATGTTCGTGTAGTATCCTAGTTCCACTTTTCCATCATTTCTCTTCACCTTCACATTATAGTTTCCTCATACCTCGCACCAAAACACATCACGTCCATATATAAATTTAATCTCATGTTAGACTATTGAGCTTGCAAATCTAATAACAATATCATAATTTAGAAAAATACATCTATATTAGGATCTGTAAAAACAAACAAATACTTCATCTGTTATGTTTTAAATGAAACGTTTGCTTTTTCACGCAACCCAACGCGCTTCTTTAATCACTAATATCTTTAGTTGTGCACACGTAAAAAATAATAAAAAAATTATAATTTGATAGTATGCATCGAGACGAATCTAACAAGATCCCACTTGACTATGTTTTTCTTTATATAATAGCGATACATTGGAGTCAAAATTGATCAATGAATAGTGTCATTGCACCCAATGTTTCATTTAAAACAGAACGGAGAAATAAAGTTTCAAATTGAAACAAAAGATATTATGGCAAAAATTACTCCACGACTCCACGTAAACAACAAATGATTACTTCTACTTTATACCCATATCTTATGAAATCATGTGCTCTAACTTTAATCGTGTCCATTTGATACTAAAAATTTCTACTTTAAGACAGATTTTAACAAAAGCTTATTTTTCGTCATGAAGATTACATTTTTTGTACGCATTTTATATGTGGATTTTAAATTTGAAGACCATTTTCTTTGATTAAGTACCTCATAAAAAATGCTTTTTTTTTTTTTACATATAAGAAAAAATGATATATAATCATTAATCTTGCTCTAGTTTAGATTTTCTCTTTTATGGAATTTTTAAAAAATGAGATTTTTTTTTTTTTTTAGATTGGTGTACACGTGCAGTTGTGCATGCCATATAACCATTATTTTTATTTAAGAGAGAAAATAGAAATGTATAGGTTTAGCCGTTTAGGATAACTTGATGCATGATGGTGGGCCGGTGGCCCATGCAACTTTTGGATAGTATGAGTGTGTGACGCTTCCTAACGCTTTAGTTTTTTAATATTTAAAATATTGAAAATACGGCGCGCATATTCTACCATGTTGGTTTGTCGTGGCAATCAAATCTATTCCTTAATTTTGTACTCAATTTGTGTCTTCTTTTCCTAAAAGTAGAAAATAATTCCTATTTATGTGAGATCAAAACCTTGTTGTTTATTAAATAGTTTAAAGTACATAGTAATCAATTTTATCTATAAATTTTTTAAATTAAAAAAAAAATTACTTTTACATAAAATATAGTCTGCTTTTTGGAATTAATTTTATGCCATCAAACTATTTGTAACACCAAAACCCATACTATACTATTACCTCACTTTGATTATTATTTGTGATATACCTAAGGAAATATATGGTCACGTGAAATATTATTAGATTCGTCTGAACATAAACTTTCCAATTGTCAACTATTTATAATTTTTATTTGTTCGTAATTAAAGATATTAAAAGACAAAACTTTGCGTTGACAAGCATGAAAATCAAACTATAAAAATTAAAAGGAAATAGAGGTAATATTATATCTCATATACATGCAAATCCATTATTGAAAACAAGACAACCATGGGATGCTCTATTTATATATATGGCTATTTGCATTTTTCCGAGTACAATGACATAGTATGTATAATTTTTATTAATATGTATACATAATATCATTAGTTATTGTTCTTGGAATCAGTTGACCAAAACTAGAGTAGCTCAGCTAGAGATGACAATTTCTAATCCGACCTAAACTCGACATGAAATTATTGAGAGAGATTCGAATTGGACTTGAACATCAGTCGACAAACACCAATCTGAGTCAACTTGACCAATTAATTATCATATTTGGTAATAAATATTAAGTTCTATAATATTTTTGGTTTTTGTATGACAATCTAGAATCAAACCAGAATCTAATCCATTGACGCAAGTTGCCAGCCCTAGCTCATAAACCTTATAGGTTTACAGCCTTCGACCACATATCAATCGATACAATTTTAATTTTCGTTCATGCCTCATTAATCGATAAACTTTAATAAATGGAAAGGTTCCACCAATTTTAAAATATTTCTCTTACTTTATGAGGTGTCCAAACAATAAAAGATAAGCAAGCTCCCAAACTCATCCTTTAAAAAGCTGATGCCCTACAATTATTAATTACAATAAAATAATATGTCCTTTGTCCCATAATATAGTGCTTGTATTCCTTTTTGAATGTCTTAAAATGTTGTTATTACAATTATATGACTATTGCTATTGAATTTTTTTGAGAATTTTAAGATGCCATGCCGCCACTCGGACTCGAACCGAGATGCTCTCGCACTGCTTCCTAAGAGCAGCTTGTCTACCAATTTCACCATAGCGGCTTGTTTGAAATCATAATAACCCTTGGAATTAATTGTTTTCTTTGTTTATTCAACCCAAGTGTTGAATTAGTCATACATTTACTCTTTCACCCATTATTTTCTATCTCTCTCATAAAAATCAATTTATTCCTCACAATATTAATTAATTGTTTATTATTTCATGCTCCACTTACCTTAATTCCCGTGCAAAATTGAAAAACAAGCAATATACTACTCCTTCCATTTTATTTTAATTGTAACACTTCACTTTGGGGGAGAATCAAGAAAATTTTGCTAAAAGCAAGAAAGAAGTATAACCATAGAATGTTTGAGCACTAAAATATTGTAGGAGAGAGAAAAATTGGGTTAGTGGGAAGATTTTGGATGGATTATTAAAATGGATGGTGGAGTATATGAGGTAGAAAAATGTAAAAAATTGATGTGATAAGTTACCATATATAGAAAAAGTGAAAGTGTAACAATTAAATAAAAACGACCAAAAAAAGAAAAAGCGTAACAATTAAAAAATACAGAGGTAGTATGACACAGAGGGAATACTCCACTACCAACAATAAAATAAATTGTAAAATAAAATTCCTAAAACTCTATACCGATCAAAATATATCAATTAATATGAGACAAATAAAGTATAATTTCCTTCCATATAACATAATATTGTTGTATATTGGTCATTCATTCTCCATTCTAATAATGAGACTCCGAGGCTTTTTCTTCCAACATCTCTATAAGAGCATAAGACGAGCATCGAGGCATCGTGTATTTTTTTATTATTACTATTTTTATTAGGAAAGATAATTAGTCCGAAGACCAACCCTTGTTAGATTACTAGCTTGCAGGGCACACCGGTTCAGAGGTTGGGTACAACGTACAAGGATAAACAGCCCAGAAGTAAATGCCCCAACATATTGTTGGGACTTGGGATGAGTATTCGAACCCTGGGCAATGCCATGGAATTCGGGGTGGCACTTCAATGAGCTACCACCTCTCCCTTCAGCCATCGACGCATCGTGTATGAAAGTACTCCTTGTCTTTTTTAGTTGCTACATTTTGACGGTAGACACTATTCACATGATAACTTTGACTGTCTTTAAGTTTATATATATACGATAAAACATAGTCATGTTGAATCTTGTTTGATTATTCACAATTTGTATTTTCCAAATATATAATTTATATAATTTTTTCATATATGTAACTTAAGATATTGGTGTTTGAAGTTGCATCTCGTAAAATGTTTTTTTTTTTTTTTGAGGGGACATCTCGTAAAATGTGAAAAAACAAATGTAGCAACTAAAAAAAAATGGAAATTTCCTCAAGTACCCTTGAGGTTTGACGTAATTCTCAAATTACCCATTACATTTGAGGAATTCCTCAATTACTCCTGAACTTTGTGTTGGGGCTTAAAATACCCTTATCATACACCGAAATTCAAGTGCATTAATTTACTAAGGTACCCTTGAAACTTAAATTTTGAACTTCAAAATTCAATAAGAGTATTTTAAGAATTAAGCCAAACCTCAAGGGTACCTAAAGAAATTTAAAAAAAAAAAAAGCAAGGTAGTATGAAATAGTAGTAATGATTTTTTTAAAAACAAACAATTGTAATGATATGACGTGTCACATCGATATTTCAAGTTTTCAACCTACATTTCTTTTCTCTACCATGTGGGTAAATGGCAATTACATACTCAAATAAAGGGTAAAACCGAATTCCACATTACTGAAAACTCCAGAAAGCGACATAAAATCATTTTATTTTTTCTTTAAAACCCCGAAATATTATTTTCATTTCCTTTTTTCCCTTAATTTTGAGCAGTGATATTATACTACGATTCTCACCCAAAAAAAAAACCCTCGTTATAAATATTTATATGTAGAGAATATATCTCCCCTCAAAAAAAAAAAAAAAAAAATTGTAGAGAATATATCAACGTCTCATAAGAGATCTACACACTTTGAGACGACGAAGAAGGAGAGAGAAAAAACACACACACAAAAAAAAAACCCAGAACTACAAATAAATAAGAAGAGTAGAATCTTAATTATTATTATTATTTTTCTTCATTTTAGAGATCTGAAAATTCATCGGAAAAATCGAGAAAAATGAGAATAAGGAAAAACGCAAGGTTAATAACACCGTCATCTTCATCTTCTTCATTTCTGGTTTGTCAGCTGAATCGTTCACCTTGGGATGTCGACTCTTTCTCTCTCCTGGTTAGTTTTCTTTAATTTTCTGCTTTTTTCAGATCTATTTTTACTAAAATTTCAACTCTAAAACTCAGAGAAAAATAGAATTGAAATATTGTCGCATTTTCTGCTCCTATTTTTGTTTTGTTAGTAAATAAAAAAAAATGTAGGGTTTTTAAGGAGTAAGATAATTTTATTTCAGCTCCATTGTTTTTTAGGGTTGTTTCATTTTAGCTTCCACTGTTACTAATAATAATAATAATAAGCTGTAAATATTGGTAATTAGAGTAGGTTAATAATCTTTTTGGTTTTACTCTATTAATTTTCACGACGTCGTTTAATTTGACTCAGGATGAATTTGATATGAGTGGGAACTTAGCTGAACCTATTCCATCTCCAGACAGGTAACTTAATTTTTGTAAAAATTCTTATTATTTCGAGTTCTAGGGTTTTCAATTTTACACACACTACAAATTATTATCTCACCACTCAAACTTTAGAAATTGGGTAATAAAAATGTGGTCTATGTTTATATATATGCTAAATGAAATACTCCATGTACTCATAAACAGTCTTATAAGTGGGGAGTCCATGGAATTATCATACGGGTACGTGGAAAAACCACATTCTTCACCGCCTCCACCACCACCACCGCCACCATCGCAATCACAGCTGCCTCTTCTATACGAGGAGGGAGAACATGTCGGAGGAGATGAAGAACAGATAGGTGGTGGAATATACTATGATGACCTAGAGCCTCCACCATTGCCGCCACCAGTCCCCGCTCCTGCAAAGAAGCGGGGACGGCCTAGGAAACTTGCAGCCGCAGTAGTAACCACAACTGCCACAACTACAAGTCCAGCGACTACAACTGATAATCGTAATCCGTATGAGTATTACTATTATTCCGGGTTCGGGCCGAAATGGGGGAAGAGGAGGGGAGGGAAGAAATACGTTGGTGATGATACTAATGATAAAAATTATTGCTATAATAATACAAGTAGCAATGATGTTGTTTCTTGCTCTACTAGTCAGATTATGAGTGAAGATGATAATGACGATAATAGTAAGAATAACAATACTAATGATAGTACTATTACTAGTACTAGTAAAGTAGAGAGTATGGTGGATAATGAACTTGATTATATTGAGGATGATTTCGATGATGATGATGATGATGAAGAAGGTCAATTTAATGGTGTAAAAAGAGTTCGTAAGCCTGTTAAAGCTAGGTCACTTAAGTCGTTAATGTGAGTATGTATGAATCAATGGTGATCAAAGTGCAAATTAAACTTTGTTTTGGATGGGAGGTAGGAAGGTTCTAGGTTTTCTTTTGTTTGTTGTTGTGTTGTATTAGTTGAATTTGTATGGGAAAAATATCTCCTTGGTTGAAATTGAATTTGGATTTTTCTTTTTTTGGGTGTGTTTATGTACTGTAGTAGTTTACTTTCATTTGTAATTGCTGACGGGCGGGTAACAATAGCATAACTCTAGTTTTTTTTTTTTTTTTTGAAAGTTTTTTTTTTGTTTGATTTTGGGTGACTTGACAAATTTGACATATGAGCAAATGTATCATGTATGTAACTTTGAAGTTGAATGTTGAAGCTTAAGGTAATTTAGTAGTTGACTTCAAGAGCTCTACATTTCAATTTTTCGGTTCAAGTTCCACATAATGTAGTCTACAATTGAATTTTTTGACCTGCGTAAAAGTTATACTCTCTCCGTCTCCAAATATAGTTTCCATTTTATTTTTTCATGGTCGCACTTTAAAACCTTTGACTAAATATTCTCATTGACATATATAAAAAAAATCATATTAATTTGTTATTTTCGCTTTCCTTAATTAGATGTTTTCACAACGACTATGATGGATTTGAGTGGATTATTGCGCTAATAAGTAATATATAGAATTATTTTAGTGAAGAGTTCTTTTATATAAAAAGAAAATATATGAACTTATAATTAATTAGGTGATACGGGAGCGAGCCACACTTGGTTTTTCTAATAGATGTATATGAAAATATTTGAAAATTCATAAAATAATCTTTGAAATATGATAAGATTTGCCTCAATGTTCACTCTCCAATGCTTTTTTCATTATTTGTTATTAATTCTTTCACTTTAACTTTTAATACTGTTTAGACCATATTATATTTATAGATATATTAAAAAAAAATACTATCGTGTTTTATGTTAAATTTTTTGAGTTTTGTTTCAATTTATATCTTGAAATATCAACTTTAATTATATAACAATTAAATAAACTAATGGTTAAATTTTGGTGTGGGAAGTCGTAAGAATAAAGTAGAGGAACAAATTTTTTTTTTCTTCTAAAAAAGATAGTAAGAAGAAGTGTCTTATTGGACGAAAACCAGATTTAAGGGGAGGGGTAAGAGCAATGGGATTGATTCCACAATCCTTTTCAATATATCTTGCGGATCGGTCATGATATAAACAAATAGGTAATCGTAAAGCTGAGGGACTTAATTCCACAAATAATACGACCCTAGATGTTCCTTTTTGCCACCTATGCATAAAATCAGGTGTTTCTAATTTAAGATAAGATTTAAGTGAGTAGACTCCAATTCTTAAACGAATTGGTCGATTAAAACAAATGCGTGCAGCGTGCTCTTAAATATGCTGCTCATGCAATGAAAAATATGGTTTGTTAGTTGAGTGTTATTGAGTGTTGACAATATTCATCAATTATTGTGTTGTTTTAAAGAGGTAGGGCTTCGAGTATATATATTGAACTATTGAAGTATTTTCCTAGTTGGTAATTACTTTCATATATATGCTGGCGAAAATAAATAATTCATAATTTCATATGTTATATTTTCGTTTTGCAATAAGGGTGCATAATCTCTTTAATTACTATCTTTGCAAGGAACTTTGATAATACTTCCTTAAGTTCATATCTTAATTCTTAAATAAGAGTGCGTGGATGTCTGTTAGCTCACTAAGTTGGTAAAGTCTTATAAAAAATGGGCATCTACTTAAGATCGAATTTGCTTTACATTAATGCGCTTTCGTAGTTCTCTGTTGTACACCAAAAAAACCCAGCTGCAATCAGATTCCAGTACCATCTAATCATCTATGAATAATTTGCCAATTTTTCACAAATTAGGATAGGAAAGCAGGAACATGGGGATCATTTTTAAGATATACGGCGCCATTCTATACCGATTTGTAATATTCTAAACAAACAAGTTTTCTGCTTCGACAAAATATTTCCTAAATCATCATACTCAATAATATTATACCTATTTACCATCACAGGTTAAGGCAAACACTATTCCACCTCTTTGACGTGTTTCAAAAACTTCTCATAGTAGACCTCAAAAAAATAACAATAAACTTCATTCTCAAGTAATACTTTGAAGCTTTGTTTTTCTCAACATATTAAATCAGTCAAATCCAACAAAATAAGTTAAGTTCAGGCAAACTAGAGCTTAAGTAGTAAACTAAAAGTTGCTAATTCAGGTTTCTGTCTGATAATTGCACTTTATTCTTCTGTTCACCAACACTAAAGCTAATCAGGCAAAAATTATCAACTTTGCAATTAAATGTAGAATTTAAGTATTTGAATTTTAATTAAGAAATGTCGTAAAAATGGAGTAAAGTTCCAATTCTTGTATTATCAGTCAACTAGTTTAAAATAGTTGCACAAATTATTGGCTAACCAAGTGTTCGAGTATGACTAAAAAAAGAATATACATAAGACTAAATTGCAATCTTAGACTACATATGTCTAATCTTAATATTAAATCCCGTTGTAAAAAAATAAATAAATAAAAAATAATGTAACATATAATTTATATTCACTTAGTTTTAGTGAAATTTTATTTTACAATAATTAGTTACCTGTAGTGATACAAACTTACAAAGTATCATCTGGGCTAATAACTAGTTTCAGCTTTCAAATTCGAGGAAAACTTGAGTACTAGCTACTACCTAGTACTACATTTAAAATGTGGACATACACATATAAAATGTGCACATTATTTGACAAAGGAAAAAAAAAATCTCTATTAACAGAATCACAGTCCATTTGAAGGGAAACACTTTTAAGGAACAAAAGTAGAGGTCTTATTTGGCATTGCCCATATTTCAGGAGATATGGCTCAAAAGCCCTACGTCGATGCTCATTATTAATCACATGCACAGTAAGATCTATCCATATATAAAGGACATGGATCAAAATGTAAAATTTACTCATGTATTTTGGGTATATCACAATCTCCTAAGTATTTACAAGGTAGTGGAAGACATAATTTATCGTAAATGACTTGTGTTTGATCACAATGCACATAAATTAGTTAGTCTTGGAGCCAAGTGTATACGAGGAACGAACATCCCTCCGATGCCTAAGTTAGTTTAGACTTTAGAGAGTTAGAAGCATATATGGTCTCCACAAAATATATGCAAGTAAATACCTTAGATTCTCTCCTGTTCGTTATTTATAGTGAACACTATTTTGCATGAGATATTTGGCTTATAATTATATTGGGCTTTGGGCTCCTAGTTGCTCTTAATATTACCTACCAATTTGTCCCATAAAGCATTATTCCATCTCGATGTATCCCTCATTGGGTTGTGACTTGTGAGTAAATGTAATCAACATGGCACTCAAAACAATTTGTCCCCTACACCCAACAGGCCAATATATATGAAGAAATGGGGCTGGATTTTTGGTTTGATTTTTCTACTCTGGGCCGCCCACATCCTTAAATTGCGTAACTTACGGTGTACATTGTGGGCCAACTTATTATCATAGTTGAACATTTTGATCTTGAGTCATAGTACTTAGGGGTGTTCGCGGTTTGGGTTGGTGCGGTTTGGGATGTAACCCAACCCAAACCGCAAATATACGGTTTGACATTTTCCCAACCCAAATCGCACCGCACTTTTGCTCAAACCAACCCAAACCAAACCAAACCGCGCAAAACGGTTTGGTGCGGTTTGGTTTGCGGTTTAACCATTTTTCCCTCCGCGACATTAATTTTGTAATCTAAGAGTAAAAAAAAAAATTGTTAATAAATATAAAGAGTCCAAATAAATATGAAGTTGACTTCATAATTAAACATAAATAATAATTTATCAAAATTGTCCAAGTTCTTTACCTCAAACTTCTTTTTTCAGTTGTATGCTTGTATGCCACCTTATCAAGTTTATTTTAAAAAATCAAAATAGATAAAAATATATATTTTTTAAAAATCATATAAAATTGCGGTTTGCGGTGCGGTTTCGGTTTACAAAAACTAAAACCCAACCCAAACCGCAAACCGCGGTTTGCTTGAATTCATAACTCAAACCGCAAGTTTGAAACCGCAAACCAACCCAAACCGCGAAAAAACGATTTGGGTTGCGGTTTGGTGCGGTCCAGACCGCACTCTTAACAGCCCTAATAGTACTTACAACATTTCTAAATCATATACAAGTAGTGCAACAAAGTTTCTTGATTAGAGGTCACAAATGGTATCACTCCAGAACCTTTCACCAATTAAATCATCCATTAGTTATATTTCACTCGGTTTAGTCGGTAAAGCTTTGTAGAGTGTTACTGGTAGTCTGGTACCTATTTATGATCCGCCTATATTACCGTGTCTACGCACACACAAACAAAAATAAATATTGGAACCATTATTTTTATTATTAAAAGAAAAAAAGAAACAAAAATTAGTTGGAGCATGTATATGATGTATTGGTGACTTGGGACTCTTTGCACCATCTTTTTACCGGAAAAATTGCAGAAAAAAGGAGTTTACACACATACCTCATACTAAAAATGAACAAAACAAAAACTTTCAACGCATTTTTGGAAACTTTCTCTAAATTTAGAAGTTTTCTTTCCTCCACCGGAACTTAGAAACCACCTTCAGTCTTCTTCTTCAACCCAAAATAAAATACTCGTCTTTTATATTTGTCATTTTCTTTTTCATGCATGTAATTTGTTTCTAAACAAAAAAAAAAAACACAATTTCTCTTGTTTTATTCATCAAAAAAGAAAAGAAACACTCATCATCTACTTTAATATTTGTTTAAATCAAGTATAACAACAATGGCTACAGACGCACAATTAGAGAAAATGAAAATGCGGGAGAGCTATCACAATATTTGGAGCACCGATCTCATGCACACTCCTTCCATAGATCCTTCTTGTTGTTTTCTATCTCTACTTTTTTTTTCCTTATGAAGTTGATTATTGCTACTATTTGATTATATTTTTTACCTTCTCTTTTTCATTTTTGTGGTTTTTTTGCAGTTTGTTGCTATGCAGTTTGGTGGTGAGTAAATTTTTAACTCTTTCAACTTTTTCTAGATTTAATTATTTGAAGAATTATACATATAATGATCGATTAAAATTGTGTATTGGCGAACATAAAAATTGATGTGTGTGTCATGTTTATTTGGGAACAACTGAAGTGTATATGTTATATATACGTGGCTTAATTGTATATTGGCGAACATAAAAGTTGATGTGCATGTCGCGTTTATTTGAGAACAACTGAAGTGTTATATATGTGTGTATATATATATTTAATCTAAGAAAAGTGTATCCCCACATGCAGCGGACCATGTGCCTCATATATGCTTCGTAAACGAGCCTTGTATGGTGATATGACAAGGTTAGTTGTACAAATTTTTTTTTTTTTGGATATCTACCATTTATGAACGAGTGAATAATTTGGGAGTATATGTGCATCAATAACATTCATATAATGCTCGATCTGTCACACTTTCTTTGACAGATACACATGTTGTGGAGGCTTTATGCCATGTAGTGGGAAGTGTGGTGAGCGCAAATGTCCTGAATTTTGTCTTTGCGCTGAGGTATATACTTCTCATTTTCAGCTTAATTGATTATGTTGAGATAATTATTTATTGATGATTAATAAAATGATATTTTCTACCAATCACGAAACTTATATGGTCATGGAGTATTACAGACCTCTTTTGTTTATGAATCATTTTGTGCATTTACAATTTACCTTTTAATCATGAAAAGTAAACTTATTAGACTAGAAACTTCTTTTTTTCTTAAGGTGAAGTGATCAAATGCACCCTTAGTCTACCTTGAATATTTAGGTTCTTGGGATCGAGCAGTGATAACGAGTTGAGCCAAGTTTGAAATATAAATTGGGGTTGGCTTGATTCATTACTTCCTCCATTTTTTACTTGCTTTTTTTTTTTTTTCCAGGAAGTTGCATTACTTGAAACATTGACATTTTTGGCAATATACTTTTTATCCCTTTCTTTCTCTTAGCATATCCTTTTTTTTTTAATTGCTCTTTATCTCTCTTCATTCCTAAAAATCTTTCGCCATAGAGGAAGTATATGTAAAATATATTAAGTCCGTTCACGAGTCTCTCGAGCTTGGCTTGAGTAACTTGCGAGCCAACTAGGCTCAATATCACCCTTAAATCAACATATAGTTTTTTAGACGGTACAAGAAGAAATCTGTGTATCTTCCTAATACTCGGTGTCTGTTAGGAATCTGGGTGTTGTAGTTTGATTAATGCGGAACAAAATCAATGAAATAATAAGGATGAGAACAACAATAAAGAAGATAAACAAAAGAACACAAGGATTTACGTGGTTCGGTCAAAAATAGACCTACGTCCACAGATGGGGGATTCGACCTTCTTCACTATGATGGAGAAAAACAAAGAGAATAATACAAGGAGTCCTAAATTCTAGAGGCTAAAAGTGTTTCATGAGTTGTGTGCTAAATAATGAGCACTAAGAGGTCCTATTTATAACATAAGGAACCCCGTACAAAAAACCCTAGAAAAAGTTCCATACAAAACCCTAAAAAGAATCAAATTCGAAAAATCACAAAACCGCGTCAAAACACAGCCGCCCGATCGGGCGGTCATTAAGATTAAACTGGCTAGCGTTTCGCGCCCGATCGGGCGACATCCGCCCGGACGCAATTCGCTAGGGAGCCCGGTCGGGCGGAATTCCAGCTCGACAGCGGTTCGTAGAACAGCCATAACTTTCTCATTTCTCAGCGGAATTGGGCATATGACCTGTCGTTGGAAATCTCTTTGAACAAGCTTTCACCTTCAATTTGAATCACATCAAAACCATTTATAGATTGAAAGATATGTGCATTCAAAGTTAGCCTTATGCCATTCACAAGATTGCAAGTTACAAATAACAGTGTCCTCGAGATTAAGAATTAATTAGTTTTTGCTTTGCGGTTTTCTATTAAAGAAAAAACTTGGTGTACGTTTGTTTCAGGTTTGTTTCTGCTTCTCAAATTCTGTTGCCTCAACACGCTTCATGTTGCAAGACGAATTAAACATTCAGACTACAAAATGCGATAATTGCATCATTGTAATGCTCTTCTTCTTCCTTCTGTTCGATTTCTACTCTCTAATCATCGATTAACCTTAATTTAGAGTCTTTATTGGGGACTAGGGGTTCATGGTCTGCCTCCAACAACTAGCATGCATATGTTCCTTAATTGCTTGTATAACTGGAGATGAAGAATTGGAGGACCTTTCACAATGCTTGAACTGTTTATCGGATACCGTTATGTGCACGTAAGATCATCAATCAACTGCTTGTACTTTGATATGGTTACTTAATTAGATGAATTTTTACATAGATTAACTAATTCATTTCATGGACTTTTTTGCAGGGTTTGTGCATGTATGCAGGTATGTAAATTTACAACATATTGAGTTATCTCCTATAGTTTCAAACAAAATTGTCAAATGTGCAAATCCTATCATATACTCGGACTATGTATTTGCTTATAAGTGAACAAGAGCTTCAAATGAGTATCTCATATACGGGAACTTCTGATCTTTGGGTGTCCACCCTCTTTACCCAAAATACCCCTAATAACCAAACAAAATTACTAATTGCATTCTCTCATTTTTTTATAAAAAAGGGAAAAAATCCTTACAAATGCAAAGCAGTTACATCTTACATCTACACCAGTAAAAACAAAAAATAGAACAATATTACTTGAATGACGATTAAATTAAAAACTTCCACAAAATCACGTACACACGATGTCACGCACGCATCGCGTGCAAAAGATACTAGTAATGTAGTATCCAAACTTATAATAGCCTAGTTGGCTAGTTGTACATAGCAGAGGTTTTTATAGAAGTGTGAAAATTAATCATTTACTATGTTGAATGTTCCCATGAAATAACAATGCAGACACAACACAAACTGGAACTTGATAAAAGAGATGGCATCACTAGTACACAACCTGTAATGGAAGTTCCTCCAGTACAACAAATGTCACGCGTAGATCCCAACGCTCCTCAGCCGGTGGTTGCTGGTTATCCTCAGGCCGTTGCTCATGGTTATCCTTCTCAATAGTCTAAGGCTGCTTGCTACACATTTATGCTCCTAATCAGTGATTTTGTTATGGTTAATGCATAACATTTGTGATTGTTAACGAAACAACTCAAATGCCTTAACTCATTAAGAATAATTACACATTCCATGTTCTTTTTTCTAGTAAGAAGCCCTAGATGAGGCGGAAATTAACGATAATTGCTAATGAAAAAGCCTTCAGGCTACGTACGATTGATTAATCTAAGAGCGATCTTTTGTTACAACAGCGGAAATATTTGGAGGGGTTCTTAATTAAGCCATACTCTAAACACTCCATAAACAAACTGTTCTTGTATAAACTTAGAATCATGATTTGAGACACTCCTTATGTATTACTTATAATCATGATTTGCCAACTCTACCCTAACCTTGGTGCTCTTCAGGTGCTCTCCATTCGCTCTCTATAAAGAGCACTTGGAGAAATGCTCTCCCCCAAGAGTATTTTTTTTTTTACTTCTCATAGAATCTCAAATAGCATTGTGCTGAGTTAAATAGAATATTAGCATCACTAGTAGCATGATTGAAGGACAATTATGATGCACTTGATTCCCGGGGTTCAATATTCTTGGTCGGATAAATTTCGGCTAAATCTAACTTGTTTAATTAATAGCCAAATTTTGCTCCTCTACTAGGCCACTATATACTTATAAATCTAACAAAAGTCACCTTTTTTTAGTTTTGAGCCACATTAACAAAATACTAGTGTGACATTTTTTTTTTTTTTTTTTTGAAGTGAAATATTATTTTTATTAGTGTGACATGATGTCCATAAAAATCAACTTATCTTCATTGTTCATCAGACACTTTTACAAGATAAGAAAAGTACTAAACTCACTGTGAAGAGACTTAAGGCTATGTTTGGGAACATTAGCTGAAATAGAGCTGAAACTGATAAGGTAGCTGAAAGAAGCTGAATTGATAAAGTAGCTGGAAATTTCAGCACCTTAAATTGAGATGCTATATTTGATAACAACTCAATTTCAGTCAATTTTTGAGCTTAAATTTTATTTAAGCTCTTACCCCAAACACGACTATTTATTTTAGGTAACTTAAACTTTTAGCACCTACTCATTTAAGGTGACTTAAATGTGTTGTCAAACAGAGCCTTAACATGTCTCTTATAGAAGGTATGGAGTGTCAATGGACACTTTGAAGTCCTTTTAAAAAAAACTAGTATAGATATGAAAATAAAGTTACTGTATAAATAGAATAAAAGTTAGAATGTTGCATAATCTATTAAAAAGAGAAAAAGTAACAAATTGATTTGTAGAAATAAGAATTGTTTTTCCTCCTATGTGACTTCATGTACGTAATATAATAGATTAAACAACTTTAGATACTTCTTCTTGTTTTTTTTTTTTTTTGAAAGGTAGTATGGAGTATATAATAGAAAAGAATTTGTGAAATTTTCAAAAATTATGTGAAATTACAAATATTAAGAACTATGATTATTTTTCTTTTTTTTTTTTATGTACTACTATAATGCAGAAACTACAATTAGAATTTTTTTAGGACTATGCTTTGTTCGTTTCACCTTTAACCTAAGTAAAAAGTTTTAGAAACAATATAAGAAATTCAGATAAGGATTATTACTTTAATTGTATATGTTCAGATAACCGTTTTTCATCATAAAGAATATTAGATAAAATAACAACTTAATTATAAATTGAATCAAGCATTTCAAAGTTAATAGTATATTAAAAAGAAATGTATGATATTTACTCCATATAAATATATACTTCACTTAGAACATCTGAATGTTTATTATGGAGTAAACTTCTTTCAATTGTTTTTAAATTACTTCGTATTTGCTTATTTTCCCTAGGTATTGATGGCAAGACATTTTAACTCTGATACAAAATAACTTTAGCAACTTTATGACTACGAATAGTTACTCAAAAAAATACAACAAACCAGTCCGAAATAGAAATAAGCTTTAAAAATAGTTATTTAAAATAGTTAATCTCAAATTTTATTATACAAAATAAAATTTAGATCGCATCGCCTGAACTATACACTAAATATCTAAATAATATCGTAACTTGTTAACGTACAGACTAAGGCAAGAATGAAGGGAATTGGACTCTAAAGCCGACAGGGTTGAAAGATTTGTAGGTCCAAAATCAATGGCAAAAATGGCTATTAATTATCAAACAAATTAGGTGCTTAATTAAAGTTGGAATGGTTGTTAGGTATAACAGCATTAAGGATTTGACAGATGCCTTAGGCGGTAGGCAATGTTTTCTATAAGTTTGACTGTTTGAGTGCTGTGCGAAGTTTTTACTTTTTTTGATGATTAATCATCATAAGTTGATCATAATGAGCAAATCATATGTGGTACGCTACGTGATTAAACTACTCATTTTTTGTTGGGATCATCATATTCGATAGTGTACGACAACTCAGATCTCATCTCCCTTGTAAGCTGTAACTTGTAACTTCTGATCTAAACAAATAAACTATTTTCCCAAGGCTAAGTAAATCTTACAAGTTATAAGTTATAACTATAGCTAGATACTCAAATTAAACAAATTTTACATTAGAGTTAACAATAATTTCTGACAACATACGGACTAGTTAATGTAACAGTCCATCCGAAGTACTAACTTAACATCAAGGTACATATGTATATGCATTCATCTACCTTCCACTAGTAGAATAATTGCTTATTGCTACGGTGGTATTGCTGCGGTTTTACCCATACGCAGCAATATATCACGTAAAAAGAAAAGGTACAATATAAAATAAAGATATTGCTGCGGTTTCGGCCAAAAACCGCAGCAATATAGTTTCAACGGAAATTTTTTGAAAAAATTTGACTTTTTGACCAGATATATTGCTGCGGTTTCTGGCAAGAACCGCAGTAATATATTAAAATAATATCAAAATATTAAAAAAAAAATATTTTAATATATTGTTGCGGTTCTTACTAGAAACCGCAGCAATATATGTCTCCTTTTTTTTTTCTAGAGTCCCGCGTTTTAATTATAGGAGGCACCCACCCAGCTAGGGTTTCTTTTTAAACCTACTGCGCCGTTTTCAGTCGCTCTGTCTCTCTCCTAAGTCCTTCAACAGTTCAACTCCTTCCTCTTTCTCCTCTCTCCATCATCTTTGTTCATCAGTTGTTCAACTCTCACCATCAAATCTATCAACTCTCTTCGCAAAGAACGCATAGGCTTGCGTTCGACGCCGTCTCTGATTTCCCTCAACTCTCTTCGCCGTTCGCTGCATCTGGGTTCAAGCTTCGCGACGTCTTCGCCGTTCGTTCGTTCGTTTCCAGATCTGATCTCTCCATCATCTTCGTATCTCTTCGCCTCATCTACTCGCCGTTGTTTCTCCTCGTCGGCATCAACTCGCCGTTGATTCTCCTCGCCGGCGTCAACTCGCCGTTGAAACTCACTCGTTCAATTTCTCGATTTCACGATAGTCGGCAGATTTAATCTCAAAAAATGGTGAGTTTCTCAACATTTTCGCACGCAGTTTAGATCCAAATCGCGATTCCTGTCGTTTCTCGGTTTCACCTTCTTTGGCGCTTTCTCCACTGCCGGTTTCTCTCTCCTCTTTTTGAACTTTTTTGATTTCTTATTCTTTGATTTTTTTTGGCTTGATTTGCTGCATTGAAGAGATTAAAGTGTTTTTTTTGCTAGGTTTTCATATCAGGTGGTTTGGTGATGATTAATTAAATGTTGATTCGATCCATTCGTTTATTTTTTTCATATCTCTCATTCGTTCTCATTCTCCGGTGCGATTTTGGTTCTCATTTTTCTCTCGAGAATTTCCTCCTCTCCGACGAGATTAAGTGCTCGTGAACTCGGCGCTGCTCTACTCCGGTCGCCGGCGCTGCTCTACTCTAATTTTTTTGTTAATTTTTTGTTAATTTTGTAGATCTAATTGAATCTGTAATTTAGGTTTATGGTGAATTAAAATCATTTGTATATATATTTTTTAGATATCATTTGTATATATATTTTTAGATCTTATATATGTATTTTCTAATTTCAACATAAAACTTATTAAGTCAAATGTATAATGTTAATTAATTTGTCAATTAATTTGATGCTTGAATGAATTCCAACAAATTTGGTTGTGGTTTTGAAAATGTTGTGTGGGTATAGACTGTAGTATACTAGTATATGACATTATAAATTTATAAAAAAAAAATTATAAAAAAAAACAACCTATTGCTGCTGTTGTTTGGTAAAAACAGCAGCAATAGACTCACCTATTGCTGCTGTTTTTACCAACAACAGCAGCAATAGGGTACTTTTCAATTATTTTTTTTGTTATTCACACTACCTATTGCTGCGGTTTTGGGTAAGAACCGCAGCAATAGTTTGCTATATTGTTGCGGTTAAAAACCGCAGCAATAGGTTAATAAGCATCAATAAGCATTTATTGCTGCGCCCTTTATTGCTGCGCGGCCAAAATCGCCGCAATAGGCCACTTAATGACCGCATCAATAAGCATTTATTCTACTAGTGTTCTCTTCTTTTAATTAAGCTTGCTTGGTGTAGTTGATTGGGGATTCACTTTGTAACCTTACGATCACAAGGTCGAATCCTCCCGACTGTGATACTTGAGGGTAGGGATTCCCCTTACCTTTCCTCCCCACTCTTAACTCTCAAGTGTCTGGTCTGCAATTGTTAAACCAAGAACACCGTGCGGATCAAGGTCTATAGACAGGGTCATTCTCCTTACCACTTTTTTAAAAATACATATAATTCAAATTTCAATGAACAAAATGCTTAAGATTTAAGAGTTCAATTACACAAACATGTAAATTTGTTCATGTTCAACATCCTCAACATCTTAGGATATGTAGATGAGAAAATTATAAAATAAGGAGATATATATACATCCTTCATTTTTAAAAAGAGTGCAACAATTAAAAATTTAAGACCAAAATTCTTAAATTTTGACCACGAATAGTCATATATAAAAAGTTAGTCATGATGTGTATATCTTGTGAAATTCATCTTGATATACATATTTTTAAGATATTAAATTTCAGAATTATACTGATACATAATTGAAGATATTAATGAGCAAAGTAACATATTGTAAATTGGGGTAAAGTGATGATTAGGCTCCTTAGGTTTGCTCAAAAGTGAGATTAAGCCCCTCAAGTTTCACTTGTGGTGATTAACCCCCACAACTTTACCCAAATGTGAGATTACACACTTATTAGTATATATAACCATTTTTTTCTTTACGAATGTAATTTTTTAGGAAAAATACCTGGGAAAAAAAATTCAAAAATCATTTATGATGATATAAAATATCTTAAATACATAAATTATACATATTAAGTACAAACATACATAAACAAAAAAATAATTTTTTCACTGAACGTGTATCTTTTCTCCTCCAAGCCTTGCCAGATTATGCCCTATCACTATGCAATTATTCTCATCTTCCTCATAGCCTTGACAGGAATAATAAGTTGTATAAAAATACGTATAATATAATATCTTAGTATTAAAAAAATTATTTACTAATGAAAAAATGGCTGAATATTATAACAGGTGTGTAATCTCACATTTGGGTAAAGTTGTGGGGGTTAATCACCACAAGTGAAACTTGAGGGGCCTAATCTCACTTTTGAGCAAACTTAGGGGCTCACCATTTTCGAGTTGTAAATTGTATTAACATTAAAAAGTGCCCCATCAGAAATAAAAAAAGCATTTATCACTATATCTCTATTACATAAGGGAAGGGGGGAGCAACAGTGTCCTCTTTTGAACTGACTATTTTGCCCCCCTTCCCTTTCTAAATTACAAAAGGAATCTCAATACCAAAATGGGGGTCAAACAAAGCCACCAGAAATTAATTTTCAACAATCACTCAGAAATCACTTATATGAGGAAACTTTACAAATCACTCATAAAATTGAGAAAATAACGTTGTAAAAATCACGCAAATCACTCAAATGATCAGGAAACTTTACAAAAACTAAAAATTAAATAACAAACTAAAACTAATATACTAGGACGTCAATACATACAAAAACATTCACAAAATTCACTTATAAATCATTGTTCTCAATAACCATTCACAACTAAATACTCACAAAAATTACCTATAAACACAAATCTGAGAAAAACATAAGATTTTGACAGTGATATCACACATTCGTCGATCGGCGATTTGCGAACTTTCAAACAGGTATATAATTCTTTTAATCTTTAAAGTTATTTCACATTAGTCGACTGTTATGTAGTTGAAAAATTGAAGATAATAGCAATTAGCTGAAAAGGGCTTTTATATAATTAGACTTAAATTTGATTCATTTTCATATAAAATCAGACTACAAGATGTGCATGAAATTTGATTCATTTATGACACTGATAAAAAAGTTGCAAATTTAGTTCTTTTTTTAAAAAATTCCAATATAAAATTTTTGCCCAAACCTTTTTGCGAACAACTTTTGCAAAAATCCATTTTCAAAAAAAAAATTTACATTAATTTGCGAAAACCATTTAATGTGAAATCAGATTGTGTATGAAAAATTTAAAATTTCATTTCAAATATAATTGAAACTCAAAGTGTTAAAATTTAGAAAAGGAGAAAAATTAAAAATGACCATTTCATGTGAAATCTGATTTCGTATGAAAAACTTAAAATTTCATTTCAAATATAATTGAAACTCAAAGTGTTAAAATTTAGAAAAGGAGAAAAATTAAAATGACCATTTCATGCAAAATCAGATTGTGTATGAAAAATTTAAAATTTCATTTCAAATATAATTGAAACTCAAAGTGAGAACATTTAGAAAAGGAGAAAAATTAAAATGACCATTTCATGCAAAATCAGATTGTGTATGAAAAATTTAAAATTTCATTTCAAATATAATTGAAACTCAAAGTGTGAACATTTAGAAAAGGAGAAAAATTAAAATGATGAAAATTTTTAAATATCAATTTGTGAAATCAGAATTTAGAAGTTAGACAAGGAAAAAAAACTGAAATTGTATTATACTTTTCGGTTATAATTTTGGGATCATAGAGAAATTACTGAAATCCATGATTAAAGAAATTACCTTTCTTTGTTACAAAATCGACCCAATTAGATCTACTGCTGCTTAAGACTTGAATTGAAATGCTTGATTTTTTGATGTTGTTCTTTGACGTTGACTTGAAAATCTATTGTTGCATGTATTTCTTTGATGTTGTTCGCAAATTAGATTTACTGCTTAAGACTTAAAACGTCTGATTTTGTTATTGTATATTGCATACTTGGATGAACTGGGTTCCTTCAAATATGAATTAGGTTCCTTCAAAATATAGGTTGTAGATTTGTAGTGAGAAGCGAGAGAGAATGAATAGTTAGAAAAGTACGAAATTATACACCGAGAGGAGAGAGAGAATGAATAGTTGGAAAAATGTTTTTTTGTTGGTCTAATGGGTCTTCACTCTTCACCGATTTAAGTGGCAAATAAGTATATGGACCAACTGTTCCCGGTTAACAAGCAAGATTTTTTTAAAAAAAATCCTCCTAAATTAAATCAGACAGGCAGTGCACAAGTTTTATTGCTCAAAATAAAAATAACCCAAACCAACCCATCATGATTCATTTGGGTGGCATTTCAATCTATCACCTTAACTACTAACGCATCATGTGGATAAAAAAAGAAACTACTCTTATCTAAATCAAAGAATTACTATCACAATTTTCCACTGACAAACCACTTTTCACCAATTATGTAAGAAAAGTATATTGCAAGTTAAATTATAATATAATATTTATATGAAAAGAACACTACATAATTAATTAGTAAAGGAACATATTACTCCCTTAAGAAAAAGGATAATAAGTGAAAACAAAATTTTTATGTACTATTTTTTTTTTTGTGGGAAACAATCTTTTATAATTTTTCTCACAACTTAAAACTTTACAACATTTTGTATTTTTCTGCGAGAAATCAAAAACTATTATAAATTACAAAAATGAATAAAACAAAAAAAAAAGAACATGACGATATTTAGTAAAGAACATCATACTGATTATAAAAGAACATGCGCATATAAGACTTGAGAAACAAAAAACTATTCAAAATAGCAAAAATGAATAACAACATAATAAGAACATGGAAGAATCTTATTCACAAAATGGAGGTGAACTTAAATACTAACTTGTATTTTCAGTTTGTTTACTACTTAGTATTGGGCCAAAAAATATCATCGCACGCATCGCGTGCACAAAAGACTAGTTAGCGATAAAGAGAAAGTAGCAAGATATAAGGGCACTAGGGAGGAAATATGCTACATCATAGTATATTGAACATTGTAAAATACTCCACCTTCACTTGAACGTGCACCGTCACGGCGTCACCTTCACTTGAACGTGCACGGACACACACGGTGCGTGTATTATGATGTCATGTACGTCACTACGTCTTCTAGACAGAAACGATTATAACTAATTTTCAATACACGTAACAATATGGAGTGTCACTTTATCCATGTTAGCTAATTTACCCATATATGTTTGAAACTTTGAATAAAGGAAAATTTATCGCCCACCTTGCTAGTTGTCCTTGTATTCCTATTTGCTTCCTGGTTGAAATGTCTTAAATTTCCAAATTAAACTTTGACCACAAATCCTTACCTATAAACCTAGACATAACATGCATTAGAAATCAAGAAAAAGAACCCATAAAAAAAGAATTGAAGGAGATTTATTATAATACGATTCTATTGTTTGACATATTATATTATACTTAATCAAATAATGACTATAAAACATCTAAGCTAAAAAGAGCTCTAAATGTTGGCAATAATGAATTCGTCTAGGATAAGCATATATATCCTCAATCTGAGATGGATTCATTAGGGTCTTGTGTGTAATTAGGATACGTATCTATCCAGATTAATTAAAATCTTAAATTGTCCTCTCCCCCAAGAAAAAAATATTTTCGTTTTGAGCTGTTAGTTACTCCTTTTCCAAACACATTAATAAATTTATATTAAAGAATCATATTATTAAAGTACGTATGTACTAGCAATTTTTGTAAAACAAATGTAACAATGTAACTTAAGAGATACTAACTACTATTAAATTCCTATTAAAAAAACTACTATTAAATTAAAATAATACATATTGTGTACCTTTTATTTTATGACAAAGTTATAGGACTAATTGGTCAACATATACATCGTAGATCACAATCTTTGAAATAAGCCATCATCTTGAAATAGATGGAGCAGCAATAATTCTCACCAACTAACAATCCATAAATAAAATTTTAATGAAGTACTACTCCACCACTTGCTTTGGGTGTTTGATTAATCCATGACATTATTGCCATCTTCCCACCCCCTTCCTTAACCCGAGTGGTGATAATTCATCTCATAGATAAGAATTTTTTGACCATCTACTCTCACACTAGAGTATATTAGTAGGGAAACTAAATACTAGTTAATCATTTAATTAGTATTGATGTTATAATATAGCGTTTAATTTGTATAATTTTGTTCCCATGTGTAAAATATATGTATTACTATCCCCATAATCCCATTTAACCTCCTTTCCCCGTTCTCAGTGGACTTTTCTCTCATCATCCCAAAGATCGAACGGATGTTTTAGGGCGGCCTCCAGATTGAGCTAGACCCTAGTTTTTCTTTTCCTATTAAAAAAATCCCATTTAACCCAAAAAAAGGAATAATGTTAAAAAGATTTTAAAAAATAAAATGAGAAGGAAAAAAAAAGTAAATATTGAAATGTCAGCAGAAAGGACATGTGCCATCAACTAACTAGAGAAAAAACTTTCATAACCAGTTGAAAATGTAAGAGCATTGGGGAAATTCAAAGAACATAGCCTGAGACAGAGATAGATCAAGCACATACACCCAAAAACTGGATACTCATACTACTACTTTAAAGTTTAAAACATTGAACCAAAAATGTCCCCAATATAATCAAAAATAAAAATATGGCCCCCTTTTGTTTTGTGTTAGTGAGAAAGAATGGGGGGACAAGATTGCAAGGTCGGCATGATTATTTAGTGACCCATATTATCAAGTTAGTGAAAAGTGAAAGCATTTATACACATGACTTCTGCAGAACTTCTACTCCTATCATAATTTATACTACTACTAACTGAATCATAGATAGAGATGAATCTTACCAGTTACCACCAATAAAGTATTATGTTACTCCTTATCTTGTATGAGGCGTGTCTGATTTCCTAATTCTGAGGAATAACATTAGCATTTTCTTTTATTTGGTAAGATACTTTGTTTAAGGGCTATCTATATTAGGCTATTTGTTGAACATCATATATATTATGTGCATGTGAGATGTTTCACATTGGAGAAAGAGGAGAGAAAGTACCATAATATAAGCTAGAGGAGCTACTCCTACTATTGACAATTGGTTTTAGTATGGAATCTCCTTTGGGCTTGTATGTGGACTGAACTATCCTCCTCCGTATTGGGTTGCCCAGTCCCATTTTCAGTCATATCAAATTTATCATGGTATCAGAGTCCAGCTTCTGACTGGAAGTAATTGTAGAAAAGAGAAAATATATGCTTTAGGGAGAGTGGAAAAAAATGTCTATTAAGGTGATGGACGAATTTTGTTATGACCAGTTCAATCGATGTCATATTCAATTTGATTTTAAGAACTTTACTATAATAAAATTAAAATTACTTATATTTGAAATTCATGTTTAAACTGACGTAAAGATTGTGTTTTCCAGTTTTTGATTTTCAGAAATCAACTTCTAAATTTTATATATGATCAAACCAAATATTAGAAAGAAAATTGATAACAGACCAGCCCTAACTTAAAGTTGTTTTTTTTTTTCAGGTCAAAAAAAAAAAGTTGTTTTTTTAATACTGACCCTAAAGAGAATATTTCATGTAAGATTGTGAGAGAGAAAGGAATCTTAACCCACAAAGAAATTTCATTAAAAACTGATAATTGAACATTTTAACCCAATTGGAGGAAAAAAATAGCATCCAATTATAAGGTTGGTGATGTGAGAATCGAGAAGGTGCTAACAAAATTGATTCTCTACTCCATATCATATAGTATAAACTTATTAAATAATAACCAAAATTCACAAAAACTAAGAGACAAAAAATGCTTCATCACCTTTAAGGTACTTTAGGAGACAAAAGAAGCTTTTTTTTTCCATTCATCTTTGGTTTTCTGAAACTTTGATTTTCAGAGCCAAATAAATATATGGTTAGTATCTTTTAATACTTCTATAATATACTCGCTCTGTCCTATAATATAGTGCTTACATTCCTTTTTTAGTGTCCCAAAATGTTAGACCTATTTTTATCTTTTATCAATTTATTTGGACTAAATTATCCTTAAAATCTACACAAACTTTTCAAAATACCCCTACTTTTTTCTCAAAACATGTGATCCCATTTATTGATTTACACCATTCCAAGAAACATTTATTGTCTTTTGATTTTGTTTAAAGGAAAAAGAAAATAAAGAACTAGTTTCAATATAAAAGTATAAAAAAAGCACTTCATTAAATACATTTTTTTTGGGAAATTCTACTACTCATTTCATTTTCCTTAACTCCCGTGAAAAAATGAGAAGTGAGCACTATATTATGGAACGGACGGGGTGGTTTAAAATAATTAAGAGATGGGCAGTATATGGAAATTAGTGGCTACACATAAAATTATAGATCATAATTCATGTAAAAAACAATTTATATTATTCGTAGTTATATGATATAGTTATCATATTATTCATGCAGGACCACATATTCTGATCCACTAGTACAACTATTCCTACCTATTGAAAAAATTAAATGCATCAATTATGCTTTTCTAGGGTGACAAGATCCGATCATATCGCTTGTTATCTAGCTATCTGTGTCAATAACTTTCGGATTAAGATTTTTTCTCCTTTTTTTTTTTACTTTTGGGTAATGATTTTTGACCTTCTAAGGCTCTCATGGTCCTAACTCCTATCCACTTCCACACGACATTATCATAAAAATCGTACAATAATGATTTATTTAAACTATTCAGTACGAAAAAGTTTTGTCATTTAGATGGTACGAATAATTAACTTAATTAGCAATTTCAAATGATCGATTATATTAGAATCACAATATCTATGTGGATTATTAAAGCTACTTCAATGATTATTTTTGCTTGAACTTAACAATATTCATATTCACTTTTAAAGACAGTCATTTAATTGATTTTTTTTTTTGCCAAGTGGCCAACTAGTCATGGCCTGAGCCAGAGTGCCTCTCTCATACCTCCTCCGTGTTTTTTTTTTTTTACTTGCAACGCTTGAGGTTGTATAAGGAATCAAAGACCAAGACGAAAAGACAGATAAATAGAGAACCCTATATGTTAGACGAGAGAAAGATAAAACATATTGCTAAAGCAAAAACATTACAAGTAATAAAAAATTGTTAAAAATGAAAAACGTTGCCGGTAAAAAAAACGAAGGAGGTAGTAATTAGCCTAACCCATAACAACCCTCCATTCTCCAACTCATGCTTGATGCTCCCTAAGAGAAAGATAGCTACTAGTCTACTACTGTCTCATGATTCTCATTTATAGTATAACATATATGACTTTAACCTTAATATTATATTTATGATGACGTAGTTATAGATATTATAAAATATGAAATTATACATTGAAACGAATAAATACCATATAACGGTACTTTATACATATATATACATATGTATTATTGAAAAAATGCAATCTAATTAAGCTAATTGATAAAATTGGATTATGAAAACAAATTTCAGAACCAATTCGAGACGAAGATCATAGAAATTAAACTAAAAAAAGAAGTTGGTCACTTGGTTGTTAACTACAAGAAGAAAACAATACTATCATATAAAAAAAGTATAGTAACTATATATATATATATATTTGTTCAATTTTATTAATCTCAAAACCTCCTAAATTATCATTAGTGATGTACATCCTCACTCATAATCATATACACCCATAAAAAACTAATAAAAGTGTAAATCAAAAAAAAAAAAAAAAAAACTAATCTCTCCTAGTAAAATAATAAACAATAAAAAAACTAAATAGAAGAAAATCCAGTGTAGTTAAAATGATCAACATACTGATGAAGATCGCAAGAATCAGCAGCTAACAACCGTTGATTAAACTCATCAAGCAAATCATGAAGAAGGAACGGCGTACGACAAAGTGGGCAAGTACGATGATCAAGGTCCATCCAACGGTCCAAACAATCTTTATGAAAAATGTGCTTACAATTTCCTAACCATCTTATTTCTTCACCACTACTAAATTCATACAAACAAACTGCGCAATTTTCTCTCTCCTCTTGTTCTTTGGAGACCCGAACAAGGGGGAGAAGTTCCCGGGTCACGATGGCGGACAAGGGTGGTGAGATTGGCCTGGTGGGTATTCGGGTCGGGTTTGGGTCGATGGTTATGGGGCCCGGTTCGAGGAATTCGGACATGCCGAAGTAGTTGAAGAAGGTAAAGAGGATTTTGCGGAGGATGGTGAGGAAGGTGAGAGTGTGAATGAAGAGGGTTGGTATGAAGACTTCTGTGTAACCAACTGGGAAACCCATGTTAGTGTGTGTGTGTTATTTGTGGGTTTTTTGTTTTAGGGGGGGAAGAAAATATGGGGGAGTGGAGGAGTATTATATAAGGAAGCTAAGAAGGGAGGTGATAATATAGTGATATGGGTAAATATTTTAAGTGTGAAAGCTTTAAAATGGTATATATGGTGGGTCCCTTTTTATAAAATGTATTGTAGTGATACCTTAATTGGTAGGAGTTTTAATTATTAGTCCTCTTTTGAAATAATTACTTGTTATGAATTTTATGTTTTTGTTAAGGGAGCTTGAATGGAGCAACTAATCATTTAATTGCAGATCATCAGTTAATAAAGAAACAATAGAAGAAGAAAAGTCTAAACTTCAGACTCTACTACGACCTAAGTGGCTATGTTCCAAGGAGGGAGGTGAACAAGAGCACGAGCATGATCCACCTTGTTGTGATTATTTACCTTCTATGATTAAGTTGTTCGTCATCATTTCGATCATCTAGATATCTACTATACTCTCTCCATATTGTTCCACTTCTTTCGTTTCGTGTTATTTAAGACATATATTTGACTATTTATGACTTTTTAATACATTTCTCAAAATTATAATTCTTTGATATTCGAAACTAGCGAGTTCTTAGGACAAATCTTATTTATCAAAAAACTTATCCATTTTGCAAATTTTGACTTTACTAAAATTTAATGTAAATATTTTTTTTTAGACAGGTAAGTTGAAATTGCTTTCAAGGAGGGGGAGGGGGAAATTGAGTAGGGATCCCTCTTACAAAGGGTGAGATTCAATTCTAGGATCTTTGAGATTGGAGATAATATTAATATCACTAGTCTATCACCTGCTGTTTACTATATACAATTTGTATACTTTCACAAATTTTCCTATTGATTATGTACATATTTTCCATTGACACACAAAGTATCTAGAATAATTTCACATACTAAGGTTTTTCATGCGTAAAATTAAGAATTCATGGTGATAGAATTAGAACGGGCTACAATGAGAATAAAACAGTCAGTTATTATCTTATCGAGGCAAAGTATGTATTTTCTATCCTAATTTAGTTTAGGAATACTTTTTTGACAAAAGCAAATAAAACTTGAACATTCCAAAGAATTTCTAGCAACTAAATAATTGAAATGGAAGGCATAGTTAGCCCAGGTAACCTACATAAGATTCTTCAAAGTTGAGATAAAACATAGGACTATCATTTTCCCTAGCTATGTCATATATACGACTATATAAGCTGTTAACCTAGGGATTGTCTTTTGGAAGGTCCGATCCATGGCCATCAGGATAAAGAGGTAGTAGCTCCTAGCCAAAGCTTAGTGAATCTAGTCCATATTCTTAAAATGGGTCCCATACTACTGCTTATGAAGAAAGAAAGAAGCATTAGAGAGATTCCTCAAAAAAAAAAAAAAAAGAGGCATATAGAGATAAAGTTAGCTCTAACAAAAAAAAAGGTTTATAAAGTAGAAGAATTATTTTTACACTCTAAGTAAATAGGCTTTTTAGTGTTTGTTCATTATAGCATAATCAATAATGGTTTTGTAAAATAATAATAAAGAGGTGGACAAATCTTACAACATTAAGAAATTAGATATGTGATTAAAATCTAGGAGTATTCTACTAAAATAATTTTATCATCTAGTGTAGTCCAAATACTTTTGATAAATATCACATATAAGAGCAGAAATTATATACTTTGTGGTCCATACTCCTATATATATTCTAGAGTACTCGATTAGTTCATATAGTGAATTGTTGTTGTTGTTGCGGTGGTGGTGTATCTATACTAAAAAACAAACCCCAAGGAATGTGCCAATTTCTCATGCAAAATCCTTAATTGATATTTATCAAATTTTTTTTTTGGCAAAAAAGCCTGCTTCAAAGGAGGAAAAACAACAAAATACAATTTTTTTTTTTTGAAAAGAACAACAAAATACAAATTAATCTCATGCATCATTATCATATCTATGGGTAGTAATTCAAAAAGAAGTATTCCAAACGACAAACATGTCGTCTCCTAAAAGTTTCTCTAAATTTTTCTTTTAATAATTTTTTATTGTATTAATGTTTGATAGGTTTAATTCTCATTCTTTGATGACAATTTTTTTGTCCATCTTAAAATGAGAAA
This sequence comes from Beta lomatogona, assembly GCA_947646795.1. Classification (NCBI taxonomy): domain Eukaryota; kingdom Viridiplantae; phylum Streptophyta; class Magnoliopsida; order Caryophyllales; family Amaranthaceae; genus Beta; species Beta lomatogona. The sequence continues at coordinate 125,689 of CANSNZ010001383.1, read as the reverse complement.
TATAAAAATGGTTGATTTGGAACCTTTAGATACTTCTTTCCTTCCCGTCAAAAAAAAAAAAAAGATACTTCTTTCCTTGTTCTTTTTGTTTCTTATTCAAAGTAAAATTACTATATACCCGTACCCTCACCCACGCTAAACACCAAACTAAAGTTATTGAAAATTAGTGACGACTCCTCTCCCCTATTTTTCTCTCTTCTCTCTCCTCTCCCACAAATCCCTAATTTTCAACTTAGGGGCTACTGCCACCCTTGTAGACGGTGGTAAGCCCATTTTCTCCTTTTGTTACTAGTTTTTTATGTTAATGTTTCTAATAAACTTCAGTCTCTCTCTAATGGAGAGTTTTTCTACCCATTTACTGGGTTATATCTACCTATATATCGGGTTTTATCTCTCTCCATGTGAGAGTTTGGAGACTTTGTTTTTGGGTTTTTGTGTAATTTAAGAGGTTGATTTGTTGATCGAAATTTGTGCGGGGTTGCAACATATGTCAATAATTCGTTTACAATCACTTGAATTGAATTCAGTTCTACTTCAAAACTACAAAAGATCGATAGACCCCCTTGCAGAAGGATGCATCAGACAACGAGGTGAAAGATGAGGGTTTTCAGAAGTGTTAGATCTACTCAACGATCGTAGTTTTGTCATATTAGAATTGTATTTATTTCATTTTGATATGTATTTGTTTAGTTTTGACTTCTATTGTAGATGTCGTATGACTTTGAATCAATGAATTAATTTTTAATTTCAAAAAAAAAAAGTAAAATTACTATATTTTTTTATATATAAAATTTTCTCCACGAGGTTTCCAAATATATATTGTTTTAGTATTAGTATTTTTTATTTTTGGTACAAGTCAATGTTGTCATCCCTTTATTTCTTTTTTCTTTAATGGTATTGTAATATATCACACAACCGTTAAAGAAAGTTAATTACATGCCCAAATATATACTCATGGATTTCAAATATAAAATCAAAACATTTAATCAATTGTAAATAAAAAAATTCAATAAACGCAAATCTATATTCAACCATTGAATTAATACTACTATATATTTGAAGATCAACAACAACCATGATTGAAAAGAAAGAAAGGTTGATGTGTTTCTGTAGCAAATGATAACTAACATTATTGCTATATTTACTAAAGATTTGTGGCCAAAAAAATTAGTACCTAACACATTTCATTACTTATCCTTTACCCATTTATTTAATTTGTTTATTGCCCTCTTGCTCACTTATAATAATTATTGGTTTGATTTTGAACTAGGAAGTCTTCACAAGAGATAATTCCACTACCAGTATGTATGTATGCATGATCAATCAACTGCCGGTGGAATGCTTAATCATCCGTTTTAATTTGTCCGTTTAAGTAATCATACATCATAATCAAACTAGCTACTAGCTTAGCTTATCTAACAATTGAACCATTATACTAGTTACTAGTTACTACTAAAGATATGTTATTTATGTACTGAAGATATAAAATATGGGCCCTTTTGGTGAGTGTATCACTTAGCAACGTCTTCCTACATTTAATTTTCACACGTGATGTTGTTATAAGCAAAAATAGGAGTCTAACAACCTCCATGCTAACAAATTTAGACATTTATATTAATTGGTAGGGAAGCATATATAGGTTGCCTTCTCTTCATTTCAATAAGGTTCTTAATAATCTATCTTTTTTATAATCTTATCGAGTTTGGATACAAAATAAATTATCGTAAACCTTGTCCACCCAACACGTTTTTGGATAATTTATTGGTAATCTTTCTACATAATGGTGGATTTTAAAAATAGTGTAAATTTACACATTACACTATCACACATGTGTAATACACACCTGTCTTATCATAAATTAAACATGCTCAGTCATCTTAACCATGTTATTAGCGATCGATAACATAATTAATGAGGAGAAAAGTGCAAAAAGAAACATAAATTAGAAGGACGAGACATGGTTTATAATCACAATACTAGAAGCTAAGTGGAGTATATTAGGTTATGATGGGTTATGGGTCCCATATACATCCAACTCAAAGACCAAAAACAAAAACAAGATTAGATCAATGTGCGCAAACGAAGGAGGTCCATACAATACTACAAGTAGATCACAAGGAAATTTTATTTTTCTTTTTTGTTGTTGTTTTATTTTAAAAGAAAAATGGCAAAATATTTTAGGGCAGACAAGATAAGCTAAGAGTCTTAAGGCTGTCAAAGTGAAAATGTCCTGTATCGGTTGAATGCATGCATGTAAACAAAATTCCAAATAATAAGATCAAATATGTTTTTTCTTTTGTCAAAATTAAATGAAAAAGAAGCATCTGTCAAAACTTTAATACAAATTTTGTCATACATTCGGGTGTACTGTAAGCATAGTACATCCAAGACTATTTTTTTTGTTCATTACTCATGATATGAAATCAATCAGATGAGTAAAATGTACTAAATATGAGAGTTTCAAATGAGCAAATGAACGAAAATTAGTCTTGGATACATCATAACACATGGTACCCAGAGATATGATGAATAGACTCAAACTTTAACCCTAGCTATCAAATGTGTGATGGATGGGTGGGTGATGGCCATTCAGGAGCCCCATATCTGATCATCATTTAATTGGATGGCTCATTTGCTGCATTAGTTGCTACCGATGTGCGTGGCCTGGTGTGGGAGGGCGCGGAGGGGGGTGGGGGGCTCACTGTTAATGTTAACTCCCTCTTCAAACTGCCTGGCCAAGCCAAGACATGTATGGGTCTCTTGCCTCCTGTCGCCTACTATTAACATGTGGCTTCTTGTTACTTGTTTGATTTTATGTGGGAAGTTAATGTATGATCATATGGGTCTTTGTCATTATGTATTTTGGATATGTGAACGTCAGTACTATGATATACTTGTCTATTATTTTATTCATAAGATTACTAACACAATCATATTATATATTTTCTAATTCGTCCGGAATTAATAATTGTATATACGATGGTCTAATCTATATGAATGACTTATTTATTGATAACGATTCTTTTTAGTATATATACTTTGGTTATAAAATGTGATTTTGTTTAATACTCCCTCCGTCCCATAATATAGTGCTTACTTCTTATTTTTCACGGGAATTAAGGAAAATAAAGGAGTAGTAGGATTTTTCAAAAAATTATATTTAGGGAAGTGCTTTTATCTTGGAACTAGTTCATTATATTATTTTTCCTTTAAAAGAAATTCAAAAAGCAATAAATGTTCCTTGGAATGGTGTAAAACAATAAATAGGAGCACGAATTTTAAAAGAAATGTAGGGGTATTTTGGAAAGTTTGTGTAGGAATTAAGGATAATTTAGTCAAAATAAATTGATAAAGTAGGAAATAGGCATAACATTTTGGGACACTAAAAAAGGAATGTGAACACTATATTATGGGACGGAGGGAGTAGCTTTTTGTTATTATATCTTATAAAACAGTCACTGGAATTGAGATTTTATTCAAAGAGAAAGATATCAAATATTTGGAGTTTTCCTTTGTATAGTATATGGATGATCCGATTAGCAAGGACCATGATTGAAAATTGTTTGATTGTTTTTCTCTTTTTTTGAGGAACGTATCGAGAGAAAACTGGATTTGGCTAGACAATTTGTACAGTAGTTGGTAAACAAGGATTGTTTTTTTTAGCAAGGTACGAAGTCTGTGTCAATTGTTGTATATAGAGTAATATATATACTTCCTACATTATCTAACGTATGCATCATATTTCCTTATATCTTTCAAAGTACACGGCTTTTTTTCCCGATAACTTCTAGTTTCATGTGTAGACATTTTTTCCCATCACAACTTCATTAATCACATGGATTTATAGCGTATAAAATTCCCAACCCTGAGTCCCTAATCGTTTATTTCAGGGATGTTTTTATAATAGCCTTTTTGAAAAAAAGGTTACCGTAAGAAATTAATCTGAGTCATGAATTTGTCCACGCGGATTACATTTATACTAATTAGTAATTACTATGGACTTACTCATATACTCTATATTCCTAATATACGTATAATATGTATTTAAAGCAATTTTTTACTTTTCAAAAATATTAAAATTTCATATTTTTTTGAATTTTTGTATTTTCATATGATTTTTTATAGGTTTAACATGAACAGTTTTTTTTTTGAAATTCAGAGCGGGGAGAAAGAGGAAGAAGGGAGAAAGAGGAGGAAGAAGAACGGGTGGGGGATGCGCGGGGCGGGTCCGCTGGGGTGGAGAGAGACGAAGGGGAGAGGAGTGGGGAGACGCAACGGGCGGGAGAGCGAAGGGGGAAGGGGAAGGGGGGGCGGGGGTGGGCAGCTACGAAGTGAGAGGAGAGGGGGGAGGGGAGACAGGAACGGGGGGGAAGGGGGAGGCAGGGGTGGGATGAGACGAAGGCCGGGTTGGGGTGGGCTGTCTAGCGAGTGGCGCCCGCCGCAGGGGTGGGATCGGGTGGGGGGGTGGGTCGGGGGTCTACTCGGGGGTGGGATCGGGTGGGGGTGGGTAGGGGTGAAGTAGGGGTGGGGTGGTGGTGGTTATGGAGGAAAAGGTGAAGAGGAGGGAGAAAAGAGAAAAAAAAATTGTATTAATACCGATGATATACGGTCAATATAAAAAATACATATATAAATACAGAAAATAAATATTACAGTTACTTCAAAGATACTTATTATCAAAACATGCAATGTAATTTTTAGAAAAAATGTATTTTAACTCTTAATTTTTTTTTTCGTGAAATAATTTTTTTGGCATAGGTTGATAATACTGTTGAAGAAAATGGCCATAAAAGAGCTGAAATAAATTTTTAATTATTATTTTTTTGCATAGAATGGTAATATTGTTGGGGAAAAGTTGCCAAAAAAAACCTTTTACGAGTTCATTTTTGCGAAAAAAAACCTTATAAAGCATTTTTTGCGAAAACAAACCAAAATCAAATTTTTTTTGCGAAAACAAACCAAAATCAAAATTATTTTTGTAAGATGAAACCTAGCCACCACTACCAGTAGCCCCCAACCCTCCCTCCACCCCCTCAGGCGGCACCCCCACTCGCCCCTACCTTCTCTCCTCTTCATTCTTCCCTCCCTCACCCCTCCCCCTTCTCCCCTCTCCCCTCTCCTCTCCCTTCGTCCATCCCCCCAACCGTGCGCCACCCAGAACACCCCCACCCATTGCGCCACCCGGAACCCCCCATCGCTACGCCACCCAAAAACAATGGGTTTCGTTCTTTGAAATTTTTATAGTTTCCGTTTCATTTGTGGTGGTAGTGGGTAGTGGGTTTCGTGGTTGTGGTGGGGGGTTTCATGGTGTTATGGTCATGTGATGGTGGTGGGTTCCGATTTTCCGGGTTGCGGATGGGGGAGCTGCGGGGGGATGGGGGTGGGTTGCGGTGTTTGGGGGGATGGACGAAGGGAGAGGGGGGGGGGGAAGAAGGAAGAGGAGAGAGGGTAGGGCGAAGGGGGTGGAGGGAGGGGTTGGGGGCTGCCGGGTGGGGGTGGGGTGGGGGTGCGGGTAGAGGCTGGCGAAAGTTGACCAAAACCGACAATCCGGCCCGAACCTAACTCGAAATAGCGGGTTAGGGTTTGGATTTTTGACCAATTTAAGTAAATGGGTTGACACGATTAATCCGTTTGATTAAATGAGTTAGGTTCAAGTTGACATTTCCAACCTGAAAATGACCTGCTTTGACCTGGTTAACTTAAACATATCGAAAATTCTGGAAAAAATATATTGATAAATCTAAAATTTGGTTAAAAAATAGTAAAATATCTCTAAAATAGGTCATAATTATTCCAAGAAACTCAAAACATGCATACTTTTAATAGTGAACTTGCTCATTTTGTTTTTTAAGAAAATAATAAATTTTCGATATAATGATGATAATGATTAAATGGGTCGGGTCAGGGTTGAGTTTTTCGATCTGTTTATTAAATGGTTAGGTTTGGGTTGAGGGATTTTTGACCCATTTATTATCGATCCGAACATGAACCCGACCTGATTGTCAGCCCTAGCTGCAGGTGGTGGGGGCTGGGTTATGGGTGAAGTGGGGGCAACAGGGATGGGTGGGGGGTTGGGCGCAGGTGTTGGAAGTGGTGGCTAGAGGTGGTCAACGCCGGAAATTCTATGGTCAACACCGGAAAATGATACTCCCTCCGTCCCATAATATAGTGCTCACATTCCTTTTTGGGTGTCCCAAAATGTTGTGTTTGTTTTCTTTTTTATTAATTTGCTTGGATTAAATTTTCCTCAATTTTTACACAAACTTTCCAAAGTACCCCTACTTTTCTTTCAAAATATGTGTCCCTATCTATTGTTTTACACTATTCTAAGAAACATTCATTGCTTTTTGATTTTTCTAAAAGGAAAAATAAATTAAAGAGCTAGTTCCAAGACAAAAATACCAAATAAACTCTTTCTTAAATATTTTTTTTGAGAAATCCTACGACTCCTTTTATTTTCCTTAATTCCTGTGAAAAATGAGAAGTGAGCACTATATTATGGGACGGAGGGAGTACTAGGTTTGTTTTCGCAAAAAAAATTTGATTTTGGTTTGTTTTCGCAAAAAATGCTTTATAAGGTTTTTTTTTTCGCAAAAATGAATTCTTAAAAGGTTTTTTTTGGCCAAATTCCTATTGTTGAAGTAAATTATCATATTTTTCGTCGATTATAAACTTATAAAGTTTTATTTCAAAATTATAATTGATATTTTCGTATATCATATCAAATTTAATAAAAAAACATTAATTTTAGAATTTATAGAATTCAGGAAATTATATAATTAATTTTAAAAAGTCAAAATTGCTCTAAATACAAGTACACAATATGAATATATCGAATTTAACTTTATCTATAGTAACTAACTATAATTAACATATTGTTGATGTGTACACATAGGTGGCTCACATTAAAGTACAAATAGGTGGAGTATTATGGTAGCCTTTTTCTTAGGAAGGCTATTGTAAATTTTTTCCTTATATCGGATTAGTTTTAAGGGTCCGTTCTGTTCAACTTATTTTAACTTATATAAGATTTTATAAGATATAATAAGATCAGATAAGATCAGATAAGATAAGGTAAGATAAAATAAGATAAGATAAGAAAAGATAAGATCAGATAAGATAAATAAGATGTTAGACACACACAATAAACTATCTTATAAGATAAGATCAGATAAGATAAGATAAGATAAGATCAATAAGATTTTATAAGATCTTATAAGATAAGATAAGATAAGATAATATAAAATAAGACAAAATAAGTTGAACAGAACAGACCCTAAATTAGATAATTTGCCTATCAATTTTGGTTAACTTTTTACCCGCTATTCCCCATATTTATATATACCTTTGATGATCAGGCTGAATGTCCCTCCAATTGAAACTTTAATCAACATGTTTTTCTGTGAAAAACTGAAAAGTAGCACCTGGGCTGGAAGGCAGTGGAAGCTGTAAACACAAAGCATGTTATGACATCCCGATATCCATCTAATTTTTTTAACATCAAATGCAACGCATGGTCCAATGATGTAAACCTCTTGACAAATTTCATCCATTAAAATGAACAACTGTTGTCTTTCCATTTGTACTCTGCATTTCATGTGATTCTACTGTTTCTACATAGAAAAGTTGTTCCTTCCTTGGTTCTTTTACTGAGTAGCATGCTTTTTTCAATTGTTTGTTCCTTAATACTTGCCACAAATAGTTAATCAATGGATAGCACATGTAAATACTTGTTTTATGTTAATGTGAGGTTAACTTTTTTTTTTTTTTTTTTTTATGGGCTCCTTTTGAGGTGAACTAATTTGATCCATTTTCCTTGTTATTACGTGCAATTAGCCAACTACAAAAGAGTATGGTGCTGTTAAATCTCGCCAACTTTTACTCATGCATAATCATCCACCTTTGCTTAATAAGATCAATTTTCTGCCTTATTAGTTAACCCATATTACTTTATTTGCTGAATTACTGTTATTCACAACAAAATATCAATAATATATATATCAAGAAACTTATTTTAATTAATTAGTTATTATAGTACTAGAAGTTGGCAACTAAATATATACAATGAACAAGCGTAATTACGAAAAAAACAGTTTTGGTTTTCTATTTCAATGCTAAGATTACAATTATATCATTCTATTTTTTTATGAAATCGCCCATAGTTTGGGATTCTATCTATGTGGAACCGTGTGGCATTCCGCAATATGAGAGGAGTATGGATCATGGTCCATGGTCTACAATGACCAAACTCATAGCTTACATGGATGTTGATTGGGACAATAATCCACATTTTCGCAAGTAGACTTTCGACTACAAGTGTTCTTTAGTGCCAATTTGGTGTCGTGGTCCTCTAAACAACATGCAACCTTTTTCCTAGTCTAGTGCAAAAGATTAGTTTTTGTGTGTTGCTAACGCAATCTTCCTCTAGAGCTACATCGTCCACTTTCATAGGCACCATATAGTGTATTGTGACATTTTTAGTGCTATTTTCATATGAGTATTATCACTAACGCACCAAGCACGTGGTAATTGATACTTTGTGCATGAAAAAAAGGTTGATGTAAAACAATTTAGAGTGCGACATGTCTCCTCTTCTTATCAATACACCGACATCTTTACCAAGGGTCTTCATTGACAAGTGCTCTTAGATTTGAAATGCCTCGTTCCTTTTTGTTTGCAAGGATGTGTAGTAAACAATATGTAAAGATTTTCTAAGTATTTAGAGATAATATTATGTAAAGTAATTATAGAAGTGTACTATGATTAAGGGAAATTTATCTTAAAATGTTCTGAAATTTATGTAATATTTTTTTAAGTTTTTTATAAATTTAAAATCTGTAGAACTTTAATTAAAATTTCAGATTTTTTCTTAACTTCCCTCAACTTGTCTTTAATTTTTCTGAAATTTTCATAATTTTTCTAGAAATAAGTAAAAATATGCTAAAACATTTGCAAACCCTAAGGCGGATCATCAATTAATCTAAACATAACTACTTAAAAATAATAAAATCTAAACATAATTTCTTTTTGAAGGAAAAAAAATCTTCACATAATTAGACAATTCCCTACATAGTGTGGAATGCGAATGCCATCAAACATACTACCTCCGTTCTTTTTCTATTGTAACAATAGGGCTGGATACGATTTTTAAGGAAATGAAAAAGGTGGGTAATTAAGCATAAAGATACCCTTTAATTTACTAGAGTAGGAGAGAGAAATGATCATTTAACAAACTAAAAGTACCCTTTCACAATAAAAGGTGGGTTGGTGAATAATTAATGAGAGTTTTAGTAGGATAAAGTAAGGGTAATAATGTCAACTAAAATTGTTTTTTATACCAAAAGTGGAATTATTGCAAAAAATGTGAAATTACCTCCAAAATAGTAATTGTTGCAATAGAAAAAGAACGGAGGAAGTAGTTGGTAAAATCTTATCGGGGTGGTACTCGAGACCTGAGATTGAATCCTATCTATATCATTGCGCTTAGTCGTTCATTTACACCCCATAAAAAAAAATTCCCTACATAGTTGTACATTAAACACTAAGGTAAGCCCATTATGATGGGCAACTAAAAGGTCCGACTTGTCTCTCAACCATCACTATAAAAGTTATAAACCAAACCCTCAAGTGGCTCAATTCCCCTCGAGCCCAAACCACACCTTGATTCGACCCGTCTGGCGTCTAGTTCTGTGAGCCCAGATTTGCACCAAGGATATACTATTGAAAAAAAGAAGAGCTTTTTTGCGGGGATATACCAGGGTAATAGGGCATTTAGTGGGGATATACCTCACTAATTTTTTTTTTGTAAAGATATACCAATCTAAATTTAAGTTTTGTTAAAAGGTATCAAAAACACTATAAAAGTTATAAACCAAACCCTCAAGTGGCTTAACTCCCTCGAGCCCAAACCACACCTCGATTCGACCCGTCTAGTTCTATGAGCCCAGATTGCACTAACAATATACTACTACTCACAAAAAGAAAAAAAGAGAAAGAAAGAAAAAAGAAATGCAAGATTTTGATAGTGTCAGGAGATTTAGATCCATCTATAGGACTCAACCGACGAGAACGAGATCATTGTCTCCTCATCATCTTCTTCACTGAAATTATGCGTCGAATTTCTCCATAAAACCCTAATTTTACCCCTCTTTCTTTCTCTCTCTTCAATTATTCATCTGTCTGCAAATTTTTTCAGCGTCGATCGAAAATGTATATGCCGTATGGATGGCCGTATGTGATGCCAATTGAATCAGGACTTTGTCCTTCTTCTCAACGAATCATATATCTTAAAGTCATTAATCATTTATTGCTCGTTGTTGCTCCTTCTCATTTGGAGCTCTGGAGTTCTTCTCAGGTTGTTTTTCTTTCTCTAAATTGCTCTATCATTTTGTTCAGTTTTTTTGTGAATTTCTCAATTGTTTTTAGTTAATTCAGTAATTTATTTGCTGTTTTCTTCATATTTTTTTTGTGTTTCGCTGATTTTGAATTTAAATGTTGTTTGGAAGTAATTTTATGAGTTTTTTTTAGTGATCTAGTTGAAATTGTCAGTGTTTAGGAATTAGTTAGTGGTATAATCGTAATTTTACTATAGCATGGCATTGTGTCGAAATTTGGTGATTCAATCCGTTTTTGTGTCTATTTAGTTAATTCAGTAATTTGTTTGTTGTTTCCGGCATTTTTTTTGTTGTGTTTCGCCGATTTTCAATTGAATTGTTGATTGGAAGTAATTTTATGAGTTTTTTTAGTGATCTAGTTGAAATTTCCAGTGTTCGGAAATTAGTTAGTGGTATAATCGTAGTTTCACTATATCATTCATGGCATTGTGGTGAAATTGTGTGATTCAATCCGTTTTTGTGTCTTATAAGTGTAGGATTTTCTGTTTTTCGAGTGTCGGAAACATCTCATGGATGTCTATTCAGTTTTCGTAGCATGTGTGTTTGTATTTTGCAGTGAATATTCATGAAGTTTATAGTTTGAATTGTCAATTAAGTTGGTTGAGCTAGAGCGTTCATGTTTTATGGTTAATTTTTGCCACTTACAGAGTTACAGTTCGAATTTAGTTCCACATTGATGAGTGAAATGTGGATGCGTATCTTGCTTTTGACCTGGAGTTGAGTAGAGATGTTCCTTCCATAGTGTTTCTGTGCAACAAATTATGACCTGGACTTTGGTGAAGGGATGGTTATTAGGTGGGTAGACATTCCAGTTCTCCACCCCTCTCAATGGTGACCAAATGCATGACTGGGTTCGGTTTGCTTTATGTCCCTAATACCCCCCTAATACCCTCTTCATGTTATCCCAAATCAATCTGTTTTTTTTTCTTGAAGGAAAATTGGCACAAACACCTCTCAATCATGTCCCCTCTTCTTTTCAATAACCTGAACTACTGATAATCTTAATTTATTCAACTTTAGGATTGTCTTTTCCAAAGAGTTCCAAACAACTTATAACTTTTAAAACATGTAAAGAGATTTATCGTTTGAGGAATTTCACATTTCTCTAATCTTTTTCTATCATTACCTTGATTTTTGTATATGTTCGACGACTTTTAAGTCTTGCGGGACTGCCTTGGGAAGATATCCCCACTTAGGGGATTATTTAGAATTAATCAATAGTTGAGACTGTTTAAACAAGATGAGGTAAAGGCGGGGCTGTTGGTGTCAATATTTCCTTTTCTGAAATGGTATCTAGTTTGAATAAAAAACACAATTTCTGATTTGAAGCTCCAAATAACACGCTCCAAAACTTTGAACCAAAAATCTCGATGTTTAGTCATTTTCTAATTTAGCGGGAGTTAAAAAGGGTTCCATACTTACAGTTACGTGCATCCTGCTGGTTTTGGGCTAGTGTGGTATTACTTCTGTCTGTTGTTAAGGCTACTAAGATCAAGTTCTGTATCTATAGGCTATGACATATGTAAGGGCAGGTGGGGGGGTTCTACCAATTGGAATCCCTTCTTCGATGCTGCAATGATCTATTGGCATAAAGATTCTCAAGTGACTTGGTGAAGTTAGTGCTGTCTGTCCAAGTAATTGCATGAAGATTCATTCTGAAATAATTGCATTGGGCTAGATTCATTGCTTTTATCGTGCTTATTGATAGATGAGGACGTGGGTGTAGTTGAGTCTTGAAATCTGGCCTGTTTATTTTCCTCTCTCACAGCATTTGTTGGAATTCTATGCTTATTGACCATTGCTATTTTAGTTAGTATAAATCCTATATTGCTATGTGATCTGGTAACATGTACTTAAATGTGTCTAACACACTTTATCTCCCTTTGTCATGGCTGATTAGCATAAGGTGAGACTAGGGAAGTACAAAAGGGATTCTAGCTCAATCCAGAGAGAAGGTGAGAATGTGCAGGCTGTGTGGAGTCCAGATGCAAAATTGGTTGCTGTTCTTGTGAGTTTGATCTGTTCTTCTCATTTTTTGCTTCTCTCTTTGATGAAATATACTTGTATGATTTTCTTATTGATAGTAGATTTCTATTTGCACTTTATGTGATGTCCACATAAGTATTTGAAGAAGTTTGGTAGCTAAAGGTGGTTTTGCCATCGACCTTTGGTTTATACAAATGAAATCTTTGATGTGTCATCTGCAGTTACATGTTGCTAATGAGCTGATAATGAGATGCATAACATTGTAGCTATTATATGATAATAGCAGTGTGCATAATAGTCGCAGTTCTTATCTCGCACCTCAACTTCAGAGATATACAAAAACATTTGTTTTGTCTGCACCAAAATGTGTTTTGTGGTGAAATTGTAAGCATTATATTCATTTTTGGAAAAATTGATAAGAGCAGGCCCAATTATGGCCCCCCTTCCATAATAGATCCCAACTTTGGATTATCCCATATTTCCATACAGGTCCCAACTTTAGGGCGTGCTTTACAAAAATGGTCATAGCAGGTCACCTAACCTGCTACAACAGGTAAACTTCCTAAGTCACCACTCTTACCATCCCTGCCACCCTCTTCCTTGCATTCCCACCCCTCCCCCGCCTTCGAAACCTCCTGTCGTGCTCCGCCACCCTCCCCCCTCCCCGAGACCGCCACTCTCTCGACTCACCGTAGCCGGCTCATCGGAGCCCCGCCACCCTCCCGCACGTCACCGACCCCCTGCCTCCTTTTCCCTCCTCCCATGCTATTTGGAAGTCTCACTCATTTTCTCTATCCTCTGCTACTACATACTCATCAATGGCGGACACCACATAACCCACTATCATCACACCCACTACTGAGCCGGAAACTTCGTCGGCAACTTCAACTTCACCGGAAATCAATCCGCCAGAAATCAAATCGTTGGAAATCAAACCGCTAGAAATCAAACGGTCTTGGGGAGACGAAGTTGATGACGAAGAATTCACCATCGATCAACTCTCAATCAAAGATCGTTTTTTTTTTTCGAAGTTGATTTACTTTGCTTGAACTGATGTTTTTAAACTCGAATTGAAACCTTAGTTTTGGTGGGTTTGGGCATGGGTTTTAGAGGTTGTGTTGGTGGGTTTGGGCATGGGTTTTGGAGGTGGTGTTGGTGGATTTCGGGCTTGTTCGATGGGTGGGGTGGTTAGGGGAGTTTCGGGGTGGATGGTGGTGTTTTGGGGATGGTTGGTGGTGTTTTCGGGGGTGGTTGGTGATGGTTGGGAGTGGTTGGTGGTGTCTCGGGGTGGCCGATTTCGGGTTGGTGGTGTTTCGAGTGGTTTGTTTCTTGGTGATGGTGTTTTGGGGTTTGGTGGAGGTTTTGAGGTGGTGGTGGTGGTTGGGTGTCGGTGGTTGTGGTTGTGGTTGGGTGGAGTTCGTGAATTAAGGGTGTGGTGTTTTTAAAATTACCGTTTAAATAGGTAACCGGTCCACTTGGACCGTTTTTGTAAAACACACCCCAAAGTTGGGACTGCTGTGGGATAGTCCAAAGTTGGGATCTTTTATGGAAGGGGGGCCATAGTTGGACCTGCTCTTATCAATTTTTCCTTCATTTTTTTCCTCTTAACTTTTAGATCAGAGTGTTGTAGTAGTACAAATTTGTAATTGTAAGATCGAACAAGCTGCCTAATGTGTTAAGTGGTTACTGTTAGGTTATAGAGCTAAAATCAATTGGTTGGAGCCTTGGAGATAGTCGAGATCATTTGCTTTTGAGTAGTGAGTAGTGACTATATTCTGAAGAGAAGCGACAAAGAATTACAAATACTAGATTATGGTTGATAGTGGTATTTGCCTATTAAGGATCTATAGGGAATTTTCTTATAGTGAGTGGTACTTGAAGAAGACTTCACAGTAGCTATGGTTATTTTTATGAGTGTGGTACAATGGTATTATTATTATCAGCTCAAAGAAGAGTGAAGTATAGCTGCTATGTTTCAGCCCAAAGTAATTACACAGAAGATACATTTAAAGAAAAGAAGGTTAGGAGAGATAAGTTGGATAGATATATGGAAAATCCTATTATTAGTTTAAAACCTTAATGTATGGAAGCAGCCAGAGAAAAAAACGCGGTCGCGGTCGCATTCGCGGGAACGGCTTGTAACGGGGAAATAGGACGTTTCGCGGCCGACGCGGCGTGATATTTTTTTTTAAAATTCACATTAATATGTTCTAACCTTATTTGCTTTATTTTAGTTTATGAAGCATTATTACAACATAATAAATCAAATCTATCAGAATATCATGTTACATTAGCTATATAATTAAAATATGAAATTATAAAATATTTTTGGCAAATATTTGAAAAGAACGAATGTAACGGGGATAAAAGCGTTCTAACGTGGCGAGTTCGCGTTACGGAACGGACAACGCGGCGAGAAGTATGTGTTTTGTATTATGGCGTTCTGTAACGGCATTTCGCGGAACAGAACGGAATGGGAGAGTTTTAATTCCATGGTAGCAGCAGCCAGCAGGGAGTATCTGTGCGTGAGAAAGAGGCACCAAAGAGTTAATAGCACTTGAGTGCTCTTATTATGATGGCCGTACAGAAAAGCTTTTTTCCAGCACAACAATGGGCAGTGTATGCGTATCTGATATTCCTGACTTTTGCTATACCTCCTTAAAAATGGTAAATATGTCCTCTGCTGAAAAAACATAAGCCGTAAAGAGGTGAATTAGGCACTACTGATCAAATCAGTTATCAAGGAGCTTCTAGATGCGACCTGTCTGTTAATAAGCAGGATTGCAGTTGGTTTTATGTGTGGTGGTGTATGTGCTTTTCTTGTATAGTTGTATCCATGGTTTGGTGCCAAGTTCTTTTTTGACATTTATTTGATTTTGGGATTAAGAAGTACGTAGTGTAGATGTTTTTTTAACTTTTCGTTCTTTTGTTGCAGACTTCCTCTTTCCACCTTCACATATTTAAGGTGCAATTTTCTGATAAAGCTATTATCATTGGGGGAAAGCAGCCATCAGCATTGTTTCTTGCAAACATTAATCTTGTTCTGAATGAGCAGGTCCCTTTTTCTGTCAAGGATTTAACAGTGTAAGCACCATACTTTACTGCTAGGCTTGGACATAATTTTGCTTCCACCTTCTACTTTTTACAAATAATTTTCTTCCTTTAGTTTTTATTTTCATTTGGGTACTAAGGTCAGTAAATGGGATTTTAGTAGATGAAATATTGTTCTTATTTGCTCACTCCCCCTAATACGAGGAGGATATTTTTGAAGTTTATGTAAGATTTCAGAATTGTATTGGTATCTGTTTTCCATATAATTGAATAAAGTGTTTCCTACAGAACAATAATAGTTGGAACTTGGAAGTTACTCATAGTTGTTTCATTGACACATTTTCCATTCGGTTTCTGATTAGATTTAATCCTTCCCAGGAGTAATATTGTATGTGATAGTAAGCATTTGCTGATCGGACTCTCTAATGGATCTTTATATACTATATCATGGAAAGGGGAGGTACGCTATCTGTTCATGACTATAGAATATATTCTTCTTTATTACTCATTGTGTAAGTCCTGTATTCTATTGCCATAGTGTACTAAATCTGGGTCGATTCACTGCATCGCGGCGATATGTAGAGGTACAGTGCTTATTCGCAAATATAATGTTAGGCTGCAATAGCTGCAAGCCATCATGGTTGTGACTGTCGAAGATTTAACACCCCGACTTGTCATGGAACTTGGTGTTTCCCTTATTAATACTTGTATCACCATCAACTCTAATTTGCGTGTCTTTGTTTGTGTAGTTCTGTGGCGCTTCTGGTATTGACTTCCATATTGGTGACAGCAATGAGAAGTTTACGGCACCTTATTCTTATGAAAATGGTACTGCAACAGGAAGTCTTGAAGTACATCAACTAGGCCCAACACTATCTGAGTTTTCTTCTATTGTGAGGTTGGAGCTTTCATTATTATTGAGGATGCTTTTTGTTATCTTCTCTGATGGGAAGCTTGTACTGTGCTCTGTAAGCAAGAGGGGCCTCAGGCAAGCCGAGTCTATTAAACCTGAAAAGATACTTGGTTTGGGTGATGCTGTATGTGCTTCAGTAGCTTCGGATCAGCAAATTCTTGCTGTTGGTACTAGAAGAGGGGTTGTTGAGTTGTATGACCTGGCGGAATCTGCTTCACTAATGCGTACTGTTTCCTTGTACGATTGGGGGTAAGTCTTGCTCGTTGTGGACCTTCTCAAATTTGTCTACACTAATATTTTTTAAGTCTTCGATGGCTAGATCCTGACATCCTGTATTTGTATTCTTTGAGGATAGTGATGGATTTGGTGGTTAATAAGATAGCTAATTGGTTGGCAATGGACTGGATGCGAGTCATTCCTCACTTTGGATTGGAGAAGCATTTTTTTTCGCTGATATGATGACAGTGGCTTTAACTTCTGGTTTTTTTTGCAGGTATTTTACTGAGGATACTGGTCCTGTTAGTTGTATTGCGTGGACGCCTGATAATTCAGCCTTTGCTGTTGGATGGAAGCTCAGAGGACTTACGGTTTGGTCTGTCTCAGGATGTCGTTTGATGTCTACTATACGTCAAGTTGGTTTGGGATCTGTCTCTTCTCCAGTAGCTAAGCCAAACCCAGATTGGAAATATGAACCGTTAATGGCTGGCGCTGCAACACTCCACTGGGATGAGTATGGATACAGGTTGTATGCGGTGGAGGAGAATTCATCAGAGAGAATTCTTGCATTCTCCTTTGGTAAATGTTGCTTAAACAGAGGAGTTTCAGGCTCAACACATGTTCGTCAAGTGATCTATGGTGAAGATCGTGTTCTTCTTGTGCAGTCTGAGGAGACAGATGAGCTTAAAATGTTGCACCTTAATCTTCCAGTTACGTGCTTTTCTTGCCCTTTGTGTTGAGCTTCATTATTTACCTAAAGCATGGATCTCTCTGACATAATTTTATTTGTTCAGGTCTCTTACATTTCACAGAATTGGCCAGTATTGCATGTGGCCGTTAGCATCGATGGCACATTCTTGGCAGTTGCTGGTCTTCATGGGTTGATATTGTATGACATACGCCTAAAAAAATGGCGGTTCTTTGGAGATATTACACAAGAACAGAAGATCAACTGCAAGGGTTTGTTGTGGCTGGGTAAAATTGTTGTTGTCTGCAATTATGTCGACTCCTCTAACACGTGAGATCTTATCTTCATCCTTACTTGCAGATTCCGTTTGTGATTTACTACTGCTTATTAGAAATGAGGAGAATTTGGACTTAGAAAAGGACAAGAGATCCACATCTTATGAGGTCCTTAACTCCCTACTAATTCAAACGATAGAAATAAGTACATATAGATCCTTAATCATTTTCTTATGAATAATAAAATTGTGTCAACTGATATTCAGCTTTGTGTACCTCGAGTCCTCGATTCAGCCTATATTTGATGAGCTGGTCTTATGCCAAGAAGTTAGAATCAATTAAACACATTGATCTTGGTCAGAAGGTGTCTCTTCCATCGTGATGATTTATAAGGAAAGATGTATGATCTTAAGAAGATCTCAAGTCTGTACACAACAATTTTGGGTGTATACCAACTTGCCTGGGAGTACTGATCCTGTCATTCTGGTCAATAGAAGTATCTTGCAATTGCATGCCATATATTTTTTTTCTGGATAAGTTATCATGTCATCGTTTTACTTGCTCTATTCTTTACCTTTCTTCTGTTGGGTGAAGACATAGGCTAGTGTTTGGAAGTGTTGCACTTCTGAATTCGTATCAGAAACTGATGGACTAGATTATTTCTTCACTTAATTTGTGAACATTTATGGAGTTATGACATGGGCTATATAATCCGAATCAACTTTATAGCAATCCTTTCACGTTTTAATGTTACCATAATTTATATATATTATTGGGTCGAACTGCTGATCTGTCGTCTATCTTTATGTTGTCTGTGAAATTGACGTGGTCTACGTGCTTGGAATATGAGTATTTTAAAGCAGTTTTTTTGTGAATTTATAAATTGCAGGTATGAGTTGCTATTTTATCCTAGATATCACCTTGATCAAAGCTCACTGTTGTGTAAAAAATCGTTGTTGACAAAGCCAATAGTCATGGATGTTTATCAAGACTATATACTTGTTGCCTATCGTCCATTTGATGTACACATATACCATGTGAAATTATCTGGTGAACTGACCCCTACAAGCAATCCAGATTTGCAGGTAAAATGCCTTCATCTTGTTCTCTTCATACTCCTGTTCATATTTTGTATTGCTATTCGCATTTAGAGTCCTATAAAATCCAATTTTTTTCATGCATTTTCAAGTAATAAAATGACAAACAGCTTTCTACAGTACGAGAGCTCTCCATCATGACCGCAAAGAGCCCTCCGGCATCTATGCGCTTCATACCAGATCGATTTTATAAGGATTATGCTTCAGTGAATCAAAAGTCATCCCAAGAGCCTGTCAGGTTTGTGTTTCAAAAGGAAAATAATGCCACGTTAATTCAAAAAAAATTGCAATTTAGAGCGACGATGCTTATGATGTCCTTTTTGTTTGGTAGATGCTTGATATTGCGTGCAAACGGGGATCTGTCCCTTCTAGATATGGATGATGGGCATGAGCTGGAGCTAACAGATTCTGTTGAACTGTTTTGGGTTACATGTGGCCAATCAGATGACAAAGAAAATCTCATTGAAGAAATTTCTTGGTTGGATTATGGTCATCGGGGAATGCAGGTGATAATTTCCCATTTATGTGTTGTCCTTTCGTATATGCTGTTCATTCTTGTTAACAATTTTAGTTTTGGGCTCCTTGCTGCTTTTGCCCCCTCTTTTATTTAGATGTCTGAGAAGAGTATTTTGGAAGTTAACTTTTACAGGTCTGGTATCCATCGCCAGGTGCTGACCCTTTCAAGCAGGAAGACTTCTTGCAGGTATTGACAGTTTATGTTCATTGCCGTAGATTCTAATTTTTGGGACATAATATGACAAAATTTCCAAATATCTTTTTGATGTACTCTTTTGAATCTGTTCTTTGCCGCTGATGTTTGTCAGCTGTCGTTCGGTTCTGTCACTAGACTTTGTTTTGCAAAACTTGTGCATTTAGAATTCTCTTTACAATGTATGTGGATTGAAGTCGAAGGTTGTAGTTCATTGGTGTTTTAGTCGTAAGTCGTAACTCTTAAGGATCCAATTGTCTGTTTCTAATGGAGTTGAAAGAGCGACTATTCTTTGGTTTTGATCTGTGCCATACTAAACCAGCATGACAGTTTAAGGGCTTGTTCAGAAAAGGTAGCTGTTAGTTGCTCTACGAACTTTCATTGTTGGATAGTCAGACTCTAGAGACTAGCTGTCAAAGTACTTGTTTAATGTAACGTTTCTGCATAACTAGTTGCTAAAGTAGTGAAGTAAAAATTATTCTAATGTTTTGAGTCTTATGATGTGGGCAACATAATAGAAGCTACTCCAAAAAAGTATTTGTCGAAATTCAACCTAAACTGTTTGTGCTTTTATTTATTACGGAGTAGGAGGAGAAAGCAGATCAATACTTGATAAGTGAGCAACTGTGGTTCCTTGTAGCCCTCTTTGATGATGGGCTCATTCTTGGCGCCAAACTCTCCAATGAACAAGAGTTTTCACCTTGCTATAATCCATTAAAATCATATACTTGATATATAAGCTATGTACATCCAACCCTTCTTACTTCGCAGTGGGTGGGAACGCTGTTTTAATGGCATTGGGCTAGTCTTTTTGTTTGATCCTTCCACACCATTTGCATGCGTCTACAGAGGGTTTGAGCAATCTGGTTAAGTTTGGAACAATTTGCTGACTTCTAAAACATACTTTTGTGTATGTGTTGAGTTCTATAATAGGCTACCATTTTAAGAGATGTTTTTTCTTTAAGGTCGATATCCCATATTGTTAATTCTATCGAAGCATATGCTCATTGAGGGTGAGAGTTGAGGGTTCGCAGATGTGAACTATTTGTTTGGGCATATAGTTGTGCGTCTTAACTATGTTCTGGTAGGTGCTAAATTTTAAGGCTGGAGGGACAATAAAAAAATTTGCAGTTGCTATCTCTGTTTCATGGCATCTTGTGCGAGTTGGTATACGCTTCACACTCACAATGTGACTTGACATATTGGGAAGATCGATTTTGTTATTGTAATTAAATAGTGTTGGATATTTTTTTAAATAGCATCTTGCTATTTTGTATGGAAAATAGGAGATTTTGAATATCTTATTTTGTATGTGAATATAATGGTATTACAGCTAATACGGTGAAATAATGGTCTATAATGGATGTCAGAGCGTTGAAACACACATTACAGAATGGCATTCTGTGGAACGATAAGTATAAATTTCGTTATACAATGGCCTTCAACATTGATGTAATATAAAGAGAGCCCTTACTCCTTTTGGGGTGCACAATAAGGTCATGAGAAGTAAAAAGAAGAGTCATATTTGAAATCTGTGATATATGTGCCTTTCCTGGAGGAAAATCGAAAGGAGACCAAAAGAACACTGATAATGTACATTATGACAGTCACTGAGTCACTGGATGCATGACTGTCGTTTCTGAATTTGGCAAGTTTTACTTTTGACAGCTTTATTTAATGCCTACTCAGAATTTACTACTAGGGGATATGCATTTGTTCTTCTTTATAATACTATCTCCTGTATCATTGCGTGGAAGTATATTATTTATGCTATATATCATATATTATTTATCTGGAACTCTCTGTTTCAAAATGACTGTCATAGTTGGCTTTTCAAACAATAAAAACAAAGTGTCAAAAAGAACTGTCATAATGATTTTACTGTGAGTCTGTGAGCAATTGAGGGCGTTTGGGATAGTAATTAAAGTTATATTGACATAAAGTTGGACATTGACTAGAAAGTGGAGGGAGTATAAATTAGTTCCTAGCATCAATGGCATATGTTATAGTGTTACTTTGAATATTTGTTTTTACTCATTCTCCTAGTTTGTTTTGTTGGATTATCTATTTTTTTTCATTCAGAAAGTATGAGATCAAAAATGTTGGAAGTTAGATCTTCATGTTTCTTCTCTCTGCAACTGATACAAATATATTCAAATTTCTTTAGCTGGATCCTGATCTGGAATTTGATCGTGAAATTTATCCACTGGGACTTCTTCCAAATGCTGGAGTAGTGGTTGGTGTTTGCCAGAGAATGTCATTTTCTGCTTGTACAGAGTTTCCATGTTTCGAGCCATCTCCGCAAGCACAAACAATATTGCATTGCTTGCTTCGTCATCTCCTTCAGGTATGCCTCACTTCTCTTCATTCATATGTGATGGACTTTTGGAGTAGCTGTCAATTGTTTTACTTCTACTTGTCCCTCTTCTCTTTGCAGTTGTAAAGTTGTGTAAGAAATGCCATAAGATAGCTAAGAAATGTCAAATGAAAGCTCAAATAGATCGCTAAGTTATTAATGCCTCTATAGAGGTCATGGAGAGAAATGCTATAAAGAAGGCTAAGAAATAATTATAGAGGGCAGCTTTAGAGAAGATAGCTAAGAACCTCTATAATTATTGACAATCCTTTTGATTTGCTGTCTCTCTATGACCCATTGCTGTCTCGAGATTGTCTCTGTTCCTCCTAGCCATAAATGACTTTACTTTTCAAGTTATGCGATCTCTTATTATACAAACTTGTTTACCAATTGTATTGGATGGAGTTAAAGATCCTGCTTTTGAAGTTCCATACTGCTGCCTCTAATTCTCCTCTTCCGTAGTTTATCTCTGTGAATAATGGTGATAGGGTAAGATGGTGGGAGTGTTCATGCATTTAGGTCCCTCTCTAAATAAATGTCACTTTAAAGCCTGGCCTGTTGAGAAAATTTTACACTTACTACATGGTTCTGTATCTGTCATTCCTGTTCTTTCTGTACTGATCTCTTTCCAATTGGCTGGCTTATGCGTCCACCAAGGCACTATACTCTTCCCTTAATGTACTGCTCCATAATTTGCTGTTATTATCCCCCCCCCGCCGAAAGTCGTCTAGGAACTTTATGGTAAAACAGCAAATGCAGTAGCATCGTAGTATTGTACTCGTGGCACTTTTGTTTTATAAAGGTTTTAATTTTAGATCATGATAGCTGAAATACTGACAGTTATTGTGGGTAAAGTGGTTGATGTTACTGTTACCTATGCTGCAAGTTTTAGAGTGTTGAATGTACTTCTTCCTTTAGTAACACTTGATAAACTGTAATAACTACTTTCCTTGTCTGACTTATATATGGTGATCATCGTATCGTTTATTTGGGGTTCCCCCATTTCTTCCCTTAATCTCTTGCACCATAGTTAAAATGTCCGCTTGTGGTTACTTCCCTTGTTTTGCTGGATATTTCTTTTCCCCTTTGGATCATGTTTCTTAAATTTATTCTTTCCGGGCCCTGTCTAATCAATTTATCTCCTACTTCTCTAGAGGGACAAGATTGAGGAAGCCTTGAAGCTGGCACAATTATCAGCAGAAAAACCCCATTTCTCCCATTGTCTTGAGTGGCTCCTCTTTACAGTATTTGAAGCTGAAATTGCAAGGTATATTAGTCTGTAACAAGATTATATTGTCGATTGTTAGTTGCACATGTGTCTTCATATTGGATGCAGTAGCTATATAACTTCTTCACCTGTTTAAACAGTTCGTTAAATTATTAATTAGAGAAAATGGCCACTGCCTAACTAAGACCACTTTGTGATAAAAATCAACACCCCCCTCCCCCAATTGTGTTGTCAGGGAACCCAAAGTACTAACTTGATCCTTATGCACTATTGATTATTCCATGAGTTCTTTAATTCAAATATTTTTGACTCTTTTCTTCTCTTCTTAAGTTGTACATTTTCTGCTCTGCCAAATAGTCTCAAGTTTAGAGTGTTGAATGTACTTAAGTTGTACTTATATGAGCTGTTTATTTTGGACGCATGTGAGGGATTCTGGTCGAGCAGAATCTTATGCATGTGTATTTTTCTTATATTCCTATTTCCTCCTCATGCATGCCTAGCTGCTCATTGACGTGTACAATTACTTCTCCGGTTTCTTTTAAATTAACCTGTTGTACTTTCTCATACTGACTTCTAATGCATGCAAACCTTGTGCCAATAAAGTGCAAAATATTGGAAAGAATTCTTTCTGGTCAACATGTCTTTCGGTATATGACATATTCGACCACCGTCCGCCATATTTCTATATTAGGTCATCCCAAATTAATAGGTCAAATTTTTAATTTAGAAAAGTTAGAGCAGTGACGTTTGTTATATTACCCTTAACATTTTAAAGAAAGACTACATTGGTATGGACTGAATAGGTAAAAATTCAAATAGTGAAAGATAGTTGTGGTACTTCATCTCAATTTTCTAAATAGTGGCACCAATAAAATGTGGCCTTTTAATTAAGAACGGAGGGAGTAATTTAATATGACTTCCTATGGTGTATTTTTTTTTTTGGTGGGGGTGGGTTGTGGAGGGGAGGGAACTGTGTTTCTTTCCTAAATGGTTAAACCTAATTCTTATGTGCCGGATTTGATTTACTGTCTGGCTGGTTACACACCGTGTTGAACTTCTCTTTGCAGGTTAAGCATGAATAAGAATCAGAAGGCTGTCACCGTTCACAAGCCTAGCAAATCACTCCTGGAGAAGACTTGCGACTTGATCAGAAATTTCCCTGAATATCACAATGTTGTCGTGAGTGTTGCTAGGAAAACTGATGGCCGACATTGGGCAGATTTGTTTCCTGCAGCTGGTAGATCAACAGAGTATGCATCTTCCATTATTGTTTAAATATCCTTCGGCTAATCAGTGTGATTTTTTTTGTTTATACATAAGAAGCTCTTAATATAATTCTAAACCAAAATACAGGCTTCATTACACAAATTAGAAACCTAAAACCCGAAGAATGAGAAACTGGCATCAGGTTTGGAGCAAGCCCCAACTTATAGATATGATGATGCTATGCGTTGGGTTAAGGGGTAATATGGGGAGTACAATATAATTAGGTTAGCTTGGAGAGAAAGCAAGTAAGTTAACTCTATATATAGAAGAGATAAGTGACAGGAAGCGGATGATGAAAATATTAGAGAGTTGTATTGGAGTTAGCTTTGGGAGTGTGTCAAGTCACTCGAAAACTTGACAATCTATCTTACTATTTCTGTTGAATGTCCATATTATCAATCATAATCAGCTTTTTCTTAAGCTCCTTCCTTAATATGGTTTTGAGATATGAAGATCACCAAGGTGGCAAGGTTTCATTTGCATCTCATTCTACTCTTACAAATTTTAGATTGGTTTTTTAGTGCTTCATCAAAAGCTTAGATAATTGCACAGACATATGAACCTCCTGCAATGTAGGATATGTAGCAACTCTAATACAAACACTCCACATCACTTCTTGAGTACATTGATGCTCAGACACCCTTTTCGTCCTGAATACTTCGGTAGTTTCTTTCTTGCCATACATAAGTTATTGCCTGTACCTGCCATCACTTCTTGAGTACATTGCCTGTAAGGTTAATGTGTTATGATGCACTTGCAACAGGTTGTTTGAGGAGTGCTTCCAGAGAAGATGGTACCAAACTGCAGCTTGCTACATCCTAGTAAGTGCATTCTTGGTTTATAATATTTGTTTGCTTTTGTATGGTTCTGTAGTTTTCGAGGAACTTTTCGGTCTTAAAAATCCTTTTTGTTGTCGGATCAAGATGTTCTCTCGTCCAATGTTAAGCTCATAGAAAATGATGCAGTGCTTGTTTCTTTGAGCATGCTTCTCCAAGTCTGTTATTTATGGAAAACAAACTCACTTTTAATCTACTTCTGGAGGGAAATTTTGGCTGCGTTCATTTATATGTTTGAAGTTCTTATTGTTTTTGCATCTCAAATATGTCGAATTTTCCCAGGTTATTGCCAAACTTGAAGGTCCTGCAGTCAGCCAGTACTGTGCTTTGCGCTTGTTACAGGTACTTGAAATGGACTGTGTCGCTATGCTAATTTTATATCTTCAATTTGCTGTCATTCCTCTAACTCACCGGGAGCCTCTACGTTTTGCAGGCAACTCTTGATGATTCTTTGTATGAACTTGCCGGGGAACTAGTAAGTAGTTTTTTTTTCTTCTTTTTTTCGAGGGGAAACTAGTAAGTAGTTTAGATTAGGTGTTACTTTCAGTGGGTTCATTCACCTTTTACCCATTTTCACATACACAAAAATCCTGCATTTCAGGTGAGGTTTCTGCTGAGATCTGGAAGAGAGTATGAGCAGGCACCAACAGAATCAGATGGAATTTCACCTAGATTTTTGGGTTATTTTTTGTTCTCTTCAAAGAAGCAGCCTTTTGATTCCAAGAGGTAATGTACTTATCCTGCTTCCTTGCAGTTTAGTGTTTGCTGCTGAGCCTTCTGAAATTCTAAGTGATGGTAACAAGACCATTTTGTCTTTGGTGCAGCAGCTCTCATAAAGAGCAGAGTGCTCATGTTGCTTCTGTTAGAAATATTTTGGAAAGCCATGCTAGCTATTTAATGTCAGGGAAGGAGCTGTCGAAGCTTGTTGCGTTTGTAAAGGGCACTCAATTTGATGTGGTGGTAAGTGAACTTTAGCGTAATGTTCTTTCTAATTACTCTATATCATTAATAATGCATTTCTACTGTTAAAGGCTGCCTATAACATACATCCTGACTTCCCCAGACTACTTAATGACTGATTCAATCATGCAGTCGCCATATTCTGTTTAAGTCTATTATGTTATGACTTCTTATTATAAGTGAATTTAACTTCATTTGAACAGGACTTCCTCCAACGAGAAAGATATGGATGTGCTCACTTAGAAAATTTTGCTTCAGGTCTTGAACTGATTGGGCAAAAGGTACTTTCGTTTTCTTTTCTTTCTTCCGCTGATCTGCATCTCACACTTGACACTTGTGCTGGTTTAATCCCCCGTGCTTCACCGTCCTATCCGATTGGTTATTTTAGTATGTTTAACCTTCATATCCTAATTGTTCCTGAATTTGGTTCGGCATGTTTAGCTTCAAATGGGTACACTTCAGAGTCGGTTGGATGCAGAATTTCTCTTGGCTCACATGTGCTCTGTCAAATTTAAAGAATGGATTGTTGTATTGGCCACTCTCTTGAGGAGATCCGAGGTATAAAACTAAACTTAAAGTAGTACTTGGAATTTGTTTAGTACTTTGATATCAATGTTGACTTGGTTCAAAATCATCTCCACTCGACACATGGAAGTGGCTCAAAACACTTTAAGTGCATGTTTGATTCAACTTATGGAATGGAAAGGGAATGAAATGAATGGGTTTGGTTCCACTATGGATAAAAACTTATAGTTATGGGATTGAGGATGATAATGTAATGTGTTACTCTAGGGTTGAGGGGATAATAATTGGGTGGAAATAGTCACCTTAAAAAATGGAAACTATTACCCTATCCCTCAAAATATGCTGCAAATGTTATCAAGTACCCGTAATTGTGTTCATATAGCTGAACTGCATTTGAAGCCATATGATAGTAATCTTCCCAGCAATCTGTTATTATGTTAAACTGCTTATCTGCCGAAATTGCATTATATGAGGAGGAATTTGAAGGCATATGATAGTGGAATGTATTTACTTTAAGCACGGATTCCTGCCCTATGAGAGGATGAGGCAGCATGACCTTATAATTTTATCATCATGTTATCTAAAAAATTCTTCTAAACTTCCTGCAGGTACTCTTTGATCTATTTCGGCATGATGCGCGTCTATGGAAAGCATATTGCATTACTCTCCAGGTATGCTGCTTCATGACAATCAATATAGATTACCTTGAACTTCTGGTTTGTATTGAATACGTTAAAGGGTTGTGGTGAGGATTTTGAAAATTTAGCTTAAGATGGAGTGGAAGTGTAACCTTACGGTATTTGGGTGATTGTAGAGGATTTAGTGAACCTGTGGGGAAATGCATCAATGAAGAGAAAACATATTCTATTTTTGGAGTTTTTTTTGGGGGGGGAAGGGGAGGAGGAGGTAATAGGTTACCTTTTTTAGCAGCCCTCAACTCCTCAAGTATTTACTTTTAGACTTTGAGTCTTGTTTGGTGGCTTGATATTTTGGTCCAGGAGAGTCTCAAATATATTAAGGGCCTTGTGCTAGGTAAAATTTATTGCCCCTAACAACATGGGAAATGTAAGGTTACGACTATCAAATTGCCAAAGTAGTATGTATGGAGGGAGGAAAGAATGATTTTGGTCTTCTACTCTTTAAAATGTAAAAAAGCTCATTAGTGGATGGAAAGAGTCACCAGTCCATTGAAAAGTAGGGCCCTTTAGTGGATGGAAAAAGTTTAGATGAGTGCTGGGGTAAATAATATTTTAAGGAAGCTGGAACAAGAAATGTTCATCAAAAGCTTCAATAAATAGTGCTTCCAAATATAAATGACCATATGGCGTATATAATATTCTATACTATCTTCATTCCCCCAATACATGCAACATTGACAAGTGACAGATGAACCAAGGAAGAGGAGATAGTGAAAGTGTCTTTGTTGCTCATAGGGTAGTGCTCATGGGATGGAAGGGAGGGCTAATTGAAGGCACAAGTGTCTTTTTCACATAAAAGAATCTTAGCACAATTGTTCCCAGTATTTTTGAAACATCCCAAAAAAGGAATATGTTTTCATGTATTGTAAAATGGAGATGGTACAGAATACTGATTAGATCATCAATGAACCTCGAACTGTTATAAGAGGCTCTTAAATTTATACTGAGTTTTCAAAGGGGAAAAGTATGGCTAAAGTTTGTCTTAAATTTATACTGAGGTCTATAAGAGGCTATTAAATGTATACAGAGTTAATAAGTGCACATATAATCAGATATAAATTACCTTATGGCCTATTTGTTCTTCTCAAATGGAATGCCTCGATTATCAAGCCAATTTTCACAAAATTCCCGCTAGTATCGATTTTTTTTATACTTTTATGAATATGTAATTATAGATATTAATGATTAAAGTTTGTCTTGGACACTATGAAAAAGCAACCAGGATGAACAAAAACTAAAGATATCAATGGTCAAAGTCTGCTACCAACTTTTAATCATTTCGGGGTTCTGTGTTATCGCGCAACTTATACAGCCTAAGAACCGACTTTATATTGGTTATTCATATTCTTTACCCATGTAATACCCTTCTGTTTCCTTTGTTTTTGTAGTCACAACCAGCATTTGCTGAGTACCATGATTTGCTTGAAGACCTGGAAGAAAGACTTTCATCTGTTACAAAATTTCAAGAGATATGACATCAAAATAGCATAGTCGTTAGCTTTCGTTCCAACATGGTTTGCAGGCTTCTGGCTGTTCTCAGTTTGAATTGGTATGCTACCTAGGCAAAGAGCTCTGTTAACCTTGAATGATCATTCTTCCACTTGATAGGGTTTTACATGTTTATTATGTGTATGAGCAGCAAAAGTGTACCATTCTTTTTTTTTTTTTTTTTTTTTTTACTTTGTAACATTATTCTACCATTTCAATTAGATTTATAGCATCTTTTCCGGTTGTACATAGAAGCTAGAGTCTAGGATGCAGCCGTGAAACCGTGATTGCGGCCGGCAGTTTAGAAGCCTGAATCAATATATGGTCTGTATACAGTATACCCCTGTTTTTGTATCAATTGAAGGATATGTATGATTCAAATAAAATGGAAAGTTTTCAAGTCGCACTGTCACAAACTCCTTTGATCTAAGATACAGGTTGTTTAGCAGTTTACATACCCTTCCGAAATAATTGTAACAATTTAACTTTATATTTGGCAACAGTCAAAACTTTTTTAGTAGTAAGAAATAAGAAGAGTAAAAACGAAAATGTATTCAAAAATAGATATCAAGAATAATTCAAGAACAATGCACATATCACATATGTTTATAAAAATTATGGTCGATAGATAACCCATCATATACGGAAGAAAGAGTTGGTAGTTCATCAATGGGGTGCTGTTTTAATTTCTTGGTTTAGCAACCTGATTCCATTTTCTTTGCGTTGTTGAAAAGGAGTAAAAAAAACTCACATTTATTTTGCGTTGTGTACATTCTTATCGGAAAAAAAATTCAACGTGCATTAAACGATTAGACTTCGCAGTTAGAAGCATCGTCCACCTAAGATTATTTTCTCATTCATTTTTTTCGGAATCTTTTCTTGAACAAAACTAGGAGCAATATCCACCAATGTTGAGCTGGGATAAGGGGGAGTATGTGGTAAATCTGAATTTTGTAGCACAATTACTCTTTGCTAATTTATTGTGACAAGTTCTGAGTAGAAGGAAGAATGACAATGGAAAGACAAACATAACTTTGTTTTCATTACTATGTTAAGAATATTATAATTACACACTCAAACCATGGAAGATTACTCCAGCCTTCCATTTTGTAGTTTTACAACAAGTACAAAGTTTTTTATACATTGGTATTGATTAGAAAGTCACGCTGGAAAAATCAAGGGGGTTTAAACTGTAAAAGAAATACATCAGGCTTTCAAGCTCAACGTAGAAAGTGAACGATGTTGCGTCACTAAGAAATAAACCTGGCTCAAACTCTGTTGTTTCATCAGTTGCTGCCGTGTACTGAGTCGTAGTTAGCACCTTACCAACTAAAACTGATTGACTCAAAATGCAAATTCTCTACCAAACCAGATCCACATATGGCTGCAACTTCGTGTCGCAGCCCAGCAGGACCGCTAACAAGTACCCCAACACTCGATCCCTTACAATCGAACAACAATTCTGCAAAGGAAAACGAGATTCATGACCAACAAGTTCATAATATATATTTGTTTCAATGGGTATTTTCAAAATATCAACTTCAGTTAAAGCTATTAATGCTCAAAAATGTGCCTTGAAAACCGTGAAAGTCAGAGTGTTGCATTTCTAGGAAACGCATGGAGTAAATTTTTTGGTTGTAGGATAAGACATGAGGGTTAGTAGTTTAGTACTATAAATAATGTGCACTATCAAAGTTGGCTTACTCTTGAGATCAGGCCTTCCACCATAGTGAACTTCTGTGGACTCGATAATAGACTGATGAGGGAGACTCTCAAGCTCTCTATCAGCATTATAGAACCTTGATTCTGGTGTTGCTTGCGGTGTAATCCCTTCCATGCTGATAATTTGCTTAGTTTCCATGGCATTCCTTTTCTTATTCCACAAAAATGCACCACTGGCTGCCACCACCATACAACCACATAGGATCAAGACATAATAGATTGTTTTTGCGGCTTGTGGAAAGATGTCATTTGTGTTATGATCAATAGGGTAAATGTAGTATTTTGTAAGTAAGCCGATGAATATAAGGAATCCAATAAAGGATGACGCGATTATAGCACCAAGCCAAAGCCAACCATTATTGCCTAGGCTAGGTGAGATGGGTGAATCAGTTGCATTTGGCTTGAACCATATGGTTTGCGGTTGTGTTAGGTAGTCTTCGGTTTGTTCTTTCTCTTTCGTTACATAGGCCTTGATTTGTAGGTCAAGGTTAGAAAGATCAGAAGTGGTGCTAGAGAGTGGGAGGAGGAGATTTAACATGGAGAGATTTGAGCATCTCTTAAATGAGGAAATAAGGAGAATTTTCGGGGTTTGGCATTTCATAGTGGTGCTAGCATAGAGAAGCTCTTGGATAATAGAGAAGAATGGTGTTATTCCGCTGCCTCCACTCACCAATACAAGGGTGTCATGCCTGTTATCACAAATACAATCAACTAACATAAGATCAACTGATAAAAACGGATTATTAACGAATGAAGTATTAATTTTTTCTGGAAAAACTAACAAACATAGATTGAATTATAGTTCATCAAACAGATATAGACTGAACTAAGAAAATTTACAACATAGGCTTAACTATGAACTATGCGAACAAATATAGATTTAGCGATATCAAACTTGGAAATTTAGGCATTCATATCACTGATTCATACTTTTATTAGCATGATTCATAGTTCACTACTTTCTAGTACATTTCCTTAGTTCAATCTATAATTATATGGTGATCTACAATTCAGTTTATTTGTGTCAAATTATCCTACTTTGTTCTCAAGGTGAAGTGCAAACAACAGAGCATATATCTTAAAACAGGATGATGACTTACCTTAGAAAATGGTTGGTGGCAGGTCCATAAGGTCCTTCAACCGAGACTTGAAGACGATCAATAGACGAAGACGAAACCATTTGATAAAGCTTCCTAGTCCATCTTCCTTCAACCTTAATGACAACACTAACTTTGTCTTGCTCCAAGTTACTACTAGAAGTAACAGTAAAAGGGTGCCATTGGAGCTTGGAAATGCTTGGGACATTGACAAACATTATGCTTGTAGGATTGTAACTCAAGCTCGAGTTTTTGGCGAAGTTAAGCTCGAGGGCTTCACAAGACAAGACGCGAGCAGAGAGCAAACGAACACGTTGGCTCGATTGGAGGAATCGCAAGTAACGATCGATCATGAAGAGGTAGAAGCCAGGAAGCATGAAGAATGCATAGCCAATGCCAACATGGAAGAAGAAGAAGACAATGAAGAGAATATAGAGGTAGTGAGTGTAAAAGAAGACTTCAAAAAACTTTCTTCGAATGCGAGGGTATGTTGCTGCCCATAAGATTAGCCCAAAGAATAAGGATAGTTCTCCTGCTACATTAGATACTCCAGTTTTATCCCAATTTAGTGCCTGCATAAGTTTGAAAATGTTGTTTTAGATCATACTATCAAAGTTGCCATACTTTATGAGGTTCAAAATAGAACAACTATCTTATGATGTGTTTCCTTGAAGAAAATTGATATGCAAAACTAAATTTCATCTACAAAATTGGTTGAACTTTCAAGCAATGATGTTATGATAGTTTCTTACTTTCTTCAAGTGCCTGCATAAGTTTGAAAATGTTGTTTTAGATCATACTATTAAATTTGCAATACTTTATGAGGTTCAAAATAGAAAAACTATCTTATGATGTGTTTCCTTGAAGAAAATTGATATGCAAAACTAAATTTCATCTACAAAATTGGTTGAACTTTCAAGCAATGATGTTAAGATAGTTTCTTACTTTCTTCAAGTTGGCTTCTAATTGAAGCTAGCATAAGGGTAATGAAATTGTGTTTTTTGTAATTTTGTGCGAACTTTGGGTTCAAATATGTATTGCATTTTCGTAAAATATGAAGTAATTTAATTGGTTTAGCTACATGACAATTCTTTGTCTCTATTAGTAGTATCGATTAGAAAAATTATGTCTCATTTACAAAATTATTATTCTACTTTTTCCTACGTTTTTATCAAAATTAGGACACACACACAACCATATCTACCTACCTATTAGGCTATCATCCACCCACTTATTTTCTTCTTCGATATTCATATCCAATCTTTATGTTTAACCCTATGTTGAGAGGGAAGGAATATCATACATGGATTAAATGGGTGATTTACCATATCTTATCTTATTAGGTCTAATATTTTCATAGTTAGTTTATGTTGGATTAAGGTTCTGTCGTCATGCTCATGTCATGTCTACTTGTAAGCTAACAACCATCATGGTCTAACAAGTACTTGAGGCTTTTTTTGGTTTCTTGTTAAGAACAAAGGAAAATAGGGATTTCTAGCCAAAGATAATTGCCAAAATGATAGAAAATGTTAAAACAAAATTTTTTTTAAAAAAAAAAAAACACCGGGCCATGTGATAGGAAAATACGGACCACTAATTTTGTTATTCACGTCATATAAAAAAAGATGAAAATCAAAGGGTCCACAATAGCACTCCTAATAGTCCAAGAAAGAGGGAGTGTGGTCTTTAAAAGCCCACCACTAAAAATGCATTATCTTTTTGGGCTGATTTTTTGTTGATGCTCCACTGAGTTTAGGTTGTTGGACTCTTGCCTAAGATTATAATTTGAACATGAATCTCATCATTACTGTTTGGCAGTCTTAAGTTCTTCACTTGTCCCCGTCAAAATAAAGAGAAAAAAGTTCTTCACTTGTTGAATCTAAGGGTATCCAAATTTTACCAATACCATACACGTTCACAATGCCTTAGAGGCCCTACCATTAATGAAATTTTGACCTAGTTCGTGTACCTGTACTTTTGAGTTTCTACAGGGTGCATGATGAAGGTGGTACGATTTAAAGGATTACAAAGGTTGATCATGGCCTTGTTTGTCAATTGATTATTGGTTGTGCTCTAATTTAGTTGGTCTATTTGACTTGTCGGTAATATTGGTTGTTTGTATTAACTGTTTAGATAAGTTAGCTCTAATAGTATAACTCTTTATAAATATGCTTGATAAATTTAGTTTTATATTGTTTAGACAACAAAAAATAAAGTCGTTGTGTGTATAAGTAAATGTGCTTAGATAACCTAATAATAATTTTTACGATTTAACGAGAATAGATAAGTGTAAAAATTACCTCAGAGATTTCCCCGGCCACAGCCCAAAGAGGGATGTAGCCAAGGCCATGAGCAGTAAAGAGTGCCATGGTCAAGTGGCCAAGCCAAATGTGATATTTAATGCTTCCTTCTGAGGTTAACCCTAGCAATGGCAGTATTGACGATCCACGAGTTACCGGGTAGAATAATAATGTCAAGCATATGTTACCAGTCAACCCTAACCTAAATACGGTTGCCTCCCACTTATACAACCATCTGCAATGTATATATGTACACACATATATTATATAGTACTCTTTTGAAAATAAATATAAACATTTATCACACACAAAACAAAAAAAAAAATCTACATGTTTAATATTGAGATTTAAAGAGTATATCAATTTCATGATGATCAACTTTTTTATAAGGTTTTGAACCCTAAATTTAATAAAGACTATTCTATTGTCAAACATGCATGTATATACTTTATATAACAAATGTCAAAAGAGAAACCCATAAAGAAGTAAGCATAGTTAGTTCGATAATACTGGCAGTTTTCAATTTTTTTAACAAGTTTTTAGATCTTTGTTGTAAGTGTCCCGGGTTGTTTCTTTTTGTACTTTTTTGTCTTGTAAGAAAAAAAATTGACGTCATAAATTGAAAAATACAAGAAATTCAAGTAAGAGTTTATGTCTACAATAGTCTATTATCATTACCATTAATGTGTTAGGTGTCTAACTACTAGTGTAAGTCTTTTAATGAGATATAATTACAAGACCTTATTATATTTTATTTTGAAATACTAAACAATGATGTGATGTTGGATCAATAGTTAACCTCTCACTTTTCATTTCAAAGGTCACGCTTTTTTTTTTTTTTTTTTTTTTTAAGATATTGAACATAACCTGAGGATAGTCTCCTTTATATATTTATTAATTTTTTCTTAACCAAGGGGGGAAAAAGTGTATTAATGATGAGTAGATGATTTACCTTTGGCCACCATGACCTTGGACCTTGATTTTAGAATAACCAACATGCAAGTACACAGTCAAAGACCAAACGAGAAAGGCGATGAACATCATAAGAAATGACAATTCTATCCCTGTGACTATGCCCAATGGTCCTCTCACCAGCACTGGCCTTCTCCATGTTGCTAACCACCTTGTAGTACTATTTTTCTCCTCTTTCCTGTTCATATTAATCAGCATGTGACTTATTAAATACACACTATTTATATTAAGATACATACATTCGTAATTTCTTTTTCTAATTTAAATTAAGCAGTTCAAACCAAAAGCCCAAAAGCAAAAACAAAATACTATATAGATCATCATAAATTTTATTTATAAACATTAATCACTCCATGTAATATACCCGGCCCTTCATATATCTCGATTATAAAACAAATTTTGATGATTTAATCTCATCAATATATAAGAAAACACTATAAATAATTTGTTTTGGACGTATATATACGTAGTTTTCACAAAGTTACAAATACGTAACAAAAGTTACTAATAGTGAGAGTTTATATTAAAAACTGTAAAAAAAGCAACTTAGAAGAACTTTAAATAACGGAGAGCCTAATTATTCACATTTCCCATATAGATAGTACTACTAGCGTACGAATACTTTGTATTATATATTTTACTTCCAAGTGACAAGGAAATGGTAGTGAAAAAAAGGATTTTTTGTCAAAAACTACCTATTAATTGCAACTTTTTTAAAACAACTACCTAATAAGTCTAATGTTTAAAACAACTACCTTTTATCATTTTTTTTTTGTTAGCACTACCAATACACGGTAAACGTTAGTAATTCCGTCTGGTGGGCCCCACTTGACAATTTCCTCCATTTTAAAAGATATAAATTTATGGATTTTTTTGTCAAAAACTACCAATTTATTGCAACTTTTTTAAAACAACTACCTTTTATCATTTTTTTTTGTTAGCACTACCCATACACTGTAAACGTTAGAAAATACCGTGTATTGGTAGTGCTAACAAAAGCAAAATGATAAAAGGTAGTTGTTTTAAAAATTAGACTTATTAGGTAGTTGTTTTCAAAAAGTTACAATTAATAGGTAGTTTTTGACAAAAAATTTCAAAAAAAAAAAATCCTACCTTCTTAGTTCATAATCAGGACACTTTTTTCCTAAATGGAGATACACGGATCCTAGAACAGCAATGAAGAGAACAGGAAATGTGAATATCAACAAGGGTAGACCTGCAAAATAGAAAAATTATAACCAAATTAAACCATGGTAATTAAATTAATTAAATCCTTCATAACATGACTTATGCATGCAACATAAAATTATGTAAATGCAGCACAGTAAGGGAGCTAGCTCAGGGAAGTCTACCAAGCTTCTTGGTTTCCGAGCATGAGGCCAGGGGTCAAATCTTACCAAATTAGGACACTCTGAATAAGAGTTCCTTTATCCCTCACTTAAGGAGTTAAGTTACATGAACAACAAAAAAAAATGTAACGTTTAGTGATAGTATATACCTTGAGTACCAAAATAAGCGGAGCTTAAGTTAGCTGTTAATTTTGTCTTCCAATTGTTTTTGTAAAGATTAGTTGGCATAATAAACCACATGAATAAGTACCCCAACATTACCACCATTACTACAACTTTTATCACTTTCTTAACTTCTTTTACTTCTCCTCCACCTCCTTCACCTCCTCCACCGTGCCGCGGTGGCGCTTCTCTCTCTACACTTGCGTCCATTTTTCACTCTTCAATCTTTCTCTCTAAGATTCTCTTCTCTTTTTTTATCTTTTAGATTTCTTTACTTGTGTAGTGTGCTAAAACGTAGGGTAGAAGATCCACTTATATAGGGTGAGAGGACGAGGGAAGTTTGAGATACGGTGTAATACTTTTATTTAGTTTAAACATTCTTTTTTTGAATAAAATATACTTGTAGTATTTTAGGTTGGTTTATTTTTTCAGCTTTCAATAATTTTGAGAATAAAAAAAAAACTTGTTTTTAGCTAAATAATACTACACTTCAAAAAAAAAAAAAAAAAAAAGCTAAACAATACTAATATGATTGGATATAAAATGTACTCCCTCCGTTTCTTTTTAATTTACTCAATTCACTTTGGGAAGAACCAAAAAAAGTACTAAGAAGAAAGCGAAAAGGTGGAGAGAGAAACTGAAAAGTGAGAGAGAAAAACTAAGAAGTGGGTTAAAATATTAAAAAGTGGATGACATGAGTGGAAAAAGAGGAGAAAGTGGATGTGACATGTTACTAAAAATAGAAAAAGCAACAGTGTGTAGATTAAAAAGAAACAGACTAAAAAGGAAAGTGTGTAGATTAAAATGAAACGGAGGGAGTATATTACAACATACTTCATTCGTTTTTAAATACATGCAACATTTGCATAGTAACCATTATTCATCTACCAACCTTATCACATATTCTCTCACAAGTATATGAGAAAAAATATAGTCAAGTGTGGTCTTATTTGATTCGTTTTAATGCATACTTTCATAATATCAACTTTTTATAATTTTACATATACATAATTAAAGATATTAACGAACAAAGTAGTGCATTGGATAGCATATAAAGAGGAAATGCTGAATGCATTTAGAAACGGATGAAGTATTATATTAAACGACTTTTCAAATTTCCAAATAAACAATAGAAAACTGACAATAATGCCGAAGAAATGCTTTTATCTACATTTTTTTCCACTTACATTTTTTTGGGGCGTTGAGAGTGAAGTGGGAATAGTGTATGGCGTATGCTAGATTGAAAAGCATGCTTCACGTATCAAAACATTCCTTATATGTAAGCTTCAAGCTTACGTGGTAGAATTTAAGAGGCATAGTTTTGACATTCTCTGTGAGTCAACACTTTCATAGCAATTGAATTTTGTTTGGTGGGTTTTTCCCACTAGGAAAATAAGAAAAAGAAAGTGCTCCTTTCTATTTCATTATCTGATCTCATTTCGTAAGATTAGCAAGCAATGTAAAGTGCAAGACCCATGCGGTCATTTTTGGGTGAGATATGACCTTAGCTAGTACCTCTTCAATTTGCATGAGTTTGTGTCACTCTTACAGAGTCTTACTATTACTACTACTAATTATAGCTTATAAGTATAATACTTCTATTTCATTTGGTGAAACTGATTGAAAGAGTTAACTACAACTTTAAAAGTTGCTGGTTGAATGTATGTTTGTCTAGCCATGTTTGGATTTTTTTTTGGGTACTTATTGGCCTAGTGAACTATATGAATTGGTTCATCGATTGAGATTAATATAGTTTTGCATCAAAGATCAAATATGCGTGAACAACAAGTTGAATCATATCCAAAACTACGACGATTTAATTTGGTTATCCTTCCCAAAAACCTGTATAATTAATCAATAATATGATATAAGACATCTAGAAGTGTCAATTCTCATATACAACGCAACAAAAACACTTTTGTCCAAGGGGAGTTTGAATTTATTCAATTGATTATTTTTTGTTGAATTTTAATTTAGTATGTTGTGTTTTTCGTATGACGTGTAATTAATATATTAATTTTAGTTCAAAAATAAATGATATTATGTAATAATTGTAGTAGTATATTAAGAAAGTAGTTGAAGTTCAAACTGTATTTTCGAGCGAAAATATAATTATCATAATTTAGGTAGTTTATGCCTGTCAACTTCATAGGTAACTAAGTATTTCCTAACTTCAAATTTAACTAGTTATAATTTATAAACTCCCCCCAAAAATAGAATAGTATATATGATGGATTATTTACTTGATTTAGTTGTAAGTAGAATAATTAGCTACGTATGAAGCTAGAAGTGTCATTATCTAGTGTAGTTGAAAACCAGAGACGCTTGGCACTGGACAGTAGCCACTGGGATTATTAGAGTAGTAAACAGCAATTTCTAAATTAGGACATCCATTAAATATGATTTGACTATTTATGCCGAGATCCTCTCTAATTTTGGTAAAACATATCTTATGCTTGATATCAAAAAGTGGCGCAAATTTATGTTTGACTTTTAACTCTTATTTTATTGATACATTTAATCTAATAATTATTGGTGAGATTAGTGGCTCCATTTACTTTGGTGAGGGGATGTTGTAATCGCGTGTCTTCTTGTGTCAATTTCGTCTTTATGCGTGGTGGACCATAGCTTGATGTGTGTCTTCTTGTGCCTTTTAAACTTTCTTTAAAAAATAAAATTAGATTTTTAATTTCCCTCCCAAAAAAATATTGTAAATAAAGTACTAAATATCTAAATTTAGAAGACTATCTATGTACCATTTTTAAGGTTTTTGTACAGCTCTTGTGTTACAAGTTTACATATTTGTACTTTTTATGAACTTCACCTTCATGTATATTTGTTGATTTTTCATATCATATGAAAAAAAAAAAAGTTTTTAGTTAAATCAAGCACTCTTATATTAATCTTCAAAAAAGAGAAAATGATTTTTTTTTCACTTTTCTCAACTTTATATATGTGCGTGTGCCAATATCTAACCTTGTGTGATGTGTCAGTGTAAGGGTTCAAAATTTAGGAATAAATATAAGATGATGCATAAAATGAGATCACAATAAGGACAACACAATTTTAAAAAAATTGTCCATTTGAACTCCATAACATAAACCACGTAATTAGAAATGAACGGACTCCGTGACATGGGATTCCAAACCACATCATTAGAACGTTAAATTATCTATTTATGTTAAGTTGTTAACTAAGGGTGTGTTCTTTTCACCTCAAAAAATAAGTTCCAGGTTTAATAAGTTCAAATAAATCTAGTGAAATCGAATTCGTTCTGATAAGTTCTAGAACCTTATAAAATAAATTTCAATAAAATCCAATAAATTTAAATAAGTTCAAATAAGTTTAAGAAGAATAAAACATAGGGAACACACCCTGAGAAACACTAATAGTTTCAGAAGTTTTTATATTACTCTATTTTTTCTTATTATGCTAGCTTGGTAAAAAATTTATTATGTGAGGTAGTTTTCTTTATGAAATATTAATGATTATTGAATTTATTTTATTGCCTTATATAATACTGGTTGTACTTCTGCATAAATTAAAGTAAGAACAATAATGTATAACATCAGTTTTCCTTAGATTAAAAATAAGAATACTGATGTATGACTCATTTTTTTTATCATGTTTTCTAGAAAGTATCCCTTTCTTTTTTTCTCTTTTTTTTTTTTTTTTTTTTTTTTTTTTTTGACAACAAGTACAAACATATTAAAAACCAAAATTAAACAAGCTTGCCATTCCTAGCTGCTATAGCAAGCTCATGACTACCTTGAACTATCTCGCTAGGTACTTTCCTAATTTCACAACAACTAAACTTATTACAAGTAGTCAATATATCATATCCTAAGGTACATAGATGGAAAGGAAATTGTTGTCTTCTAAGCATATATACTAACATACTAGAATCCGTAAGGATACTAATTGTCGAACTGCCACGTCTTAAACCTTCTCTTAAACCCTTAAGCATTGCCATCATTTCACATTGAATTGCTGAAATTGCTTTAACCTTCTCATGTCCTTGAAATTCACAACCATCCTCCAGTCTAACTATCCATCCAATACCTGCTGACGAACAATCTTTCCTAACATCCCTCTTCCAAGCTCCGTCCACTTTAACACTACACATGCTCGCCTGCTGCCTTCCAAAAGTAACTACCAGGTCCCTTTGATGTTGATCCATCTTGCTATAGAAATCCCTTTCTTTTTTTTTTTTTTTTTTTGATAAGGAGAACAAGCTTAGACTAACACCCTAGTCGGGGGGCCAGCCTAAAACATCTTTTCGGATGATAAGGGAGAAATCCATACAATAAGGAGGAAACCAATATAACATGGAAGGATAGTCATGCGCCTTCCTAGCCATGAAATCAGCAGCCTTGTTAGCCTCGCGAAAACAGTGACGAAACTCGCACGTCTGAAACCGAAGAGTATCTACACCTGCATCTTTAACAATATTAGAAATTTCCCACGGAATATGCCAAGAATTCTTCATAGAATTGATGACTCCTAGATTATCGCCTTCTACTATGAGATGAGAGATGTTAATGAAGGAGGCTCCCTTAATGCCTTCACTAAGAGCCCAAGCCTCAGCTTGAATTATAGAAACATGAGAACCCAGGGACTTAGCACCAGCTAAAAGAACTTCTCCATCACTATTTCTAATCACAAAGCCTAAAGAAGCATTACCATTACTAAATTTAGAACCATCAAAATTTAGTTTGCAAAAATTTGAAGGAGGAGGGGACCAAATGAGATTAGTACCTTGCACGAGCAACCTGGGGGAATATGATTCTTAAGAGAAGAAAAAGAGGCGGACAATAAGTCATCTACCTCACTTGTCCACATTGGACCACCGAGTAAAAAAACTTATAATTTGAAAACTAGCTCGACGAGGGGAAATGCCTTCATCATTGAAAATCACTCTATTTCTAAAGAACCGGATAGACCACCACACAAAGGAAAACTTTTTGATTACTTCCGGGAGAGCTCGGAATGACGGAAATCTATCCAATGACGAAAAGAAAAATTACTAGAAAAATTAACTTTGTTGAGGGAGTTTTGGCCAATCACCATTGTCATGAAGACAATCAAACACATCCAAAGTGAAGGGACATTCAAAACAAAGGTGAGAAAGAGTTTCAAGAGCATTACTACATAAAGCACATTCTTTGAGGGAGAAAGACCTTACACTTTTCAAGTCTATCTTTTGTAGGAAGCCCATCATGACAAGCTTTCCATAAAAAAATTTTGATTTTGGGAGGAACATGAAGCTTCCAAAGCCAAGCAAACTCAACCTTTTCAAAATTCGGGTTATGAAGACCCCGAGCCAACATGGACCCGGACTTAACTGAATACTCCCCATCAGCCCGTCAAACCCCATACAAGAGAATCGGCTCGAGGGTTAGAAGGAAGAAAGGAAGAATAAATAATTGAAGCTATATGGGGAGGGACAAGAGAAGCAATTTTCTCCCGATCCCAAAGCCCATGATCATCAATCACATCACTCACTTTGAAGTGTTCCGACTCATAATTGGGAATAATAATTTTTCTAAGGGGATATTGGAAGATCCAATTATCATCCCAAAATTTGATCTCCTTCCCGTCCCCTACTTGCCATCTCAATCCTTGCCTAAACAAGGGTCTAAGAGACATGAGTTTTTTCCACTGCCAAGAAGCTACTGAAGAGACTTTACGAGATAGAATGTCCTGATTTTTACTATATTTTTTCTTAATTAAATTAACCCATAGATTATCTTTTTGTTTAACAATTTTCCAAAGAAGTTTCATTTGAAGAGCAATATTATTAACATCTGCCTTCCGAATTCCTAAACCCCCGTACTGTTTTGGTAAACAAATTTTATCCCAACCTATCAAATTAGCTGTCTTATTGATGTTATCTTTATTCCAAAAGAAATTCCTATAGGTTTTATCTAAACTTGAAAGGATTTGTTTAGGAAGATAAAAACTTTGCATCTGGTAATTAGCTTTAGTAGCCAAATTAGCTTATATTAAAACCGTTCTACCAGCTTGCGAAAGAGAGTTGGCTTTCCATTTAGGGAGTTGATTAACAACCATAGAATGGACTTTCCCAAAAGTTATAGAAATCCCTTTCTTATGAGTTGTATAAGTGTACTATAGAAATATTTTTAATGTTTATGTGAATTGCAACCATTCGTATCCAAGTTACGTTATTAGAATTTGACTAATGAGAAGTACAAAATAAATAAATTAATTCTGTTTTTTTATATGCAACACTAGATTATTTCAATACAACATCAAAAAGGCAAATGTTACATCTAAAAAAACTGAGGAAGTATGTAAAAAATC
The DNA here is from genome assembly GCA_947646795.1 of Beta lomatogona. NCBI lineage: Eukaryota > Viridiplantae > Streptophyta > Magnoliopsida > Caryophyllales > Amaranthaceae > Beta > Beta lomatogona. Next base: position 83,077 of record CANSNZ010001383.1, on the reverse strand, counting down.
GAAATTTAAGTTAGTTAGCTAATTTTATTAAACAAATTATGCAATTAACTCGCTTACTAGTTTTAAAAATTAAATTTAATATAGTATAGATAGCTTCTATAGTCACCTGTTTAGTTTCAAATGCTTTTTTACTAATTTATAAATATCTTATTTCTGATGGAAATTAACAATGTAGTTTCAAATGCTTTTTTACTAATTTATAAATATCTTATTTCTGATGGAAATTAACAATCTTTAAATGCCTTACCACGTGCTTTCTTGTGACGAGGGTTGCCAAACATAAGCAAGTCATACCATGGTGTGAAAAACTACCTTCATAGTACTCCCTCCGTCCCATAATATAGTGCTTACTTCTCATTTTTCACGGGAATTAAGGAAAATGGAATGAGTGGTAGGATTTCCAAAAAAATATTTAATGAAGTGCTTTTTTGATACTTTTATACTGAAACTAGTTATTTATTTTCTTTTTTCCTTAAAACAAAATCAAAAGACAATAAATATTCCTTGGAATGGTGTAAAACAATAAATGGGGTCGCATGTTTTGAGTGAAAAGTAGGGGTATTTTTGGAAAGTTTGTCTAGAAATTAATGATAATTTAGTCCAAACAAATTGACAAAAAAAAAATAGGCACAATATTTTGGGACACCAAAAAAGGAATGTGAGCACTATATTATGGGACCGAGGGAGTAGTTCATAACTTCATATTGCCCGAAATAGAATTACGTATGAAAAAAATGTTTGTACTTTTCATGAAGTTCACCTTCATGTATATTTGTTGATTTTCCATATCATATGAAAAAAATGTTTTTAGTTAAATCAATCACCTCTTATATTAATCTTCAAAAAAGAGAAAAAAGATTTTTTTTTCACTTTTCTCAACTTTATATATGTGCCAATATCTAACCTTGTGCGATGTACCGGTGCATCAAGGGTTCAAAATTTAGGAATAAACATAAGTTGATGCATAAAAATAAGATCATAATAAGGACAACACAATTTTAAAAATTGTCCATTTGAACTCCGTAACATAGGGTTCGAAACCACTTCATTAGAAATATTCGAACTCCATGACGTGGAATTCCAAACCACATCATTAGAACGTTCAATTATCTATTTATGTTAAGCTGTTAACTAAAGGTGTGTTCTATTCACCTCAAAAATTATGTTTCAGATTTAATAAGTTTAAATAAATCTAGTGAAATTGAATTCGTCCTGATAAGTTCTAAAACCTTAAAAAATAAATTTCAATAAATTTAAATAAGTCCAAATAAGTTTAAGAAGAATAAAATATAGGGAATGTTGGAACATTTATAGGGTAATGGGTTGTATAAGCTCATATGGTTCTATACTAGAAGAGGAGGAGGTATAGTATGCTAAGATTAGAATGCGCAAAATCACGTGAAACAATCAAGCAAGTCAGGAGGTTGGTCACGGGTCGCGACCAGGGGGCCATCGCGAGTCGCGACAACTGTCGCGGGTCGCGAACTGCGCACTTTCGCGACTCGCGATCAGACGTGTATTCTGACTTGGGGCGTTAAATTTTGCGTGGACGGTTTATAACCGTTGTGTTGTTTACGTTATCCTTTTAATGACAATTCAGGATTCTTAATCAGGGGATTAAAGGGAGTAACAGCTCTAATCTATGAGGGTATATGATGTATGACCCTTGTCATTCTTATGAGGGAATTAGAGAGGAAAAATCAGTTTTCATATTCGAATACCCTTGCTTTGCTTGAGAGAAACCTTGCTATTTTCTCTCTAGTGTTCTTCACAAACTACAAACTCAAAGTTCTTGTTGATTCACATAGAAGATCATCTTGTGATTTGTTTTTCTCTATTGTATCTCATTAGTTATTTCGTGTTAACCCGGTGATTTTAGAGGGCGAAATTAAACTAATAGGAAAGCGTAGTTTCCGTGCCTTGGAGTGGTATATCCGGTTCCCTTGTTTGAACACATATAACAATCTATTAGTTTAAGTTTCTTTCTTTTCGGATATAGCTCAATCACTCAAGGACATGACTATGAACTTCCAAAAGTTGGACAAGTTTGAGGGGGTGGGTTATCGGAGATGGCAAAAGAAGATGCACTTCTTGTTGACAACTTTGAATGTGGTGTATGTTCTTTCAACACCCATGCCACCATTCCCGAAAGATGGAGAGGAAGATTCCGTGGAGACTACAAGGAAGAGAACAAAGTGGGAGAATGATGATTACATTTGCCGGGGTCACATCCTCAACTCTCTTTCCGACCCTTTGTTCGACCTTTATCAAAACGTGGAGATTGCAAAGGAACTTTGGGATGCTCTTGAGGCCAAGTATATTTCGGAAGATGCCTCCTGTTCAGAATAGTCAATGACTCAAATGCACGAAGTATTATACGGAATTGATCACCATATTGCCTAAAGTGACGGAAAACGAAAGATGCACAACAATACACCACGCAGCAAATTTGCGTGTGACGCAAAGTGTGCATCTGGCGCAAGCCAACAGCGTCAGGCGCATCCTCATGCGTCTAGCGTACTGGGCCCACCCTCGAGTTCGTGATAGTTTAGACGATGTTTTGATAAATCTGGTATAATTTCAAGAAGCAAAGACTGACGCACTAATTATAACAACAGTTTAGGACGCACTAAGTTTAGGACGCGCTAATTGACGCAAATTGTGGACGCGATCAGTGGTCAGAAGACCAATTTGCATGGGACAAAAAGACTGCTTGTTACGCAACAGATGTGCGCGGCTCGCGGTCTTTGTGTCTAGCGCAGGAGCATTGCGCCAGGCGCAACTTAAATCATTTGGCGCAATACTCAGCGGCATGCATATTGGTAATTTGACAAATGTTCGCAACGACAGTTTTTAGACGCAAAGTGTATTAGTTTTAGGCGCAACACATATCAACATGCTAATAAAATATGATCAGGCAAAAATTGCAATCACACATAAATGTCAAGTAACATGGATGCAGAAGTTCTCAACCTAAAGTCCATTTCTACATTCAACTATTGGTCAGGTTTAGGTTAAGGCTGAAAATGGTTTATGACTAAGATATTGATCCCACGCTTCGTACCCCCTGCTTAAAGAGGTGGCCACGTGTAAGACACACTCCAGTCTCAAGTCAGGAACAAGAGAACAATGCCATAGTTGGGTAGGTTTGCTTATGACTAAGATCCAACACTATCGCTCAAGAAGCTTTTTGGAAGGACAAAGCGCAAACCCCCCGGGGGTGACCTCACACATAGAGCATGTGTTAATGAGGCAAGGTAGATTGTCCTTATGATGGCTAATAGCCATGCACATGCAAAACAATATATTATTCTAAGGCATAAATATAAGAGTGAATTGTATTTTTCAAGTTTCACCCACTCATTTAAAAAAAATTATTTTTTTTTTAAAATCTTCCCCAGTGAAGTCGCCAAATTGTAGGCGTGGATTTTTGAATTCCTTTAATGCCTACACGCGGTGTGAGCGCGTTTATTTGACTACCCCATTCTTAAGGTTTTATTAAAAATACGCAGTGAAGTCGCCAAATTGTAGGCGTGGATTTTTGAATTACTTTAATGCCTACACGCGGTGTGATCGCGTTTATTTGACTACCCCATTGTTTAGGTTTTATTAAAAATACGTTTTGAAGTCGCTAACAATTCTTTAGAGGAAAAATCATAAACCTAATTCGATTGAAACGGAAGGGACATCTTAGGGACTTATCAAATGTAGATTTCCCCATCATGACTCCATAGATGGTCAGGAACCAAAAAGTGAGTTCGGGGGTAAGGGTAGAATATAGTCAGGAACTATATTGCCCATTGTTGGCCTCTACTAAATAACAATTCACATCAGATTTTATTCAATAGAACAATCAAATAACATTTTTAAGCACCCTAAAAATAATTAATCTAGATGGGTTCAGGAAACACACAAAAAGACTAATTATTTAGTGATCAGTTATTAAGCAACATTTTACAAGGTTTCTAATAGGTTGTCCAAATTATCTGAATTAATGAGAACAATTCTTTAGGTCTTATTCAGCATAATAACATGTGGGTGATAAAAAGTCATGCAAGACAATCATAATAACATGAACAATATATACAGAAAATATAAGAAAAAAGGTTAGAATTTACAAACAGACCACAGTTATTAATTAAGAATCTACATCATGACAAGAAAAAGGTTAGTAACTTCAATAAAATAAATATGATTATTCAAGAGCCCTCAGGATTATACCTATGCGGTTTAGATCGAAGAGCGTTGTGACCTTCAGTCGAAGCAATCTTGAAACCAGGAATATAGTAAAATCAGGAACAAGAATTAATGCGGAAGATCAAAAGTGTTTGGATGTTTTGTATTCGAAGTATATTTCGGAGTGTTTGAGAGTTATTGCGTGCGTAAAAGTAATAATTTGAAGTTGTCTTTGATTCGGTAAATTAGCCCGTATTTATAGGCGAACCAGCACGTGCGTCTCACGCATGCCCTGCGCCTGGCACAAGCCTACGTGGCAGGTGCGATGACACGCGTCAGGCGCAGGTTGGCCTGCCTGACGTGGTTCGTCCAGCTAAAACTTTGCACATCGAAGCGCGTTTTCGAAAAGATAAATTTTTACCTTGCGTCTCACACAAGACTTGCGCTAGGCGCAAGACTCTGTGTGAGTCACAAGTCCACGTGTCAGGCGCTCATTGGAGTGCCTGACGCGATATGGCCAATGTGCTGGACGCACGTGGCGCACTGAGCGCAGCCGCCGCGTCCGGTGCAAAATTCGGAATATTCCAGAATATTCCTTTTTAAATGCTACGCGTGCTTTCAATATGCCTTTTTTATCCCTAAAAATTCGGAGATCGAATTTTCCGGGTTAAAAATATGTTTTATTTGTAAAAGATAATAATAAAAGCTTTTAGGAAAATATTTATTAAAACAATAAATATTAAGAAAAATATTTATCAAAACAATAAATATTAAGAAAAATATTTATCAAAACAATAAATATTAGAAAAATATTTATGAAAATAATAAATATTGAGTTGGGCTTTTAAAATGGACTTTAAAAAAACATTTCACGGGTTGAACTTACAATTAATCATCATGAATAATTAATTGGGCTTTTATAATATTATTTTAAAACACGTATTGCCTGGTTATTCGGACTGCTCCTCCATTGGGCCATGCCAACTAAGACCGCAGTATATTTCATCATTGGACCCTTAAATGGGGAGACACGATTATGTGTCTACGCCCGTGCTCAAAGTAAGGGTCGGAATATTACTTTTGGGAAAGCGAATCACGCCTAGAAGTTTGTTCATTGTTATTTCTAGTAGTCAAATTCGTGATCCTTGTAACTTGTTTGTAGTAACTCTAACACCCAGATCTTAATAAAGAGAGCTCTCTTTCTCGCAAAAGAATTCCTTTCTTCTCAGCCCATCAGTAGACAATCTACGGGTGAGGTGGTTCAACCCCTAGCTGCCCAGAGTTGCGGTAGGTGAGTGTGTTTGTTCACGTCGATGCTTCCTTTGTTGATCCCTTAAAACCCTCGGGAGTGGCAGCGTGTCTTAGAGATTGGGTAGGTACTTGGATTATGGGATGTCAAAAGGTCATTTATGTTACAGATACTCTAATGGCTGAGCTGTATGGGATCGTGGAGGGTCTTAAATTAGCGCAAAGGGAATTTGTGAACCAAGTCATTAATCATTATAGTCTCGGATTGCCAGGTCGTTATTCAAAGGCTCAATCAGGAGGGTGTGTTGCATGATATGTACGCTAATGCAATTATTTTTGAATCGTGCAACCCACTTAAATCTTAGTAGTGTATAATGTTTTTATCATAACAAATTCGGCTGCAGCACTTTCTAATTCTTTGATAATATCAGGTGATTTAGTATATTACTACGAGCTAGCACATATTATTCATCATCGCCAAAAAAAGTATTCTTATCATCTCTTATAAGTTATAACGTTCACTCTCCTACCCTTTGCCGGCTTTAAATTCATTTCTAGATGCATCTAAATCTTCTAAGATCTCCCCTCTCATTACTCTCCATAATATTCATAATTTTTTGCAATAATGTTGATCCATCTGCTTCATCACCACATCAATATCTTGACCCAAAATATGAAGCTTGCATTTTGAACTCAAGCACTTGTGAGAAGTCCGAGCTTAAGATATTTTACCCATTTTGGATGTGTCCCATATATCAACCACACCACAAGGAAGCCCAGGTTATGTTGATCCAGAGTATCATCAATGTTACCAGTTAACCAATAAGAGTGACGTTTACAGTTTTGGGGTTGTTTTGGCAGAGCTCATATCAGGAAAGCCTGCAGTTGACAGGAACAGGAGTCGCCAAGAGATCAATCATATCTGTCGAGTATGGCTACTGACAGGATCCTAAAACGTGCTTGGACTGAATTTGTTGATCCTAAGCTCGCATTTGAGAATGATTGTAAGGTGAGGGAGGAAGTGGTTGCTGTGGCAGACCTCGCTTTTCGATGCCTCGAAGCAACCAGTGATTCAAGGCCTTCTATGGACGAGGTGCTTGAATGTTTAAAAATTAAGTGTTCAGGGGGAAGGGAATATTGATGATAATGAGATAGTAGACATGTCCAAGGACGCGGCCGGCGGCTGCTGTTTTTCATGGATGTCAATCGCTTACTTCTTCAAATTGTAGTCGAATTTATGATAGTATTAGTAAGATCCACAAGGATGAATCTGCAGCTCATGCAAGTAGCACTAATTCGCAGATTTCTGTGCTTGTAAATGTTTCTTCAGAAACTCTTAGATTGTAGATATCTTTTCTCTACTTCTATTTTTTTTTTTCTTCTTTTTTTTTAAGAGGCGCTCCATTCTTTCATATGAGGCTATAACAGTTTTGATATTCATTTTTTTGGTTGGATATAATAATTTGTTATGGCATCCTTCTCTAAAAGGAGACATCTAATGAACTAAGAGAATTATTCTTAAAGCAGGAACACTTCCGGCATAAGAGTTTGATATTAATTGACAAGTGACAGATTATTTATTGAGTACTTGATTGTGCTAAGGTCGTGTTACACAACATTTGCCGGAATGAACGGTTGATGTCGTCGCCAAATATATTATATTGTCGTCCAATCATGAATTGACACATGGCATGGGTCATAGTATATGCAGGCTAACTAATCTTTCACACTATAAAAAGAGGGAGTTCACATAACCAAACAAAACTCTATCCTTTTAAGGAAGGTTGTTTGGTTTGATCCAAACCATTAGCTTTGGAAGTGGGTGACACTCTTATGGGGTTATGTTATGACATGTGTCTTTGGCCCACAAAAACAAAATCATGAAATCATAGATTCTCCATTCTGCCCTACACGCTTCTCGTCTCCGATTTTTAGTGAATTTCTTAAATTATTACTTTAATGAAAGTTTGAAAGGAAAAATTGATATTGCAATTCAAAATTATTGACAAGTAAAAAACTTGCTACACCAAGAAAAAATGTCATTTAATGATTATTTGACAAAGTAGAATTTATTATGAATATAGAGAGAAAAGGGAATAATATTTGTTGAGAAATAAGCGTCAATTATCTTATCCAAGAAGTAAATGAGTATATGTATCCAAGTCAAAGGTATAATTGACATTCATAATAAATATATTTAACACACTCCCCCTTGAACGTCCATTATCCAAAATAATACAATGCTTTGTAATTCGTATGAAATGTTGTCTCATTGAAAACTCTACCTAGGAAACCAGTGGGACAAAACCATGATCAAGGGAAAACAGTACAGCGCATTAACTCCCCCTGATGTTATCATCACTTGAAATCTTTGAGTCAACGCATTCTAATCACCGAATTTGAAGAATTTACATATCTCCATTCTTGTAATATATCATCTTGAATGCCAAATGTATCATAAGGAAACTCTTATTCGAGTTCATATAACAACTTTATGTGTATACTACGTTGTCTCATTAAAAACCTTGCTAGGAAAAACCCAACGGGATAAAAAAAACCTCTAGTTGAAGGGAAAAAGAATGCCACAATTAATCAAAAACTTTTCCGCCTAAATGTCATGATGTGCACATACTTTAATGTATGTCATATGTTCGTTCATCCCTTTATGAGGATATTTATATTCCTTCTTCAGGAAGCTATTAGTGCACGAGATACATAGTCACACAAATAAGACTAATACAATTATCGCCTTTTCATGGCAACATTAACTTTGTTTTATCTATGAACCGACTATACACCATCACGGTATTTCAAGATCATATAAAATTCAATGTCACATAAGATCATTTTACCAATTATATGTCACATACTCAAACTTTAGGTAGATTGAATTTAACATTAATATATCCTTTTGCTTTAATACTCTTAGGGGACTTCCACAATCATATCGAAGAGGACTGATATAATTTTACTTTCATAACCATAAGCCATAGTAGAAGTTCATATATTCTTAATACAAGTTCTTCAGGAACTTTTCCTTCAATAAATATGATCCATCATCATATAATCATTAGGGCTGTTTAGAGTATGGTCTCGACCATACCAAACCGCAACCCAAATTGTTTTTTCGTTGTTTGGGTTAGTTTGCAGTTTCAAAATTGTGGTAATTTGTGATTTCAAGCAAATCGCACTTTGCAGTTTGGGTTGAGTTTCATTCTTTGTAAAACCAAACCACACCATAAACCGCAAACCAATTTCGAATAGGAAGTACTCTTGGTGTGCCAATATAGTCAGATGAATGCACCACAAAACAATTAAGGATTTCTTTTGCAAGAATCCTAGTTGAGATGGATGTCACTACTAAGGTCCCTGATGAGATTAGTTTTGAGGATCCGAATGGAAAATTGTTCAAGCATAAGATATTGTATGACTGTCTTCCTCCTTTCTATTCAAAGTGTCAAAAGATTGGACATATATGTGAAGTTAAACAAAAGGTTCAACAAGGCAAAGTGGCACAGAAATGGGTGGTTGTAGGTACTATTCAGCAGAAAGACTTACTGGTTCCAAATTCATCAACTTCTACTAGTTCAGTCTTAGAGGTTGGTATTGGGGAGGGAAAGGATGCAGGGGCTTCAATTGAAGCACCTAATTCTTCTCTTCCTGATAATGTAATTAGCCCATGTGGCTATGCTAATGCCTTCTACTCAAAGACAGAACTCAGTAGAGGTGGGAGCTTGGAAGGTATTAGTCACAAGAAAATCAAAAGATAAAGGTAAGCAAGCTGCTTACCAATCTGCTGGAACATCTTACAGTATGAACTACAATCTGGAGTTGGGATCTCAGCTGTTGTTGGGGGTGCTAAGGGACCAAACCCTTATTTGTCCGAATGATTTGCTCTTCTTGGAATGTTAGAGGGATGAATGATCCCTTTAAAATAAAAGAGATAAAGATCTTTTTATTTGCTTACAAGGTTGATTTGTGTGCTCTGCTTGAAACAAGAGTAAGGTGTCACAATGTTGACAAAGTTCAACAGAGTTATGGGAGGGATTGGTCTTGGTTCTGTAACTACAATCATTACCCTAGGGGAAGAACTTGGATTGGATGGAAGCATGCTAAGGTTAAGCTTCAGTTGGAGGAATTTCAGGAGCAATTCATGGTTTTTACAGCTCAAAATGGGCTTCATAAGTTTAAAATGGTTGTTGTGTATGGCTTACATACCATCATGGACCAGAGGAGGTTATGGAGTGGCTTATTAGCACAAGTTAACTGTCAAGACCCTTTGATAGTTATTACTTCAATGCAGTATGTAGTTCTATAAATAAATCAAATGGAGCTCTTACTACATATGCAGAGACTGTGGATTTTGAGGAGTTTCTTCTTAGCTCCAGTTTAATTGAGGCCAGGAGCTGAGGGTTATTCTATTCTTGTTCTAACAGTAGTGTTGGTGATGAGAGGGCGGTAAGTAGAATAGACAAAGCTTTTGTGAACCATCTTTGGATTAGTAGATATGCAGATGTCATAGTTTAATATTTAGCTCCAGGGGTGTCAGATCATTGCCCTTTGCTTGTCACTCTACAAACTGACAGTCAACAAGGAGGTAGACCCTTTAGGTTTATGAATGCTATTGCTGATCATGATGATTTATTTGCTACTGTGCCTGATGCCTGGTGTTCTATAACTGGTAATTTTAAGCTTCAAAGTATCTGGGTGAAATTGAAAGCTGTGAAGAAAGCCTTGAAAAGCTTACAAATTTCCAAATTTGGCAAAGCACATGAAAAAGTGGAAAATTTAAGGTAGAGATTAGAAGAAGTGCATGCTCAAGTTGATTTTGATGTTGATGCTGACGTTTAGAGGACTGAGAAAGCTTATCTAGAGGAGCTATGATACTGGTCTAAAATAGAAGACAGTATTCTTAAGCAAAAATCTAGAATAATTTGGCTGAAGTTGGGTGATGCTAATACAAAAAAATTATTTGCTGCAGCCAAGGAAAGATATGCTTATAATAGAATTGATGTGCTTATTTATAGTAAGGGCAGCATAATTTCAGGGACTCAGGCTGTTACTGATAAAATTCTTGTTTTCTACAAGAAGCTGTTAGGGTCCTATGCTAATTCTCTGTCAGGTATTGACTTAAAGATGGTGAGAGCAGGTAATACTCTCTCATATTAGGCAAAAGAGTTACCAGTTAGAGAGGTTACAATTGAGGAAATTGATAGTGCTTTATGTTGGAGATTTAGAGTATAAGGTTAGTTTAATTCATGATGTGTTTGTTTAAGTTGCTTGGTTATGGTGTCGTAACTTAAATAACATATATAATAACATGCTATATGTGCTATATGTGTGAGTCGTGTTTTGTGATTCATCATGCGAAGAAATAGCTCGCACACATCGCAGCACATCTCGCAACACACCTCGCGAATGTGGTAGCCAATCAGCAGCACACTGGTTTGGTGGGAAGGCAGAGAACTAGTCGCGACTCGCGACCAGTGTCGCACCTCGCGACCTGCTGGGTTCGCCCAGCTCGCGACGAGCATCTTGTTGCTCTTTGCGTGATTTCGCGTGTTTTGACGGTTTGTCAATGTAATGTTTCGGATTTTCTGAAGCGTTGTAGCATTGTTATATATATGAGGTCTCTCATATGATGAAGGGGTTGAGAAAATAACTTCTCTTTTTTGCATACAAACTCTAAAGACCAAAAATCAGAAAATTCTTCATCTCTACAAAATCTCACAAACTCATTTTCATTGAATAGTGTTCATAGTAAGCGTGACCACTATTGTTTCTTCTTTGTATCTCGAAGGTGAATTCCGTGAACCCGTGCTTTACGATTAGGGTCGGAATATTACTTTTGGAAAAGTGATCCACGCCTAGAAGATTGTTATCTTGTGACCCTTGTTAATTTCTATTTATCCTAACAATCCAAAAGTAATATCCTTAGCAAGATGACTTCAATTCGTGAAATGTCTGCAAATTTTCACAAACTTGACAAGTTCGAAGGTGTTGGATTTCGAAGATGGCAGAAGAAGATGCATTTCCTTCTCACTTCGTTAAGTGTGGCGTATGTTTTGAGCACTCCCAAACCCGAGGAAGTGGAAAATGAAACTGTTGAAGAAATTCGGAGGAGGAGCAAATGGGAGAATGATGACTATATATGTCGTGGCCACATCCTTAACGGTATGTCCGATGCTTTGTTTGATATTTATCAATTTGTTGAATCCGCTAAGATTCTTTGGGAAGAACTAGAAAGTAAATACATGGCCGAAGATGCTTCTAGTAAGAAATTTCTTGTTAGTAATTTCAATGCATTTAAAATGGTAGACTCTAGGTCGGTAATGGAGCAATTCCATGAAATTCAAAGAATCTTAGGGAGTTTTAAGCAACACAACATTGTGATGGATGAAACCTTTGTTGTTTCCTCTATAATTGATAAATTACCACCCGGTTGGAAGGATGTTAGAAATTCCCTTAAGCATAAGAAAGATGATATGAATGTTGAACAATTGGGTGCTCATCTTCAGATTGAAGAGGGCATTCGGGTCCAAGATGGACAAAAGGATGTCAATCCTAATTCTTCCACCGTTAACATGGTGGAGGATGGTAAATCAAAGGAGTCTTCTAATCCTAAGAAGAGGGCTAACAATTTCACCAAAGGCAACTATGGCAAGAAGCCTAAGTTTGGTGGAAGTGCTCAACGAGGTTGTTGGGAATGTGGAAAGCCCGGTCATTTTAAGAAGGATTGCACCATTTGGAAGAAGAAGATGAACAAAAAGAATGGTGGGAATGGCGAGTCTAGCCAAACCCATACCAAGCAAGGTATGTGTACACAAGTTTCACTTAATTCAAATCCGAATTTTGTGTGTATGATTTACAGAAATCTTTTGTGTACGGGATGATTGTTCATGGTGGATCGATTCGGGAGCATCAAGACATGTATGCAAGGAGCGGTCTCTATTCAAGACTTTCAAAGAGGTTGAGAATGGAGAAGTTCTTTACATGGGCAATGATTCTACGGCTAAAGTTCTAGGTGTAGGACAAATAGAATTAGTGTTTAGTTCCGGAAAGCCTCTTATTTTAAGAGATGTATTGTATGCTCCGGAACTTAGGAGAAATTTAGTCTCCGGTGCTACCTTGAATCGGTTAGGTTTTAAGATGGTGTTTGAAGCTGATAAATTCATATTGTCTAAGGGTGGTACATTTGTAGTACTTGGTTATCTTTGTAATAGTATGTTCAAACTAAGTATTTTGAATGCTTTGAAAGATACTTGCTTTGTTGTTAATGACAATTCTTCTCTATGGCATAATAGACTTGGTCATGTTAACCATAAAAAGTTGTATTCCATGTCTAAGCATGATTTGATTCCCTCTTTTGATCCAAGTATAGAGAAGTGTAGAACATGCATGTTAACAAAGATAACTAGAAATTCTTTTCCAAACAATGTGGAAAAAGATACTTCATTGCTTGATTTGGTGCATAGTGATTTATGTGATTTTCATAGCACTCCTTCCTTGGGGAACAAGAAATACATGATAACTTTTATTGATGATTACTCTCGGTTTTGTTATGTATACTTGTTATTTACTAAGGATGAAGCCCTTGATAAGTTTAAGATCTATAAAACTGAAGTTGAATTGCAACTAAGTGACAAAGTTAAACGATTTAGAACCGATAGGGGTGGTGAATTCTATGACCCGAGTTATTTTCAATCTATAGGCATTATACATGAAACTACAGCGGCTTATACACCACAACAAAATGGTATAGCCGAAAGAAAGAATAGAACTTTGCAAGAAATGGTAAATTCTATGTTATCCTATTCGGGTTTAAGTGATGGTTTTTGGGGTGAAGCTATGTTAACAGCTTGTCATATTTTAAACCGAGTTCCAATGAAAAAGAACGAGGTTACCCCATATGAACTTTGGTATAAAAGAAAACCAAACTTGAGTTATCTCAAGGTTTGGGGATGTCGTGCAATTGTAAAAGTGCCGGAACCCAAACGTAAAAAGTTGGGTGAAAGGGGAGTTGAGTGCATCTTTATAGGGTATGCTCTTCATAGCAAATCCTATAGGTTCTATGTTATAGAACAAAATGACTTTTGGTCAATTCACACTATTGTGGAGTCAAGAGATGCAATTTTTGATGAAAATCGATATTCATCAATTCCTAGACCAAAGGATATTACTCCCAATACCAATATTCAAGCAATTGATCAAATTAACATTGATCAAGGAATTGGACTTGATCAAACTAACATTGATCAAGAAGTTGATGAACAAACTCTTGATGAGAATGTTGCATCAACATCATCACAACCTAGGAGAAGTAAAAGGGCGAGAAAAGAGAAATCTTTCGGCCCGGACTTTCATGTATATTTGGTTGAAGGATCAAGGAGTTCCATAGTGACTAAGTTTCCATATATATTTAATGTGGAAGAGGATCCTTTAACGTTTAATGAGGCTATGAGGTCTCAAGATGCCGCATTTTGGAAAGAGGCAATTGATGATGAGATGGATTCCATCATGGGAAATAACACTTGGATTTTAGCTGATTTACCTCCTAAGTGTAAACCAATTGGGTGTAAATGGATTTTCAAAAAGAAAATGAAAGTAGATGGAACTATTGATAAGTTCAAAGCCCGTTTAGTGGCTCAAGGTTTCTCACAAAACCGGGTATTGATTATTTCGATACATATGCACCCGTTGCTAGAATCTCCACTATAAGGTTATTAATAGCTCTTGCGGCTATTCATAAGCTTGTGATCCATCAAATGGATGTCAAGACGGCGTTCTTGAATGGAGAACTAGAGGAAGAGGTTTACATGCGACAACCGGAAGGGTTTGTCGTGAAAGGTCAAGAGCATAAAGTATGCAAGTTGATTAGATCTTTGTATGGGCTAAAACAAGCACCTAAGCAATGGCATCAAAAGTTTGATGAGGTTGTGTTGTCTAATGGTTTCAAATTGAATAATTCGAGACAAGTGTGTTTATAGCAAATTTGATGACAACGGTAATGGTGTCATGATTTGTCTATATGTAGATGACATGTTGATATTTGCAACGGATTTGTCACAAGTTGAGTGGACAAAATCTTTTCTATCTTCACAATTCTCCATGAAAGATTTGGGGGAGGCGGATGTCATCTTAGGTATAAGAATTAAGAGACACAATGGAAAATTGATCTTGTCACAATCTCATTATATCGAGAAAGTGCTCAAGAAGTTTAATGTTAGTGATTGCTCTCTTGTTTCAACTCCTATGGACCCAAGTGAAAAATTATTGCCAAATGATGGCAATGCCGTGTCTCAACTTGAGTATGCAAGGGTTATAGGTTGTTTGATGTATGCTATGACGAGTACTAGGCCGGATATCGCATTTGCGGTAGGGAAATTAAGTAGGTATACTAGTAATCCTAGTATGGAACATTGGCAAGCTATTCGTCGAGTGTTAAAGTACTTGAGGAAAACCATGGACTATAGTTTGTCCTATAGTGGATATCCTTCGGTTTTAGAAGGGTATTCGGATGCAAGTTGGATCTCTAATAGAGAAGATCATTCCTCCACGAGTGGATGGACATTCCTCCTTGGGGGAGGTGCGATATCTTGGGCTTCCAAGAAACAAACTTGCATTGCAAATTCTTCAATGACATCGGAGTTTATAGCTCTGTCATCGGCAAGCAAAGAAGCCGAGTGGTTAAGGAATCTCATGTTTGAGATACCTTTGTTGCCAAAACCAATATCACCTATTGCTATACATTGTGATAGTGATGCAGCATTGGCAAGAGCTTATAGTCAAGTGTATAATGGTAAGTCAAGACACATTGGTGTGAGACATAGTTATGTCCAAGGACTTATCAAAGATAGTGCTATCACTGTTGACTATGTAAGGACTACGTATAATCTAGCGGATTGTTTCACTAAGGCGCTAGCTAGAGATACGGTAAAGAGGATGGCAATCGGTTTAGGATTGGTGCCTTTTGGAAATCACGAGTAAGGGAATCTTAACTTAACGCCCAATAAGACGTTGGGTCTTGAGTTCAATAAGATTAATTTCCTTATTTGATGATTGAAAGAACTTATATAATCATCCAAGGTAAAGTTCTTTAAATCTGTGATGTTATAAGAGGTTGTTTAATCTTAATAGGTCTCTTGACATTGTGCTTTGTCACAGGAGCATGCTTTTCTAAGAGATCTACCTATGTAAGTGCGAAGTTTGGCCGCTTCAAGGAGCTAGTGAGGCATAGCTTTGATGCACTTATGAATTGATATGGACACATGGCTAATTAGTGTCAAGTATATATTGAAAATGAGTAGTTAATCTTGTGTGTGTAATATCTTCAAGTTTTCATTATGTGTTGCTAATGGTTCAATCGTTTATCGACACCATTTGGATACGAGTGCTTGGAATGTGTATTATACTAAGTGGAAGTTCAAGTCTTTGTACACTTTCATTTATGCATGAGGTTGTTTTGTTATGATGATGTTTTGTGCAATAACTATTTTGTATACTCTAAATGGGGGAGGATTGTTGGAGATTTAGAGTATAAGGTTAGTTTAATTCATGATGTGTTTGTTTAAGTTGCTTGGTTATGGTGTCGTAACTTAAATAACATATATAATAACATGCTATATGTGCTATATGTGTGAGTCGTGTTTTGTGATTCATCATGCGAAGAAATAACTCGCACACATCGCAGCACATCTCGCAGCACACCTCGCGAATGTGGTAGCCAATCGGCAGACACTTGGTTTGGTGGGAAGGCGAGAACCGGTCGCGACTCGCGACCAGTGTCGCACCTCGCGACCTGCTGGGTTCGCCCAGCTCGCGACTCGCGACGGGGTCTCTGACTTTGTTGCTCTTTGCGTGATTTCGCGTGTTTTGACGGTTTGTCAATGTAATGTTTCGGATTTTCTGAAGCGTTGTAGCATTGTTATATATATGAGGTCTCTCATATGATGAAGGGGTTGAGAAAATAACTTCTCTTTTTTGCATACAAACTCTAAAGACCAAAAATCAGAAAATTCTTCATCTCTACAAAATCTCACAAACTCAATTTCATTGAATAGTGTTCATAGTAAGCGTGACCACTATTGTTTCTTCTTTGTATCTCGAAGGTGAATTCCGTGAACCCGTGCTTTACGATTAGGGTCGGAATATTACTTTTGGGAAAGTGATCCACGCCTAGAAGATTGTTATCTTGTGACCCTTGTTAATTTCTATTTATCCTAACACTTTAGCTGGTATTGATAATGACAAAGCCCCGGGGTTAGATGGTTTTAATTCTTATGTCTTTAAGAAGAGCTGGGAAGTGGTAATACATGATATTTATGAAGGGATTAAAGAGTTCTTCCTAAACTCTTATATGTACAGACCCTTGAATTGCACTGCAGTTACTCTAATTCCTAAAGTCCAAAATGCAACTCAGGTTAAAGATTTTAGACATATAGCCTGCTGCTCTATTATGTACAAAATTATTTCTAAAATTTTGACTAACAGGTTGCAAGCTGTTATTCTTGAGGTGGTTAATGATGCTCAGTCTGACTTCAAAACTGATAGGCATATTGCAAATAACATTTTATTAGCTACTGAGCTTATTAGAGGGTACTCTAGGGCTAATATGTCTCCTAGATGTATTATGAAAGTGGACATTAGGAAGGCTTATGGCTCAGTGGAGTGGAGCTTTTTAGAAAATTTATTACATGATCTTGGGTTTCCTACAAAAATTGTGGGATAGTTGATGGAATGTGTTAGGAGTGTTTCATATTCAATCCTGGTGAATGGAGTGCCTTCTCATCCTTTCAGTGCAAAAAAAGGGCTTAGGCAGGGAGATCCCCTTTCTCCATTCCTTTTTGCCCTGAGCATGGAATACTTAAGCAGGTGCTTGAATAAGCTTAAGAATGATCCTAACTTCAACTATCATCCAAAATGTGAGAGATTGAACAATACTCATTTGATGTATGCTAATAATCTGCTTTTTTTAAGCATAGTAGATGCTAGCTTAATTTCTCTCATGTTTAATGTTTTTCAAAAGTTTTCTGAAGCTTCTGGACTGTCAACTAGTGTGGAGAAAAGCAACATATACATTTGTGGAGTTTGTAAGTCAGTTGCTAGAGACTTATTTGGGATTGTGCATATGCCTACTGGTGATCTCCCTTTTAAGTATTTAGGGGTGCCACTTACCTCTAAAAAGTTAACATATGCCCAAAATAAACCTTTGGTTGAAAGATTACTAGTAGTGCTCAATTTTGGATGGCTCATCTTTTATCTTATGCAGGGATATTACAGTTGGTGAAAAGTGTCTTGAGTAGTATGCAAAACTAATAGGCACATATCTTTCCTTTATCCAAGAAGATTATTAAGGTTGTGGATAGTGTTTGTAGAAGATTTTTATGGACACAGGGGACTGATGAGACTAAGAAAGTTCCTGTGGCCTGGACAACCCTTCAATTTCCAAAGTGTGGGGATGGCTGGAACATTATCAACATGGCTGTTTGGAATAAGGCAGCTATGTTAAAGCTGCTTTGCGCTATTGAGTTCAAAAGAGACAAGCTCTGGGTCAAATGTGTACATTCTTATTATATTAAGAGACATAATGTGCTTGCAGTTAATCTTAGTAACCAAACTTCTTGGATACTAAGGAAGATTATAAGCACTAGAACTGTGTTGAATGAAATTAGAGGCAGGAGTACTGTAAGCACACAACATGAGTTCTATATGAAGAAAGCTTACAGGTTATTGGTAGGAGATTATGATAGAGTGAGATGGAAGCGTTTGATTTGTAATAACCAAGCTGCTCCTAAGAGCATATTTTTTGTGTGGCTTGCTCTTCATAATAGGCTAGCTACAGTGGATAGATTGATCTTATGGGGTATTCAATGCAACACAACTTGTTGTTTGTGGATGAAAGACCTGGAGTTAGTCCAACATATGTTCTTTTCTTGTGATTATGCAGCTGAGATTTGGAAAGGGATATGTCTACAGATGAGATATATGAGCTCCAGATGCAATTTTCAGAATTTAGTGATTGAGGCCAGTAAAATGGCAAGGAGGAAGTCAGGGAGGATTTTTGTCATGTTGTACACTGAATGTATCTATGTAGTTTTGAGGCAACGGAACAGTAAATTGTTTAGTTCTATTTGTAAGGAACCTAAAGCTGTAATGAGGGAAATTTTCTTTCAAGTGGCTATTGGGTGTTCAGAAGAGGATAGAAGTAGATTACTGATGTAATTTCTTCTGATATTGTTTGGTGTTGGGTACTTTCTCTGCTTCATGTGAACGGTTTATGTTTCACATGTTTTTTGGTAATATATATTTTTTCATTTGCCAAAAAAAACCAATTTCGATGATATTTTTTATTTTACATTGGACATTTGGACTCTTGTATCTGATTATATAGTTTTACGAGAACTATGTAATGGATTTTCAACAACTTTGAACCGCATATTTTAGTCATTTATGGAGTTACTTTTCCATCATTTTGTAAGTAATTAACTATATTCTAGCAACAAGTTTACAAAACTTTACCATAATCCACAAATATATAAAAAAGATATGGTTAAACTGCACTGCATCGCACCAAACGGTCCACAAATATAAAAAAAATGGTTACAAAACTCATATCGTGGACGGGAAAATGGTTAAACTGCAAACCGCACTGCATCAAACCGTTTCACGTGGTACTGTTTGGGTTGCTTGGGCAAAAGTGTGGTGTAGGTTGGTTGAGAAAAGTGTCAAACCACATATTTTTGTGGTTTAGTTTGGATTATATCCTGAACCGCACCAACCCAACCTACGAACAATTTTAATAATCATGGAGTCCTTCTAGACTATCAAATCATAGGAGTAACCTCCTCTCCAAGAGATACTCATCAAGATCAAATATTGTCATAGCATTAATCCATGTGCACATGTACGAAACTAATTAAAACCACTACAAGAAAAGGCCATATCAACGACCGTTTCACCGCGACGGCTAAAATAATGGTCGTTATTATTAAAAACAGCGACTGTTTTAAGCCGTCGTTGCCACCGACTGCTTTTAAAGTGGACAACGACGGATAAACAATGTTGCTAATCAGCTACAGTTTAAAGCAGTCGTTGATTTTAATATTTTAAATTTTAGATTTTTTTAGCTTAGGCGACTGAATTAAGCGGTCGCTGATGAAAAGGAGTTAAAATAAAGTTGACCCCCTCTTTGTTGTTAAACAATTGTATTCATTTCATTTTCAAAACACAAAAGGGAGAGGAAGGCCAAGGTCAAGGTCATTGAAGGCCAAGGTCAGACCTCCACCTTCCTCCAACAACCGGCGACGGCCCATTTTCGCTCTCCTTGCCGCCGGTAATTCCTAAAGCTTCATGTTTCTTTTTTTTTTAAAATTGTTACTCATCAAACCCTAAAAATTGGGTTTTTGGGATATAGGTGGCCAACACCACCGTACGGCGGTCGCCCGACTGTTGCCGCTTCTTATTCTGTCTCCTTGCTGCTGGTAATACCCTTTATATATGCTCAAAGCCTAGATTTCGCTCTCCTTGCATTGAGTATGTAGATTGTAGTAGTTTGTGAAGTGATTGGTGAGTCTGCTTAATATCTTTGTTGATTTTCTTTTTTTGTAATTACTTATTTTCTTTAAATTGAAATTGCTATAACGCCCTGTAAATTAATAGAACTGCTACGATTTTTTTTAGATTTGAGCATGTGCTTGTTAGAAAATCGGTTTATTTTGGGATAAAAGTTGTGAATTTTAATTATTGCTTGAGTAAATGAGTTATTGAAGTAGTTGTGATGAGTGAGTCTAGCTTGGTTAAATGAAATTATGGAAAGGTGAGGGAAACTTATATCTCAGCTTTTACCCTACAAACAAACTAGTCAATCTTCTGGTTGGTAGCTTATGTATCATACACAGTGGCGGACCCACGTGGAGTCCTGGGTGGCCGGGGCCCCACCATTATTAAATAAAAAAATTGGTTTTTCAGAAGAAAAAAAAAATCAAGAATATTCATTTATCGAGTCCAAGGCGTACGTGGTAGTGTAACTGTCAGCGAAAAACAGTAATGTTTACTCTTAGGAGTCTTCGATAATTAATACAATAAAAATCTCAAAAAGCTGTTACATATTGATATATTTGTCAGATTTATAAAGTAAAAGGATGAGAAATGATAAATCACTAGTCACTAGTGGTTTTGAAACCACTAGCAGGGGCTAAGTAGCAAAAAAAATAAAGCTGGGGGTTTGGCTGAAAGGAAAATGTGTTCCTAAAAAGTGTGAAACTGACAGAACGAAAAGTACTGAAAAGTGAAAACACTTATTAAACTACAACACACAAAACACTATTGTTTTACAATTTTAGTAAAAGATTGAAGAAAATTTAGAGATTAAAAAGTAGCAAAGTGAAGTGGTTAAGAAAATTCGAATTGGCGAAATTGATTGAAGAAAATTATAATAATCAGACTTTTTTTATGGAAATTCTGTTTTTTATAATACCAGATTTTTACCCTTTTAAAATAAAATTTTCGAAATTAGATTATTGTTAGTAAATCAGATTTTCGTCCTTAATAACAAAAATATAGAGAGAAAAGAAAATTATGAAAATATAATTTGAGTAGGTTTTGGGAAAATATCATATTTTTTAAGTATTATATATTGGAGAAACCCTAGATTTATCTACCTATAGATACCCCAAGTCACTCAAAAAATCTCTCACGTAATTCACTTTCTCCATCTCTTTGGTAGATCCTAATTTCGGATCTATCATCTTCACTATATCGTCATTTATACCCTAGATTCACCATTGTTGTTAGCCACTGTACTGGGTACCGGTGGATCTTCTCTGTTCTTCTTCTCTTTTCTTCTTCTTCTTTCTCTTTCTTCTTCCTCTTTCCTTTGATGTGTTTCGTTTCTGAAAACTGGAACATAAACTTTCTGTTTCCCACTGCTTTTACCTTTCAAAAGTTTTGTTGCTTTATTTTTAAAAAAAACAATAGATGCTTTGTCTTTAGTGTGTGGACTGTGGAGTGTGGACTAGGAGTTGTGATAATTTGTCACTGTGGAATAGTTGAACTTGACAAAAATTTTGACAAGTTTTGTGACAGTATGTTACGTTGTGAAGTAAAACTTTTTCTAAATTTGTTTTATTTTCTTCTCTTTTCAACTTTGTTAATTATTAATCTTATAAACTTTGGTTAAAGTTCCAACTTTAGGTAATATTATTTGTTGTAGACGGAAACTTCGTAGAAGGCGAATTTTAGGTGATATTGCAATATTTGGGATTCATTTGAGGTAATTCACAATGTCCATCAACAATAAGAATCCCGTTAGGAATTTTATGTACTATGTGTAATACATGTAGTTATGTGATCATATGTCTATGTTGGATATATATTATGTGACATGAATATTATTAGCACTTGCTATGACTAAAGTTATTATTATTATAGTACTACTATCCCTACGTATAATATATATATATATATATATATAGTATTGTTATTACTTTTGGACTTATTAATGTAACTATTCATACCATCATATTGAAATTATACTAATGTTGATAATGTAGTTTAATGGGTACAACTAGTGAGTTAATGATGTTACGAACGATATTAAAAGTTGACATTGTGACTCTATGAGCTCTAATGATGGACATATTGATCATTATGAATTATGGACGTTGATTATCTATATAAATGTATTAAAAGGCTTGCATAAACAAGAAACTGTGCCACGTGGAGTTTTAGTTCATGTAATCCATGTACAATAAAAAAATTAGAAATGGCGTAGTATAGGGTTTGATCCCGAGACCTCAAGTACATATACTAAAGTCTTAACCACTAGACCAAGTTGTATTTAGTGTTATTATCTTAAAGTATTATATTAATAAATGAAATTTTTTCTTACCCGTGGCATCGCCCGGGCTTAATAACTAGTTATAATTCTATAAGGTGATTAAGTTGGGGAAAATATTTATTGCACTAAAGATGTTCTTATGTGGTGTCGTTTAATGTGATATTTGATGTGTCATAACTATTAAAATCTATTAATAACGAATAGTGGAAATATTATTGAGGGAATTATCCTGTGGACTTGAATCCTCCATAGGTGTCGTATTTCTTGCCCGTTTTTTGCCCTTTTTTTTGTAAAACAACTTTTGTATTGCTGATGCATTATGGTGCTTGATACGAGTATTTTTGATAAGCAGTTTTGGAATTGAGAGGTGGAAATAAAGGGAAAGGGCGGTGTTTGGATTTGTGAAAGTGGTGTCATAAACATGGAGGTATATGTGTAGGGGAGGACAAAGGTGCCCTTATATAAGAAATATAACATTTCTAAAAATTTTGAGGTGGAAAGCTTACGCTATTCTCAAATTAATGGCGGCAAACTATTACAAGACTACAACGTGTGCTATGTGGAGTACAATATTTTGTTTTATTTAAACACGTGTGGCCTATTACAAACAATTGGAATATACCTTTGTAACGTGTGTATGGACTGTTGTTGCATGCATCTCAACCTGTGTTTTACTCATTTAAAAATTGTTTGTCGTGCTTAGACAAAAGTTGGTGCCCTGTGTTCTCACGTATGTTAAGTGGATTTATTGATTTTCTTTAGTTTAAGTGTGTGTGTCGTGTTCTGAAGTATGTTAAGTGGAATTATTGATTTTCTTTAGTTTAAGGGTGTGTCGTGTTATCACGCATGTTAAGTGGATTCATTTATTGTTGGTTGTATTACCTCCTATACCTCTTCAATTTAAGTGTGTGTGTCTCGTGTTCTCAAGTATGTTAAGTGGAATTATTGATATTCTTTAGCTTAAAGATGTGTCGTGTTTATGTGGATTTATTGATTTTCTTTATTTTAAGTGCTCGTTTGGTATACATGGGAATTTAATTCTTGTCGGAAGTTTCATTTCCTAGGAAATTACTTCCCTTATGTAATTTTTAGGAAATGGCCTAAATTTGTTTGGTTGACATCAAGGAATTTGCAATTCATGTGGGAATTCTGATTGACCAAGGGGGGAGTGGGTAATTAAATTCCCACACTTTTTGGGAATTTCAGTTTCCCAAGGAATTTACATTGCACCCATTTTCTCAACTTAATTCATGTCAACCAAACAACTTCCCAAATGAGAAAACCATGAGAATTTTCATCAGCTCTACATAAATTCCCCTCAACCAAACGAAAGCAATAAGTGTGTATCGTGTTCTTTAGTTTGTTAAGTGGATTCATTCATTTTCTTTACTTTAAGTGGTTTAAGTTGTACAACATATTTTTACCCTTGTTTTTAGGCTATTGTCTGTTTGGCGGACAACTACCCTTGTTGGTGCAATATATAACTCAAAAAAGAAAAGTATCGGAAATGTTTACCCTTGTTGGTGGTAATGTGGGTGTTGTTGTTGGTTAATTGAGTATTGTTGGATATGATTACAGAATTGTTGGATGCTAACAACCGTTGTACATGTGTTTTTTAACATATCCCAATGCCAAACAAGTTTTCAAGAATTTGGTGGACTCTTGTTCTTTGTAGTTTTAGTGTTATTGGATCAGATCCAACAGAATTTTATTTAAGTAGTATACGTGTACTTTTGCTTAATTTCAACAGAGGACAATGGGTTAAAAAATACTTCATCCGTTCTATAATAAGTGAAACACTTACATTTTAGAACGCTTCAAAATAAGTGAAACATACCTTAAATGGAAAAAAGAAAGTGAAAAAATGACAAGAGTACCCATCACAAACTTGTGTGGTTTGCTTTTCTCTCACCTACTTTTGATAATGATATTTTATGACTTTTTGGCTTTTCAAAGTAATGTTTATTAAATCTTGTGTCCAATCCCTATGTTTCACTTATTATGAAACGGAGGAAGTATTTGTTTTCAACATAGGCCAATGGGTTCAATATAGTTTTGGAGGACCCTTGTTGGTGGTGATTTGAGTATTGTTGTTATTAATTTGTACATTGTTGGTAATGGACACTTGTTGGTAATTTCACTATTGTTGATGGTGATTTGAGTGTTGTTGGTGTTTACATAAGTATTATTGTTATTATTTACTTTAATACGTTAGTATATTCAATATTTCTTTTTTTACGTTATTTTAATACAAAATCTTAAATATAATATAAATGGATCTTATTTTAAAGCATTTTGTAAGCACTTTCAATGGTGTTTCATGCTTGTCGATGCAATACTTTGACCATTAATAACTTTAATTTTCTATTAATAAAAATTATAAGAAGTTAATATTATGAAAGTATACATTGAGACGAATCCAACTGCATATCATATAAGAACGATTGATTTTATCTAAAACTAAAAAATGCATGGTCAAATGTAGTAGGTGAATAGTGTAATTTTCAATATGTAACACTATTTTGTTAAGGAGGAAGTATAATGGTTGCATTTGGCGTAGGTTGATTTGAGTTTGATGCGGGTTTTTTAAGTGATTGATTAAGTATCAGTTTCATAAATTAAGGGTGAGACGACAACGTAAACTCACAAAATTGATTGCACAAAATTGATTGCACAAAATTTAACATTTCAGTCCAATTAAAAAGGCAAAAGAGAAAATGAAAAACAATTCTATCTATAGGTAAAAATGTTCAAATTTCTTGCACATTTTACTTGTTAGTTTTTATAAAAAACAAATATTAAAAAATAAAAAAGGAGAGAGAGAGAAAAATAGGTAACGCAAGGGATAGGAGAGAAAGGGAAAATTGAGAAAAAAAAAAAAAGCACGGTTATGCGCAAAACCGCAATTTCCGAAGGGCATTACCATTTACCGTTCGTATTTTTTCCTAAATATCCCTAAACTATCCCTCTCACTCTCACTCTCACTCTCTCACTCACTCACTCTCACTCCTCACTCACTATCACCTCACCCCAACCACCGCACACCAACCATAGCAACCACCACCACCACCGCAACCACCAACACGGCGTCAACCACCGCAACCACCACCACACCGGCGACCAACACCACCACTCTCACCGAAAATCTTGTTGCCATGGCTTTTACCAAAAAAAAAATGTTTCGGTTTTTTATATTTTGTATATTTTTTGTTTTTTTTACTTCGAAAAATGCACGGTAACGGGTGAAAATTTTGTTCCCTCTATGGAGGAAACGGACAAGATTTTCGTTTCTTCCGTGGAGGCAACATACAAGAATTATGTTTCCTCTATGGAGGTAACGGATGAAAATTTAGTTATTTCCATGGAGGAAACGAAATTTTCAGATGTCGTGTTAACTTTCTTCCTGCTTTGTTTGTTGCCGAAAAAGCTAAGGAGTATGATTGGTGGACATTGTTGTTGTATGTATAATCCCTTTCTCGTATGATGTCATGTTGTCTTGATGTATTGTTTAAAAGGATTTTATCATATTATCTCATGTTTAGGGAAGAGATTATATGTTGTTGTATTGTATAATCCCTTTCTCGTACGATGTTGTGTTGTGTTGATGTATTGTTTATAAGGATTTTATCGTATTATCTCATGTTTAGGAAAGAGATTATATGTTGTTGTATTGTATAATCCATTTCTCGTACGATGTCGTGTTGTGTTGATGTATTGTTCATAAGGGTTTTATCGTATTATCTCATTAGAAAAGATATTATATGTTATTCTATTGTATAATCATCCCTTTCTCGTTTGATGTCGTGTTGTGTTTATGTATAAGAGCTCCATTTCAAACAATACATCTAAATACGAGGCCAATTTTATTACTCCGCTATAAACAATTTCAATATTTCCCTAATAGCTCCATTTTACACAAAACATCTTAATACAAAACATCCTAGAAAATATACACACATTTTGCTATAATATAAACACATTTTGACACAATTGAGCCCATGTAGAAAACTGGAATATGGGCCCTTATTATTTACTTGTGGACCCTTGTTTATGTTGTGAAGACCATTGTTTGTGAATAAATAAATGTTGTTTAGAATTTCTAAACACTTTTTGCTAGAAACTAGAATTGATCCCATGTAGAAAACTGGAATATGAGCCCTTATTATTAACTGACGGACCCTTGTTGTTGTATTCAAGACCATTGTTTGTGAATAAATACATTTTGTTTAGAATTTTTTAAACAATTTTTGCTAGAAACTGGAATTGAGATCATGTAGAAAACTGGAATATGGGCCCTTATTATGTACCTGTGGACCCTTGTTTATTTTGTGTAAACCATTGTTTGTGAATAAATAAATAATGTTTACAAATTTTAAACACTTGTTGATAGAAACTGGAATTGAGCCCATGTAGAAAATTGGAATATGAGCCCTTATTATTAACTGGTGGACCCTTGTTTATGTTGTGAAAACCATTGTTTGTGATTAAATAAATGTTTTTTTAGAATTTTTAAACACTTTTTGCTAGAAACTGGAATTGAGCCCATGTAGACAACTGGAATATGGGCCCTTATTATTAACTCGTGGACCCTTGTTACTGTATTCTAGACCATTGTTTGTGCATAAACATGTGTTTAATCCATATCTGGTTCAAAGGTTGAAGCCATAGTTTTTCTTGTAGTTCTTTTATTTTTCATCATTCGCGAGTAGCTTGTTGGCTGTGTGTTTGTATTTTGTTTTGGCCCAAGTTTTAAGAGCCGTCTTGATACGCATTAGTTTTTGTTGAATGCTATAAAACCGTGAACCTGTAATTTGTGTGTTCGAATTTTTCCTGACGATACAATGGGAGTCTTTATCAAGGACCCATAAATTTTGAAATCGGAATGGTGGTGCTTTGGTGAGTGATGCATGATTTGTTGAGAAAAAAAATAGGCGCATGATCTGAAACTGTAAAATTTCCATAGAGTAATGTACTTGGGTTGAAGTCATTGTAAAATTGTGCGTTTGAGATAGCCTTGTCAAGTCGCTCATAGATGGGTGTGTCGTTAAACAGACCCTTCCAGGAGAAAGCTTTTTGATGACAAGGGATATCAATTGCTGATTGTGTTTGAAGAAGATGGGGCGAGCGTTGTAGTTGAGTGCTTTTGATAGGGGCACCCCCTAGTTTGTCTTGGTGAAGGAGCATTTCATTAAAGTCTCCAATTAGTAACCAGGGGTTATGGACTTGTAGTAGATATTGATTGAGATATGCCCAAAAATGGGTCTTTTCGGCATTTGCGCGGGGGAGTAGGCCCCTGTAATAGATTAGACCTTGTTGGTTGGTTTGTACATAATTTCTAGTTCAACGAGACGGTTGTTAGTTACCTGATTTTGCAGGCTAATTTAGTTGTTATTCCAACACACCCAGATACCTCCGGTGTGATTGATCTGATCAATTATAATTCTGTTATGGAATTTTAGCGTTTTAAGGATGTGCTTGCTGTTTACATTGTTAGTTAATGAATCTATGACAAAATTTATATCCGGATTATATTTATTTTTGAGGTAAATTAATTTGCTTAACGCTTGGGGCTTCCCCCCCTTGAATATTCCATCTTAAAATTTTCATTTAATCGTTGTTTTGTTAAATCTGGTTCGTTTATCACAGAGTTGGTGTGGAACTCGAGTTGGGCCTTGGCAGTTAATGAACCCATATATTAGGGTACCTGCTGCATCCATGAACAAAGACGTTAGAGGGTGAACAAACACCCTATTCAAGCGAGCGTCAAGCACTCGGTTCTTTATGGCTTTAGACGCCAGTTCGATTTTTCTGGGTTCAAGACCCATTACATTATCGACAAAAGAGTGTTGGCTGTGAAATCTGCCAGCAAAGGAGGGATCTTCACTAGTAGAAAAAGGACGATTTGCGTCTCCCCATTTGCGTCGCATGAAATGCAAAACGACGCAAAAGCCTAATATGCGTCGCATGCTGTGAAGAGTGCGTCGCAAAATACGAGCCATATGCGTCGTACCCTATTGATGTGCGACGCATATAGCTCATGTGCGTCGGACTTTGAGGCCCATCCGACGCACATCGCTGCATCCAGTGACAAAATTTGAAGCCCTATCTGCGTCGCACATAAATAATATGCGTTGCAAAAGGCTAATGTGCGTCGGATCCCTTGGCCCATCCGACGCAGATCAGCCCAAAAGCCCAACTCAATTTTCTTTAACCCTAGCACCTCACTCAATTTACTCACACGCGTTCTTTTTTTCAGCGCCTCCCCCCCCTCTCTCTCTCTCATGTCTCTCTCAACTCTTGAGCGCCTCTCATCCTCTCCTCTAAACCCTAAAATCACTCTTCTTCCCATATGAAATCGCCATTGAAGAAATTGATAATGGCAGAACACGATTTTTTTTGGCGAGAACACAATATTTTTTGGCGAGAACACGATATTTTTTGGCGAGAACACAATTGATAATTGAAGAAATCGCCATTGAAGAGCACAGGTTTGATTTTTTTTCTTCCTTTTTCGATCTGACTTGTTTAGGGTTTCATTATTTCATTTTTTAGATTTGATTTTCGGTTTTAATTTCAGATCTGAAAATTCATTTTTTCAATTTTGATCTGAAAACTAAAATTTTCATGTTTACTAAGACACAAGCAGCATGTAAGGAGGAAGATTGATACAACAACGCAAGCAGCAACATAACAACAGTGGCGGCTGAAGAGAATTGCGGCGATACACAGGCGGCGCGGCCACACGGAGCGACAACGATGCAGCGACAATGAGTACGGCTACTAAGCAAAAACAGAGAAGTAGCAACAAGAACAAGAGGGATGCGAGTGATTCAATGTTAGGTTTTAGATTTTTTGCAATACAACTTCTGTTTGCAATACATGATGTAAATTTAAGTTTTTCATTTTGTTTGCAATACATACTGCAATACGTCTGTTTTTAATACATGCGAGTGATTCATGCTATTAGTTTTTCATTTTGTTTGTAAATTTAAATTGAGGTTCGTTTTAGATCTTTATGTTTGACGCAATAATTTTTTTTTTTTAATAAAAAAGGCATGATTTGCGTCGCACATAGTGACAGATGCGACGCAATTTCATTTTTTTTTAACAAAAAATACATGATTTGCGTCGCACATAGTGATTCATGCGACGCAAAAAGCTAAAAAATGGTTGGGGTTCACGGGTTATGTGCGTCGGACATCATGTAAGTCCGACGCAAATAGTTCTTCATCTGCGTCGTTTCCTCATCCGACGCAGATCATGTATCTCGATCTGCGACGAGACCTGTGCCGTCGGACCATTGTCCGACGCAAATGATGGTCCCAGGTCCGACGCAAATTGATAATTCTGTACTAGTGCTTGACTGTTCCCAAAGTATCCTGCAACAATGAACAGATACGTTAAGGGGTAGGAAAACACCCCTTTCAAGCGAGTGTCAAGCACTCGTTTCTTTTAGTCTAAATGCTTGGTCAAATTTTAGGGCCGAAAGGCCTATATACCTTTTTACCAATTTCTCCAGGGCAGCAGGTCGAAGAATGTTCCTTGGGACACATAATAACTTATTTTTAAAACAGTAAAAAAAACGCCACCTAATTTTTAAAACAAAAAAAAGCCTTTAATTCGTGGACCCTTGTTACTGGATCACCCCAAGTAAATTCCCGTCAAATAAAAAACAAGCCCATCAAGTTGGACGGACCCTTGTTACAGTTATGTTATACTACAGTTGTTTTTGCGTTGCCCCTTGCCACTCAAAATTGGAATACTGTTGAGTAAGAAAATGGCCCAACATGAATTTGACGAACCCTTGTTACTGTTATGTGGCACTCTTCATATGATTTACTTTGACCACCATGTATTATCTTTATATTAAAAAACATAGTCATCTAATCATATAGTAGAAGTATATATCTTGTTAAATTCGTCTGAATATATATATATATATATATATATATATATATATATATATATATATATATATATATATATATATATATATATATATATATATATATATATATATATATATATATATATATATATATATATTATTTTCTAAAAAATTCACTTATTAATAAATTGAAGAAACTAATCATCAAAATTGTAAGTTGGTGATTATGCACACAGAAATAGTAGAACTGAAAAAATAATAACGTAATAAATTAAGAGCTAGTTTGTATTGTTTTTTGCTTCTAATTTTAAGTTTTTTGTAAAACAAAAAATCAAAATATGAAAACCAAGAAAAGTAGTTTCCTTGTTAGTAATTTTAATTCATTTAAAATGACTAATGATCGGCCTATTATAGAGCAATTTCATGAAGTTCATCATATTTTGAACCAAATTAGATCACATGGTATGGTGATGGATGAGGCTATTGCCGTAGCCTCAATCATTGATAAATTACCACATTCTTGGAAAGAAACTAAGCATTCCTTGAAACATAGGAAGGAAGATAAGTCCATGGAGCAATTAGGAACTCATCTTCGTATTGAAGAGGGTATCCGGGCTCAAGATGGGGTTAAGGATACTAGTACTAGTATTCCTAAGTCTACCGTGAATATGGTAGAGGTTGGTGGGTCTAGTGGGACCAAGAAATCCAACAATAACAACTCTAAAACCAACTTTGCAAACAAGAAGAGGAAGACCCTCACTTGTTGGGTATGCAATAATGGACCTCATCTCAAGAGGGATTGTCCTTCTAAGAAGAAGAAGACAAAGAATGGACAACCTAGTGTTGTTCAAAACCAAGGTAAAGTTGCACATGAAAATGTAATTGAAGAAATGAATTTTGTGGCTATGATTTCTGAAATTATGTTTGTGCAGGTTGATGATTCTTGGTCGATATATTCGGGGCCTCTAGACATGTGTGCAATAATAAGCACTTCTTC
This sequence comes from Beta lomatogona, assembly GCA_947646795.1. Lineage (NCBI taxonomy): Eukaryota > Viridiplantae > Streptophyta > Magnoliopsida > Caryophyllales > Amaranthaceae > Beta > Beta lomatogona. The sequence continues at coordinate 51,931 of CANSNZ010001383.1, read as the reverse complement.
AAGTCTTTGGAAGAATTGGATGATGGTCCAATCTTGTATATGGGGAATGATTCTACGGTAAAGGCCAAGGGCATAGGCCAAGTAGAATTGTTGTTAATCTCGGGAAAGACTTTAACTCTCCGGGATGTTGTTTATGTACCGGAAGTTAGGAAGAATCTTGTGTCGGGGGCTCTTTTGAATAAATTTGGTTTTAAAATTGTATTTGAATCGTATAAGTTTATTGTTTCCAAGAGTGGTATTTTTGTTGGACAAGGATTTTATTGTAATGGGATGTTTAAATTTAGTATTAATAATGCAATTGATACTAGTTCTATTTACATGCTTGATGTTTCTTCTCTATGGCACAATCGTTTATGTCATGTAAACTATCGTAGATTATATGACATGTCTAAGCTAGGTTTAATACCTTCTTTCGATTTAAAGTTAGAGAAGTGTAAGACATGCATGCTAAATAAGATTACAAAGAATCCTTATCCTAGTGTGACTAGACAAACGGTATTGCTTGAGTTGGTGCATAGTTACTTGTGTGACTTTCATAGTTCACCTTCTTTGGGAAATAAAAAATATATTGTGACTTTTATTGATGATTATTCAAGGTTTTGTTGCATATATTTATTATTTACTAAAGATGAAGCACTAGAAAAGTTTAAGATTTTTAAGACCGAAGTGGAACTTCAACTTAATGAAAGAGTTAAAAGACTTCGGACGGATATGGGTGGTGAATACTATAATCCTAGCTATTTTAGTTCCATTGGTGTAATTCATGAAACAACCGCCCCATACTCACCTCAAAGTAATGGTATAGCGGAAAGGAAAAATAGGGTTCTAAAAGAAATGGTTAACACCATGCTTTCTAATTCGGGTCTAAATGACGATTTTTGGGGTGATGCAATTTTAACTGCATGTTATATATTAAATCGAGTTCCTAATAAGAGGAATAAGACTACCCCTTATGAACTTTGGTGTAACAAAAAGCCTAATCTCAATTACCTTAAGGTATGGGGTTGTAGGGCAACTGTCAAATTGACGGAACCTAAAAGGAAAACTTTAGGTGAAAAAGGAATTGATTGCATTTTTATAGGCTATGCGGTACATAGCAAAGCCTATATGTTTTATGTCATTGAGCCAAATGATGTTGTCTCTATACATACTGTGATAGAGTCAAGGGATGCAATATTTGATGAGACTAGATTTTCATCGATTCCAAGACCAAAGGACATGATACCTAGTACTAGTTCCAATGTTGTGGATGACATTAACAATGATCATGATACTACAACACCGGAAATTAGGAAAAGTAAGAGAATTAGAAAAGAGAAATCTTTTGGACCGGATTTTCAACTATATTTAGTTGAAGGGTCAAGGGAGTCTATTGTGACTCAAATTTCATATTGTTACAATATGGAGGAGGATCCTAGGACCTTTGATGAGGCTATGAAGTCTCATGATTCTGCTTTCTGGAAAGAGGCAGTGAATGATGAAATGGATTCAATAATGGGAAATCATACTTGGATTTTAGCTAATTTACCTCCCGGATGCAAACCTTTAGGTTGTAAGTGGATTTTCGTAAGGAAAAGGAAGATAGATGGAACCATACTAAAACATAAGGCCCGGTTAGTGGTCCAAGGTTTTAGGCAAAGATATGGTATTGATTATTTTGACACTTATGCTCCGGTTGCTAGAATAGCTACCATTAGACTTTTGATAGCATTGGCTGCGATTCATGGTCTAGTAATTCACCAAATGGATGTCAAAACTGCCTTCCTTAATGGTGAATTGGAGTAGGAAGTGTACATGAATCAACCTGAAGGTTTTGTGGTCAAAGGTCAAGAGACTAAGGTTTGCAAATTAGTTCGATCTTTGTATGGTCTTAAACAAGCACCTAAGCAATGGCATCAAAAATTTGATGAGGTCATTTTGTCTAGTGGGTTCAAAATAAATCAGTCTGATAAGTGTGTATATAGTAAATTTGATAATAACGGTAATGGAGTTATAATTTGCTTATATGTTGATGATATGCTTATCTTTGAGACTGATTTGGAACAAGTGGAAAAGACCAAAGTCTTTCTCTCTTCTAGCTTCTCCATGAAAGATTTGGGTGAAGCGGATGTTATTCTAGGTATTAGAATAATGAGAGGTAAAGGGTCAATTTCTTTATCACAATCTCATTACATTGAGAAAGTGATCAAGAGGTTTAATGAATCGAACTTGACTCATTTTGCTACTCCGATGGATCCTAGTGTTCACTTGGTTCCGATAGTGGTACTCCTATTTCACAATTGGAGTATGCAAGCTTAATTGGAAGCTTGATGTATGCTATGACTAGCACTCGGTCGGATATATCTTTTGCTATTGGTAAACTCAGTAGGTATATTAGTAATCCTAGTATGTTGCATTGGCAAGCATTGAGAAGAGTGTTAAGGTATTTAAATAAAACCTTGGATTATGTCATAACTTACAAAGGAGAATCTTCTATTCTAGAAGGTTACTCGGATGCTAGTTGGATTTCCAATAAGGAAGATTATTCATCCACAAGTGGATGGGTGTTTCTTCTTGGAGGAGGTGTTATTTCATGGGCATCCAAGAAGCAAACATGTATAACGGATTCAACTATGGCATCGGAATTCATTGCATTGGCATCTTGTTGCCAAGAAGCGGAATGGCTAAGGAATATGTTGAGTGAGGTTGACTTGTGGGTCAAACCTATGTCACCTCTTGCTATTCACTGTGATAGTGCATCAACCATAGCTAAAGCTTATAGTGAAGTCTACAATGGCAAGTCGAGGCACATTGGAGTTAGACATAGCTATGTGCGTGAAATGATAAGGAATAGTTGTATAACTATTAATTTTGTTCGGTCTAGTTTGAACTTGGCGGATACGCTTACTAAACCGTTGTCAAGGGAACTAGTGAACAAAATGAACAAAGGGATGGGTCTTAAGCCTATTGATCAACCTTTAGCTAAGGAAAACTCAATTTGATGTCTAATACAATGTTAGATCTCAAATTCAATGAGGATGGTACTTTTCTTAAAGGTTAGAAGCACTTGTGTTATTTACATCCCGAGGTTAGTGCTTGTTACTACAATGATAAGAGGTTGAATTAAGTTTCTTAATAAGTCTTTAATAAGTGCTCAATTGTAGGAGCATGTGCGTAAAGATTTACCTATATAAGCTAGAGGTTTGGCCGCTTCACCAAGTCTAAGGCTTGACTTGGAACGCTTTATAACACCACCACGACCCCTCCTTATATATACTAGGAGAAATTATGGGAGTTGTTATGCCACGCATGATAATACGTAAGGCTAATCAGATAATACAGCGGAAGTCTTTTAAAACAACCTGGAAATACTTTAATACAACTGTAATAAGAAAGTACGTAAATGAGTTACAACTCGGAACTATCCCATAACCGTCCTATCTTTAAAACAAGTCAAACCTTGACCCCAATGGTCAAGTAAAGTCAAACATACAATTCAAAATAACTTAAATATATAAGAAAGTACTCGTGTACTACAATTCCCATCCGGATGCTTATGATTCCCATGCACATCAAGAACTTGTACCTGAAACTTCTCCTGTAAGCTCTGCTCGCCAAATGGGTCATCACAGGGTCGTTGAGGAAAAACAACAACCAAAAGAAAACAAAGAAACACATACATCAGCAACGCTGAGTACATAACACTACTAAACTAATGCAAATAATGATGCATGCAATCTTCAAACAACTTCGGCTTGCTCTTCTTGGGACACTACATGCGACAAGCACATAACTGAACCTACTAAATACTTTCTTTTATTATTATTTGGCAATGAACGGGCACCGTCATCCTCTTGGAATCATACGGGCTACTATTCCTTGTGTAAGAGATCCCACACCTCTTACTAAAGTTCCATGAACTTTAAATAACTTGACTCGAGAATTTTAAGCTTGTTAGTAATGAAAGAGGGTGAGAGTGAGCCTCTAGACTCAACATCTCAGAGATACTGAATACGAGTGACACCTAGTCCACTCAAAGATCTTGATAATTGGAATTCCATAAACTTGCTTGATAAAATAAAAGCATTAGCATCGTCATGCTAAGCTATATGCAGGGAGTGTAGTTTCACACTAACTCCCCCCTTATGTTCAATACTCATGGGGGATCCATCCCAAGAGTTTTATTGCCAAAGCCCATTATGTGAGACACAATCACAATAATAATACATCTAGCAAATAGATTAATTTCTTATCTTTCTTTAACAAGTGAATGCAACAAATACCATAAATAACTCGATTCTAAATCCTTTGAGACCTTGCTCATCTTATTACTTTAATGACTCCATGAGTCCTTTCTTACTTTCTTAAGGATCCATGATCCAATCAATTGAGTCCTTGCTCAATGATTCAACTACTTGTGAGACCTTGCTCAATAACTTTAAAACTTGTGAGACCTTGCTCAACAAAATATATAACTTCTAGTGAGACCTTGCTCAATAAAACATATAACTGCTAATGAGATCTTGCTCAATGACATATATAACTTCTAATGAGACCTTGCTCAATAAGATATTCTCATGCAAGCCTTAGCTTCAAGAATAACATTAAATAACTTTAATCATGCTCAAAAGCAATTATCATCAATCACATGCTTTCTAAATATAGGAATAACTCAAAAGTTCCATTCCTAATCTCCTTTCTAAGTTCTCAACATGTACTCAAACAATTATAAGGCATAAGCCTCTCCTTACTCCTCATGCTCGATAAATAAACCTTTAAACACTAAAGTCAAAGGTCAATTGTATGTACCTTGATAACACACAAAAATCAACAATTAAAAGCTTCACTTGCTTCTACTATGCTTGAAACCTACCAACAACAAAGTACTATCAATTAGTACTCACCAACAACAATTCAAGGCTACTAATACATAAAAATCAGCACTTTAAAAATACTAATAAAGCTGATTTTTCTTTAAAAATGCTTAAAAACTATCTTTGAGTCATAAACTTGAAAACCTTTACTAATAGGCAAAACCCACTATAAACTAATACTTAAAACTTCATAAAAATTAATAATTATTAACTTAATTACTGCTGTAAATTTAATTAATAAATAATAATAAAAATAAATTTTTTTTTTTTACATGTGGTTCGAAAACCACAAAACTTGGAAAACCACACCAACCGGGCCACCACGAGCACCACCCGCACCACCACCGGCGAGGCAGTGGGCTGGGCGGCACTCGTGCCCAGCCGCTGCCACCACTGCACGACGGCAGGGGCCCGTGCCAAGCCCACGCAGCCACCACTTCTCTCGTCGAGGTCCTGCCGGTGAACCACCACTGTGGTCGCCGGAAAACGCAGAGAGAGAGAGAAAAAAAAATAAGAAGAAATAAAATCGAAACTAGATTAAAACTACAATTATCAAGGATGAAAACTAGATTAAAGCTTGAACTTTTGAAGACAAAACTTGAAGAACTACTAGAATTTGAGAGAGGAAGAAAACTCCTCTTACTCCTTTGTTGAAGAAGAAGGTGGCTGTGGAAATTCTGAAAATGATGGGGAAAGTTAGGGTTTCTCTTTTTATTGTGATAGTCTTTTTGGGTAAAACTAAAATACCCTTACTCATCGAATTACCGAAATGCATTTGATTATGAAATTGCCCAAAATAATCTTCTCACTAATATTACTAAAATACTTTCTTGAAAAGACTAAAATACTTCTTTGTGAGAATACTCAAATACTCTTTTGGTAAAATGACCAAAATACCCTTTTGCTCTGAAATACTAAAATTAAATAGCTTTAATAATTCAAAAATGATTAAAACTATTTAATTAAATAACTTGAAAATATGGGGGATTACACGCTTATGAATGGATATGGACATCAAGGCTTCATAGGTGTCGGAGGTTAAGAACTAAGTTTATGCTTATGTGTATTAGTATCTTCAATGATTTGTGGTGGTTATATGATTCAAAGCTTTGTCTATCATTATGATCGAAATTATTGTAACGTTACTTTTACTAAGTGGAGATTCAATCGTAAGATATTTCCATGATGCATGAGCATGTTTTGTTTGTAATTTATAGCAAGTTGAAAAAACTTTTCAACATTACCCTATAAATGGGAGGAGGATTGTTGGAACATTTATAGGGTAATGGGTTTTATAAGCTCATATGGTTCTATACTAGAACAGGAGGAGGTCTAGTATGCTAAGATTAGAATGTGCAAAATCGCGTGAAACAATCAAGCAAGTCAGGAGGTTGGTCGCGGGTCGCGACCAGGGGGCCATCGCGAGTCGCGACAACTGTCGTGGGTCGCGACCTGCTCACTTTCGCGACTCGCGATCTGTATCGCGAGTCGCGACGTATATTATGACTTGGGGCATGAAATTTTGCGTGGACGGTTTATAACCGTTGTGTTGTTTACGTTATTCTTTTAATGACGATTAAGGATTCTTAATCAGGGGATTAAAGGGAGTAACAGCTCTAATCTATGAGGGTATATGATATATGACCCTTGTCATTCTTATGAAGGAATTAGAGAGGAAAAATAAGTTTTCATATTCGAATACACTTGCTTTGCTTGAGAGAAACCTTGCTATTTTCTCTCTAGTGTTCTTCACAAACTACAAACTCAAAGTTCTTGTTGATTCACATAGAAGATCATCTTGTGAATTGTTTTTCTTCATTGTATCTCATTAGTTATTTCGTGTTAACCCGGTGATCCTAGAGGGGCGAAATTAAACTAATAGGAAAGCGTAGTTTCCGTGCCTTGGAGTGGTATATCCGGTTCCCTTGTTTGATCATATCTAACAGGGAACACACCCTGAGAAACACTAATAGTTTAAGAATTTTTTATGTGACTCTATTTTTTCTTATTATGTTAGCTTGGTAAATTTGTTATTATGTGAGGTAGTTTTCTTTATGAAATATTAATGATTAATGAATTTATTTTATTACCTTATATAATGTTGGATGTATAACTTAAAAGTAAAAAGTAAGAATACTAATGTATAACATCAGTTTTTCTTAGATTAAAAATAAGAATACTGATGTATGACATCATTTGATAAAACCCTAGCCTCCTCCTGTCCTTTCTTCTCTTCCTCCAAAAAAAACCCTAATGCTTTTCTTCTAGTTTGGGACTGTCATCATCCTTTCAATGGTGGTAAGCCCCCAATTCTTCTTTTTTCTTCTAGTTTTTTTTTGTTTTTGTTATTAATAATCTTCCATTCTCTCTCTTTTTGAGAGTTTTCTACCCAATTTTTGGGTTCTTTCTCTCCACTTATGGGAGTTTGGAGTTTAGTTCTAGTCTCTTCCCACGTCGTGGAAGTTAAAAAATTGGTATGAGAGATTGTTCCTATTGGTTGAAGTATAAGACCATCAACATGGAAGTATTGGAAATTCGGATGCGGTCAACATGGTTAAATCAAGAATTTTCTTCCCCAAACTATGTCAGAATGATAGACTTCCCCATCAATAGTTGCGTGATTCAGCAAATACAAGGGGGCTGCGCTGTATTGCTCGATCTGGTTCATTGTAGTTTCTTCGAAGACGAAATTGATTTGATCTTGTCTGATTATATCTTGTTTTTCTTTAATACTTATTGTAGATGCCGTTTGGCCTTTATTTAATGAAATTTCTCTTTCTTTCAAAAAAAAAATGTATGACATCATTTTTTTTATCATGTTTTCTTTAAAGTATCCCTTTCTTTTTTTTTTTTTTTTTTGACCAGTTAAAGTATCCCTTTCTTATGGGTTGTTTAAGTGTACTATAGAAATTTTTCTAATGTTTATGTAAATCACAACCATTCGAATCCAAGTTACGTTATTAGAATTTGACTTATGAGAAGTATAAAACAAATAATACTACTCTTGTTTTTTTTAAATGCAACACTTGATTATTATAATCCACTCACTAAAAAGGCAAATGTTGCATCTAAAAAAAACAGAGAAAGTGTGTAAAAAGTCGAAATTTAAGCTAATTGCCTAATCTTATTTGGAAAAATTGATAGGAACAATTCCAACTATGGGCGTTCCGCCATTTTCAGTCCCAACTATGGATTATTTCTGAGCGGTCCCAATTATGCATCATTTTTGCCAAAATTGGTCCCAGCAGGTTAATGACCTACTACAACAGGTAAAACGCAATTTTTCGTTATTTTTTTCGCCACAACCTTTTTATTCCTCCTCCACCTCTTTCTCACTTCTCTTCGTGTTTCCGTCGCTATAATTTACTGGTGGTGGTTCTTCCGCTCACCGCCGCCACTGTTCTCATCTCTCCTCTTGTTGGTGGTTGTTGTTGTTGTGTTGTTGTTAGGTATCGCTTCCCCGCCCATCCCGCTTTTCTCTCTCCTCTATTCACGTGTGTCTGTCGTTGCTACTCTTAGGTGTTGCTGCTGGGCATTGGGTTATAGATCCGCATGTTGGCGTTCCCGCCGTGAATTGGTGGTTCATATAAACCCAAAGGGGGTGGCTGGAGAGGGGTGGCAGGGGAGGGGAAGGGGTTTCAGGGATGGCTAGGGGATGGGGATGGCTGGAGAGGGGTGGCAGGGGAGGGGGAGATAGGAGAGAGAAAAAGGAGGAGGGAAACTGACTTAAGAATTTTTTTTAAAAAAAATCGGTTAAATAGGTAATCAGTCAGTTGGGACTAGTTTTGGCAAAAATAATGCATAATTGGGACCGCTCAGAAATAATCCTTAGTTGGGACTGAAAATGGCGGAATGCCTATAGTTGAGACTGTTCCTATCAATTTTTCCATCTTATTTTAAAAATTATGCAATGCACTAGATTACTACTTTTAAAAATTAAATAGCTTTTATAGTCACCTTTTTAGTTTCAAATGCTTTTACTAATTTATAACTATCTTATCTATACAAATATATTAAAAGACGTTCCTAAGGAAGCCTATGTGCCACGTGGCACTCTCCTCAAGCATCCAATGCATATGTTCATGTGAACTCCCCAATTTAAAAATATAAATATTGTGTAATTGCAAGGTATCGAACACGTGACCTTTTAAATGAAAAGTGAGAGTTTAACCATCAATACACTATCACTTTATTGTCTAATATTTCAAGTAAAATATAATAAATTCTTATAATAATTATATTTAATAAAAAGATTTAATCAAGTATTTAGATCTCTAAAACTCTTATTATGGTAGTACAACGACCAATATTGATGACATATTGTCCTAACCCAATTTCTTTTAAGCTATTATTTTTAAAATGAAACCTCTAAGGTTTTTTTACTTATCACGTCATGAGACTCATGACGTCAATTTTTCAACTTCTCACTAGACAAAAAAATACGAAAAGTAATAAATGAATTATGAAATTTATGAATAATAACATATTTGTTTATTGTAATTGACCCGAGGCATCGCCCGGGCCAAAATTCTAGTTAACATTCATTAAATGCCGTAGGTAACCACGTGCTTTCTTGTGATGAGGGTTGCCAAAAATAAGAAAGTAAATAGTAATACCATGGAGTGAAAGGCTACGTTCATATTGCCCGAAATAGAATTATGTGACTCGTGCGGTCGTGCAACTAACTTTGAATGAGAGTTCGCAATAATACTAAGACTAGAGTATAACTTGTTGCAAACTCAAACAACATAAGGCACAATTAATGCTTTGTACCATCAAATTGTCGAATAACAAATTCATTTATCATGAATATTGAATAATGCACTTAAACAGCAAAAGCATGGCTATTGTTGTGCCTATACATGGTGGTGGGTAAGTGGTTGAGAGGCAGCAGAACGGGTCGATGACTTGGCGTGGGTTCTGAAGAGTCCACTGGCCGATCGACTCACAACCATTTCCACAAGACATGGTCATGTTTTGGGTTAGTCAACCGGCTAAATGAAAGTTGAATATCATATGCAAGATAAGGAGAAATACCTTGCAAAAGGAGACAGAACACTAACAGAAGATATTCTGCTCAACTTACTATACACTCAGGCCTCAACTACCTGATAGTCGATTGAGCGATGCAAAACACAACAGCTAAGCTAATATCTGTCTCAATATTCTACTGATCTTAGACTCCGTTTGGTTAGACATAATACATTTTCAATAAAAAAAAAATAATTTTCTATGAAAAAGCATTTTCAAGGAAAAATACAATTGTCGACATCAAGAACATAAAGGAAAATGTGGCATTCCTTGATAGCAATCACTTTCTAGTTACCAACGAATCCATCTGTGTCAGCTTCAAACTAATACACTATACTCCCTCACAAACTCAGATTCTGTCAAAATAGATTGGTGGAAAACAAGATCCCATGTAGTTAACTAAAGAAGCTAAATATGTCATTTAACAAGCCGTTTTGTGGGAATAAATTGTAAGCAACACTATTTCCTTCCTGTCTGTACATGAAGTGAACAATAAACGAGCAAATATGCATAAATCTTATGCCTTCCATCAAGCTAGCCAGTAGTATGTTACTATTTGAACAAGGATGAAATAGCAACAATTTCAGACTGAAGATATCTGGAAAGCTTCTACAGCTCAAGTATTCACAATACTCATTAACAAGCAACAAATTTTTATATTTGACCAGAAATTCAAATTATTTACCTTTCATGTAGTATGATGCTTCCACAATTTAGCAACAACTGCAACATCTATATGACAGTTGATAACTGGAAAACTTTACCTTATACTCTCAGATTCTTGAAAAATAATTCAATATTAAATTCAGCCATCCTAGAATGCTACTTTTCCATGAACTAGTAGAATCAGGTGTGATTTATCAATGATATAATTACACATACAACCACAAGCTAGTGAAGGCCCGGGTTTGATGCCTACCCCCTCCTCCCCCCTTGCTATGAGATAGAACGCGCTAGCAGGGGGTATAGTATACCCACTTTGAAATGATAACTAATAACAACAGACAACAAGGGAAATAAAAGAATGTATCCTTGATCTTCAATTTCCGGGTAAACTACATAGATAACATCATTTTCAGCATGAAGACAATGCTCATCCTCTGAGAGTGAAGAGAGGGAGAGTTATTTCTTTCCAAAGAACGACAACAACACAACAGCAGAGGCTTGCTAAGATGCAAAGAAAGAACTCATAGCAATCACACCGAACCGAAAAATTAATAAAACCATATCCATTACACTTGGTTTTCATTTTTATATGCCTTCACCATATATTACAATCAAACAACAAAATCAAACCTTAGAAGAAATGTGTGTTAACATTATTATATCAACAAAGAATAAATATATCTACTCGGAAAACCTTCACGGATACAAGTTACTTACATAGCTGAAAGAGACTCCGTCCAAGAATTCAGGCCCTTTCACATCTAGCAGTGCCTCACTCAAAGTTCTCCGAGGTCCCATTTTATACCACAAAAAAGACCGGGACTTGCCAAATTAAAAACTTAGCAACGTAAATTTGAGCTTGGAAACAATTCTGGTTCAAAAAATTACTAATAGCTTGACTTTAAACTAACTTCAGAAACATCCACGGGCAATGGGGACCATGCCACAGAATCACGCGCAGCCATTAATCTTTTACGCAAGACCACAGATGCAGCAACCAACAACCCTACAGCAGCAACAAGGGGAACCAGAAAACCACCAGTTCTTCCCCTACATCCTTTCATGATTGATCTAACAGATACCATTCCATCAAGACTATCCACTGAGTTGCTCATTTTGAAGACTTCTATACCATTGAGTAATGCATCAACCCCTGAAGATGAGCTCGAATTCGAAGCCCCTATACTAACTGTAATGACCCCATTTTCTCCACTGACCACAAAATCAGCATAGTATGGGGAGGCTAAACTGTTTGTAATCGTCGATAGATCCAAATCTTCGATAGCCATACGCCCATTAACACGCACATTGAAGTATAATGATCCGAGCACAGCACTAGCAATATCACAAAAATGAAACCTCACTAGATACTTGTACCCATCAACAATGGGGAAACCCCATGTCAAATCATACTTAGCAACACCAGAATTCGAAGCACTAATCACCCTTGCACTATTATAAACATTATCAGGAGCAACCTCGCGGCTAGCTCCACCCATTCGGTATTTAATTCTACCACTAAAATGAACTTTCTTAGACTCTTGATTTGATTCTAAAAACCCATCATCAGTAACCCATGTTCTCCACAAAGAATCATTAAAAGGGGTCACTTTAGCACCTCCAACATTAACCCTAAACATAGTTTCATACGCATTTTTAGAAATTCCATCAATTTTAACCACCCCATTAGAATCAATAACCTGGGCAACGTCCAAAATCAAGTCTTTTGGAGCAGAAATAACTTCAATTGCATTAATGAAACCAAATTTCGATTTCTTCGAAGGTTTAAACGAAATTTCAAGCTTATCACTATCAACCCACAAAATATACTCCTTAATTTCAATAGTTTTCATAGTCAACCCACTAAAATCATTCAACAACAAATACCCACCAGCTAAAACATGAAATTGAGCATCAGAAAGATCGAATTTCGAGGAATCAAAGCGGTGAAAATGAAGACGTACCAAATGAGCACCTTTCTCTTTGATCTTAAAAGTATACTTTGAATGTTTTTTGAAGATTCTTGCCGAGTTGTAAAGCGGGTCAGATGGGTCCGAGTCACTGAGTGAGATCGTTCGAGATGCAGAGAGACAAACTGAGTCAGAAAGCGACGATTCATCGCCGGAAAACTTGCGATTGTCGGAGTCAACGGTGAGAGGAGATGCTGAGCCACAATTGATTAGATAATGGTCGGTGGGAGTGAAAGAAGAAGAAACTTGTGAAGAAAGAAGAAGAGAGAAGAGAGAGAAAATGGTGAAGTTTGGGGGATTCCCCATTGCAGAGAGACAAGAAACAGAGACTAAGTCAGAGAAAGAAGAGAGATTTGTGAAGGAAATTGTTGAAGAGCAAAAGTTTCAGAAAACACGGATCTGGTAGCGGGAGAATAAGGAAGGAATTTGGGGGTGAAATCAGAAATGGAGGTTTGTACTTTGAAGATTAGTTTAAGGAAATTGTGTTAGGCTGGTTTATACGCGTTTGACAGGCTGACAGGTGACAGCTACTTAGTTATGTTTATGGCTGGACCGCTAGATAGAGGAGTTATGATAAATCCATATCAGATATGGGCAACTTTGCCCATATCAAGGGTAAGTTTGTCAATTCAAGTAATTTAGTAAGATAGGAATGTAAAAGCAGGGGAATGGAGTATTCCCTCTCATTCCATAAGCTAGTTTAATAATAATTTTGAAAATTGTGCCATCCTCTCTCCAAACCTCACTCTTCAACCTCACTCTTCAACCCCCGCCATCCTCTCTCCAACCTACCCACCGGAGCTATAACGTTTGATGCGTAAAATTCGCCGGAAAGAGGCAGGAATTAACGGTGTTTATCGTGAATTGAAGGTATGTTTAATTACTTGAAAATTTCGTGGGTTACATCATGAAATTTCGTGGGTTTTGTTAAATTTCGTGGGTTTAATTCATGAAAATTGCATGTATTGTGGGTTTTGTGGTTGATTTCGTGAGTTTAATTCATGGGTTTAATTCATGAAAATTGCATGTCTTGTGGGTTTTGTGGTTGATTTCGTGGGTTTAATTCATGAAAATTGCATGTATTGTGGGTTTTGTGGTTGATTTCGAGGGTTTAATTCATGGGTTTAATTCATGAAAATTGCATGTCTTGTGGGTTTTGTGGTTGATTTTGTGGGTTTAATTCATGAAAATTGCATGTCTTGTGGGTTTTGTGGTTGATTTCGTGGGTTTAATTCCAATGCAATTTTCGCTGAATTTGTTGTCGCCGTTTTTCTGCTGATTTGGAGGAGACATGCAATTTTCAGCCGTTTTTGTTATCATTTTTAACTGTAGGATCATGTCTTATTTCTTGATTCAACTCCCTGCATTGACCATCTCTTTGGACACTGCAGGTGCATTGAATTTGTTGTCTTATTGTGTTGGATGATATGTAGAGTAATTTGTTACTAGCATTTGCATGTATGGAGTTTAGACTTGTAATTTCAGAATCATTTGCATGTGGTGGGCTGAGTTTCATGTTTCTTATAGCCTAAATAGTAGTAATTCGATCTCTTTGACACAAATGGAATCATTTGCATTCTTAATCTGTCGCATCTTTTTTCATCTTGTTTGTCATTATTTTATGAATACCATTATATGGTTGTATTTCTTTTGTGAATTAGATTTGACTATTTCAAAAATATAAGGTATGAACATATGATTTGCCTGTTTGCAGTACAAGGAACACAAGATGAACGAGAGGAGGAATCCACTCATGAAATGCTCCATGGAGGAGAAGGATCATATGCGCATGAAGGTGAGCAATATAGTATACTTAGAAGCTATTTGAAAAATATAAGATATGAAGACATGATACGATTGTATGCAGGACAAGGCCCACAAGGTGAACGAGATGAGTCCACTCATGAAGTGTTCCATGAAGGAGAAGGACCATCTGCGCAGGAAGGTGAAAAGGAAAAAACGACTGATACCCAGCAAAGTATAATGCCTCATTCTCTTACAAGTTCATTTTCATAGTTTTTTATAACTTAATCTCAGAGATAAATAATATCGAGTGAAAATAATTTATGTTTAACCGAACATAGAGTTGGACAATTTGTAAATAAAATTCAACTTGTACTAAAGTTGACGGGATTGAATGAAATTATACTGTTATAATAACGTTGTGGTAGTAAGAGTGAACTTGTAAATAATGAAGGAATAAAGTACACATTTATTGCTAGACTAAACTTTACTTGTGTGAAGGAGATGACTCGACCCATGAAGGCTTTACTAAAGATCAAGGGCCAACTTTGCTTGGAGAAGTGGGTCATAAACTCCCTGAACAAGTCCTTCACAGAACTCAGCCAAATATGTTGTGCTGATTACATGTCTTTGTTTGTCTCATGCATTCATACACAATCGGCCTATAATGGATACTTATTATATATGCAGGTGATGAGGAAGGTAGTAGTATAAACCTAGATGTCATTTCAGAAATATATGAACAATTTGGCAGTCCGACTACATCTACGTGGGCTACACCTTCATCTGGAGTGGGTGGTTCAAAATACACCTTCTCATTTGGTGACAAAGACATTGTGAAGGATATTAGGTATGAGAATTTGGATCGTATTACTATATTAATTTTAATTGTATGTAATTTGAGTTACATATTGTCTTTACTTTTAAGATTATGAGTTATATTTTAATTCTAACAATTTTTTTTCATAATTGTAGCCGACAGTTTAATGCAAGTCAGGGGTGGTGGAGGAAGAGTTCACAGCGAAATGGATAACGATGACATGTTCGTGGTATTTTGCGCGTCGGATTGCTTTCTTTTGTAATGATCTACCTAATGCAAGTGTAATTTTAAGTACCTCACTTAGCATTGTAATGGTTGTATGGATAATTTTAAGTACTTTCTATAATTATGGTTTTATGAATATGTGAACTAATCATTTCGTATTTAAAAAAATGAAGTATCGTATTGTGTTTATCGTTTCCTTTCCTCTATTTTGTGAACAATATATTGTGTTTCTGCATTGTCATATATTGTCAAAATTGATAGAAATGGTGTTCATGTTAACATTTTCCACGCATGCCTTTTTTCTTAATAACCCACGTCATAAATTACTTATTAATGTGACATTCAAAAAGTGTTATTAGTAGTCAATCGTTTAGATGTGAAAAAAGAACAAATATGCGTTAACTTCTAATCGTTTTGGGTAATTTATACTTGTTATAAGGTTTATTAGTATATGTTAATTTTATTGGATGATAAGTCACACAAATTAAGAGTATACACTACTAGATATTGTTTTTCTTGAAGAAATGAAGGTTTTGGAGTATAAAAAACTGACAACCATTAATTAAGGGCCCGTTCGGCATCGCTGTAAGTTTACAGTTTTTGGTTTTATGAATATAAAAGTCATATGAAATAAGGGGTACAATAAACTTAAAATTAATCATACTTATACCAATAATATCAATTTTGAAAACTGACAACGGAATACTGAAAACTACTTTTTCTGGTTTTCATATTTTTGTTTTTGATTTTTAAAAAAACTAAAAACTGAAAATAAAAAACGATAACGAACAACCCCTAAGTTTTCTCTTCCATGTGTTTAGTGTAATTAGTATCGATTTGGTAACTAATGAAGGCATCGTATTGTGTTTGTCAACAGCATATTGTGTTTCTGCATTGTCATGTATTGTCAAAATTGATTGAAATGGTGTTAATGTTAACATTTTCCACGCATGGCTTTTTTCTTAATAAACCACGTCGTAAATTACTTATTAATGTGACATTAAAATAGTGTTATTAGTAGTCAATCATTTAGATGTGAAAAAAGAACAAATATGCGTTAACTTTTAATCGTTTTGGGTAATTTATACTTGTTATAAGGTTTATTAGTATATGTATGATTTTATTGGATGATAAGTCACACAAATTAAGAGTATACACTACTAGATATTGTTTTTCTTGAAGAAATGAAGGTTTTGGAGTATAAAAAACTGACAACCATTAATTATGTTTTCTCATGCATGTGTTTAGTGTAATTAGTATCGATTTGGTAACTAATGAAGGCATCGTATTGTGTTTGTCAACAACATATTGTGTTTCTGCATTGTCATGTATTGTCAAAATAGATTAAAATGGTGTTAATGTTAACATTTTCCACGCATGCCTTTTTTCTTAATAAACCACGTCGTAAATTACTTATTAATGTGACATTAAAATAGTGTTATTAGTAGTCAATCATTTAGATGTGAAAAAAGAACAAATATGCGTTAACTTTTAATCGTTTTGGGTAATTTATACTTGTTATAAGGTTTATTAGTATATGTATGATTTTATTGGATGATAAGTCACACAAATTTAGAGTATACACTACTAGATATTGTTTTTCTTGAAGAAATGAAGGTTTTGGAGTATAAAAAACTGACAACCATTAATTAAGTTTTCTCATGCATGTGTTTAGTGTAATTAGTATCGATTTGGTAACTAATGAAGGCATCGTATTGTGTTTGTCAACAACATATTGTGTTTGTGCATTGTCATGTATTGTCAAAATAGATTGAAATGGTGTTAATGTTAACATTTTCCACGCATGCCTTTTTTCTTACTAAACCACGTCGTAAATTACTTATTAATGTGACATTAAAATAGTGTTATTAGTAGTCAATCGTTTATACGTGCAAAAAAGAACAAATATGCGTTAACTTCTTTTTTTTCCATTAACGTTCAATATAATATTCGTTTTGGGTAATTTATACTTGTTATAAGGTTTATTAATATATGTATGATTTTATTGGATGATACGTCACACAAATTAAGAGTATACACTACTAAATATTGTTTTTCTTGAAGAAATGATGGTTTTGATTTTCTTGAAGAAATGATGGTTTTGGAGTATAAAAAACTGACAACCGTTAATTAAATTTTTCATGCATGTGTTTAGTGTAATTAGTATCGGTATGTTAACTATTGAAGGCATCGTACTGTGTTTGTCAACAAGATATTGTGTTTCTGCATTGTCATGTATTATCAAAATTGATAGAAATGGTGTTCATGTGAACATTTTTTCATTCAAATGTTTAGTACCTTAGTGTTATTAGTATCGATTTAATAACTCATGAAAATGAAGGCATGGTATTGTGTTTATCAGTTATGCTATATTATGAACAACATATGTGATTGTGTTAAGGTGGCTTTACTTTATAAGTTCGAAAATGTTATGTACAATGTAGTAACATATTGTGTTTGTGCGTTGCCATATATTGTCAAAAATGATAGAAATGATGTTCATGTGAACACCGCCACTCATGTCTTTTATTTTTATTTTTAAATTCATGTCTTTTTTTTAACAAAACACGTGCTAAATTACTTATTCATATCACATTAAATGTTAAGGTTTTCTCCACCTCCATGAAAGCCCAGTTGTCTTCTCCAAATTTCCGCAATATCAGCAAAACCACAACAATGGGGAGACCTTTTTTCCACAATTCAACAACACTTAATTTCCCACTTCATTTTGGTTTTTATTTCTCCCCTTAATTTGCATAAAGTGAACGTAAGAAATTTTGTTCACCTGGCTTCTGTTGTCAAGTCAATTGTAGTAGAGGATAGAGAGAGGGGAAGTCACTTTTTCCCATTCCCTTTCATTCCCCTTCTATTCCCTTTCTCAAATTCAAAAAGTTCAATATAATATGTTTTTTGAATTTAATACATTATTTTTGTACTTACAACTTTTCACAACATTACTTTTTCAATTTTATATTGCTGATATGGGCAAAGTTGCCCATATCTGATATGGATTTATCAGGACTCCTAGATAGAGCTTTTGAGCCGGTGGCCAACAATTAAGCTGGTCTAATCACTGTTATTATCTATGGATTTATGCTACTCCTACAAATTTCCAAGGCTATAGTGTTTGGATATATACATAAAGTTGTAGGGTTGATCAAATTTAATCAGGTAAAAATCTAAGATTAAATCATAAATGATTAAGTCTAGTCAGATTTAGAAAGTTCAGAGGAAGATAATGCACAATGCATAAAAGATTTGATTTAACATTTAGTATTTTTATAAGAAAAATAAGGAGTACTAATTACAAGTTACAACTAATCTTATTAGGAAGACAAGGACGTACACATGGGATCAACGTTAAGAATGTTAAAAGTCTCCTACAAAATGACAAAATGTGAATGGTAACAATTGTAGAAGCATGTTGAGGGAGTGTAGAGGGTGTAGGGAGTCATCCTAAGGAGCTAGGAAAGCTCTCGGATAAAAGAATATGGTCGAGCTTGGGAAAGTCCAAAAATTTTAGGTAAATTTACAGGCTATAATACACGCTTTGAAACATTATAGGGGTCCGGTCATCAGACCTCATGGGACGCATTATTGGTCATAAGAGGTCATTTAAAAGCATATCTTTGCCTTAAAATTAGTTTTTTTTGCCCGGGCGATGCCTCGGGTCAGTTACAATAAACTAATATGTTATTATTTTTAAATTTTATAATTTATTTTGCTACTTTTCGTATTTTTTGTCCATTAAGAAATTGAAAAATTCACGTCACAACGTGATAAATCTCTATTACATAATCCAAGAGGGGAGCTACGGTGTCCCCTCTTGAAAAGACTTATATACCCCTAATTTGAAACATAGAAAAAAACTATTCAAAATTTCTAATTCATTTCCAGAAATACAATTATACAATAAGGAAAGTTATAAAAAGATAAAACTAATAACATAAAAAAGATTAAGATTGCCATTAAAAGATTACTTATGATGAGGAAAATATCCTAACAAAGAAATTTTTCAACAATTGTAAAACCAAAGATACAAAGTTTTCTTTTACCTAAATATTCAATAACAATTACAAAGAACATAAATTAAAAATTCAAAAAATTACTGAGAAAAAAAAGAGTATAACTCATCTTTGTATTTTTTCGATTTCATAATTGTTGTAGTCAATATGTTGTTCAAGAGAAAAAGTTAAACCTGATGAGAAAAAATAAGCATAGACCAACTTCTCTTATCTTCATTTTCAATCCTATGTTTTGTAAACATAAATTATAAGTACGAAGTACATGTTTATTTTTCGCATTAATATTAATATTTTTTACGTTTTTGAATATCAGTATTAATACTAATATGTTGGCGCACGCATCGCGCGCATACGAGGCTAGTAATGAAAAATTGAAAGGTTTGAGTTTGAAAACAATACCTTAAAAGGAATTGTGGTAAGAGAATATGACATCAATATCCTCTTGTAAGTTTGGTAATAAGAGTGTTAGAGATGTATATACTTGTTCAAGTCTTTTTAGTTAAGTATACTTATTACAAGACTTTATCATATTTTATTTGAAACATTAGACAACAAATTCATAGCGTATTGATGGTTAAGCTCTAACTTTTCATTTCAAAGGTCACGTGTTCGATACCTTGCACTTACACATTTCTTTTTTTAAAGTGAGGAGTACACGTAGACATAAATCATTTGCATTAGAAAGTTGAGTAGAGTGCCACGTGGCACATAAGCTTTCTTTCGCACGCCTTTTAATATATTTGTATAGATAGATGGGCATATATAGCCTTCACAACCATTTTCGGGTAAAACTAAAAAGATTGGAAAACAAATTGTAGTAAGCATCTCAAGACAAAGTAGAGGGCCTGAACCATCCGAAAGTCATCCTATCATATCTCGAGGTCCTTCGAAACATCCCTAATCATTAACAATACCTGCGTGATAAGGTTTGAAATTTGCCCCAAAATAGCAAAATTTGAAGGTCAAAATACACGTTTTTTGACATTTTTAGAGCTTGAACAACAAACCCCATGTGTCATGTGATGCATCCAGGGGCTAATGGGCTATAGAAGGGTATTTGAAAGCATCCTCATGCCTAAGAACGGGCTTATGGTGATTTTAGAGATATTTCGAGGTGAAAGTTGAAATATTCAAAACAAGTTGTGAGAGACATTTTCTTGTATCGTACTTCAACTGCAAAAACTCTTCCAGTTCCTGACAGCAAAACAGCTGATCCTTGGTTAGAATACCTGTGGAGTCTCTTCAAAAGACTTGGCAAGAGCACCCACGCAAGTAAAACAGCCATGAATGTGCCACCAACAGGTACGACAACATCTTTAAGATATGGATGAGAATCCATAACTTTTTGTGCATAAGGAGTTAACTCATCAGAGGCTTCTAATTTGGCCCTCTGCCCAATGACATTTGTTGCATCTGTCACGGTTTTCCAGGCATCCTTAAGTTTATCAGTCCACTCCATATTTCCAACAATTACACCACTACTTCCAACATACACATCCCCGATTTTAGAATCTTCCGGAACTTCAATCCCTTTATTATCCCCCTTACCACTAGTGAAAGATGAATATGTCAGACAAACCGACATCGGAATCATCGGAATCATCTGAGATTACACAAGATTCTGGAAATACAGCTAGGAAGTGAAGAACTCGTGAAGAAATTCGTTGTAATTTCGCGACAAGAAGTATGTGTGGGAGTTATCTCGACAAAAAATATTGAAATAGGCCTACGGTCCAAGTCGTTATAGGGATGACGGTGCTTGTTGGACGGCTCATGACAAAACATTTAGCGTAACATTGGGGGAAGAGTCAGGTCCAATCAAGTCCAAATTTGATAAACTAGGTTCCGACTCAACCACTCGAGTGTCATCCCAAGGAATCCTAGTGTCCTCAGGATGTTCCCTGAACAAATTGGTGCCAAGCCAAAAAAAAAAAAAAACAGAAATGACCGTAAATTAACCAATTTTGAAGGTTATATTACACGTTTTTTGACAATAATTAATGGACCATATGAGATATATCCTAGGGCCATGGGAGGACATTTGATAGCATTCCCATACTTTAGAACGAAGATATGGTGGTTCGGAGCTATTTCGGGGCAGAGTTGAGAATATACAAAATAATTCATGGAAGGCGTTTTGAGATAATATAGAGGGTCTTAACCACTCGAGAGTCATTCCAAGGAAACATAAGGTCCTCAGGAAGTTCCCTAAACAAGTTGATGTCGGGCCCAAAAGACTTCAAAAATGACCCCAAATTAGCCAAGTTTGAAGGTTAATACACGTTTTTTCACAATTATGGGATCAACAAATGGACCATATGAGATGTATCATAGGGCCATGGGAGAACATTTGATAGCATTCCTATGCTTTGGAATGAACATATGGTTGTTTTGGCAGCTATTTCGGGGAAAAATTGATGAGAATATACAAAATAAGTCGTGGTTGGCGTTTTGAGATAATATAGAGGGTCTCAACCTCTCAAGTGTCATATAAGGAATCCTTAAGTTTTTAGGAAGGTCCATGAAAAAATTAATGCCAAGCCCGAAAATCTTCAGAAATGACCCCAAATTAGCCAAATTTGAAGGTTATAACACACGTTTTTTGACAATTATGGGGCTCAGGAAATGGACCATATGAGATGTATCCTATTGCCATGGGAGGACATTTAATAGCATTCTCATACTTTAGAACAAATATATGGTGGCTCTCGGAGCTATTTTAGGGCAGAATTGAGAATATACAAAAGAAGTAGTGGAAGGTTTTTTGAGATAATTTAGAGGGTCTCAACCACTTGAGAGCCATCCCAAGGAATCTTGAGGCCTTAGGTTGTTCCTTGATACTAAAAATATTGTTGAGACTATAAAATTGGAAATACTCTAAAATTGTGAAATTTGAACACATGTTTTTTTTTAACAATTACGGGTAGGGGTGTAAGTGGATTGGACTGGATTGGACTTTGCCAAATCCAAATCCAGTCCAAGGTTTTTTGGACTCGAGAAATTGAGTCCAAGTCCGATCCAAATATTTTTTGAGTTCAGTCCAATCCAGTCCGATAACTTTTTCTTGAGTTCGAATCAAGTCCAGTCCAGTCCGATTATTATATTATTTTTTTGGGAAATTTCCAATGATGACCTCAAACTTTTTGAGTTTCTCATTGGTGGGCCTAAGTTTTTTTTATTCACACTGGTAATCCTCAATTATTGTTTTATTCCCAAATGTGATCTTATAAAGTAAAAAACCGGTAGTTTTGTTAACTTTTCATTAGAATAAATATATCGGTTTGTGTGCTTGAAAATTGTCTAGGTTTGCTTGCCGCAAAGATTGATCGGTTAAAGTTTTGGGGCTCATTTTAGGCCTTAAGGGCCAGATTTAAAATCTAAATTGGTTTTCATGCCTAAAAATTGATCGGCTAAGGAATTGAGTGTCATTTTGGCCCTTAAGAGTCAAATTTGACGTCAAAATTAATAAAAAATAACCGGAAGCATCTTGGTTTATGTGCCAAGACATTAGTTCTAACATAAAGTTAATGGAATTAATGGTTTTTTCTTTATAAGGTTACATTTGGAACTAGAACAATAATTGAGGGTTACCAACGGGAATAAAATAAACTGAGGGTCACCAACTGGAAAACTCGAAAGTTCGAGGTCACCATTGGGAATTTCCCTATTTTTTTCCACCGATTTAGATTCAATGATTCACAACGTTTTCTCATAATTGAATTTGAAAAATTAAGCTCATTATATTCATTCCGTAAAATAAGTCACATACATCTTTTATATTATATATATACATATTTAATATACATACATTATATATATAAATATGAAATATATATTATATATAATAATATTTTTGGACTGGACTGGACTTATTGGACTCCAAAGGGGTGAGTCCAAATCCAGTCCGAAAATATTTGGACTAGAAAATTTGAATCCGAGTCCAGTCCAAAAAAATTTCAGTCCAGTCCAGTCCGACAAGTTTGGACTGGATTGGATTGGACTCTGGACTTTTCGCAGTCCGCTTACACCCCTAATTACGAGACCCTATGGTATCCATCCTATGATTGTGGGAGGACTTTTGAAAGCATTCATATGCCTTTTGAACAAATATATGGTGGCTTTCAGAGCTTTTTTTGTGGAATTGAAAACATACAGAACATGTTGTGCAATGCATTGTTTAGGCAATGTGGAGGGTCCCAACCCCTAGAGAGTATTACCCTTATTAAAAAAAAAAAAAGGCAAGCAAGGAGAAGTCCGAAAATGGGCTTGAAAAAACCCAAATTTGAAGGTATACAAGCTGTGGACATTTATAAGGTTCGGGTAACGAATCCCATCGGATGCATTTTGAGGTTATGGGAGGTTATTTAAAAGCATAGTCATATTTGATTATAGTTTTCTTTGTTGTTTTCATATTTGATTATAGTTCTGAGTTGCCTACTAGAATTATACATTAGTCTCGTCCCCTAATTTTTTTTTTTTTATCATCTAACAACTCAAATGGTGTAATATTACTATGTCAGAGCCAAACTTAGAAAGACATACGAGATTGTGACTAACTAATTAAGGCTTTGTTCTTTTGGACTGAATTGAATTTGTCTGAACTGAATTGACTTTGAACTTAATTTGTCAGAACTGAACTGAATGAAAACTGTGAAGTTCCAATATGATTTCCATCTATTATATAGTGTGTATTTTTTTTTTTAAAAAAAGAGCTTGTCTGAGAAAATCTATCATCTGTCTTAACTAATTGGATTCAATCAATTACTTTGTTTCATACTGCAGATTTGTAATCAAGTGAAGAGATTGATTGTTTTCCTTTCACACCTGTTCATTATTGGAGGTTGGGCATAATATAAGATAAAAGTTAGTAGCGTTTATTTTCACTACATTATAATCTCTACTACTATAGTATATTACTCGTTTTTAGACTAATTAATTTTTAAAGTCTAACTATAAACGAGTACTATAGATTATAATGGAATAAGATTGCATGTATGAAACAAACTGATAGATTAAAAGAAAAAGAAATCAATGGTATCAACAATGAAAGTAACAAGACCATAGTTTGGGGTGTGAAATGCTATCTATTAATCTCATATATACATTGGTAAAACGCCAAGAGTTGGACTTCTAAAAGGGTAAAGGACTAAATTTGCTTCTATTTGCCCCGTCTATAAGAAAAATGCCCCCAAAAAATTACGAATCTGATCTGTAATTTTTATGGAGTTTTATTATTGTAATGTGGTTCAATGATTTCCCCTTCTGTGCATTCCCCTACATCAATTGCCACTGTACTTTCCTTGTCTGTATTTAGCACCCTACAACAGTCCCTCCTTGGAGCCTGCCACATTAAACACGACAATAAAAAAAATCATTTTAAATACAACATTGAACACCAAACCTAGATTTTTTTTCATAATCATCTCCAAATTTTGAAAGAATATATTTATTGGCTTTTGACTTTTTAGAGGAACATCTTCAATAAATTATAAGATAAGTTGTAAGGACCAAGGTTACATTAGTTTAAATAAGTCAAAATTATTAATTGAATACAACACACTCTCATATAAAAGGTGTTATAGAACTGCCTTTTATATATATATATAATTAAAAGACGCAAATGTCAAGAGAGAAGTAAAATAAATTTTCTTTTATTACAAGGTAAATCTTAATTGGACTGTTTTTTATAAGACTGTCCACAATAAAACACGAGAGTATTACTTTTTTTTTCACTTCTTTAGTAAATGCAATATGCTGAATTTATGCAAAAAAAAATCATTTGTGAAGTCACATCATTTCAGCCACATTAGTCTCCTTTGCAACACTTAACTTCAATAAGGGCGTATCAGAAAGTCCAATTATAAACCACTACTATAAAACTTGAAAGATCCAAACCTTTCTCTTTAGAGCTCACTCAATTAACTCTCATATACTCAAAGTTAACTTCCCTTTTCTTTTTTACGTGAAGTTTCAATTATTAGCAGCTAAAGATAATATTTCCTCTGTATTTTATTATTTTAATATACTCACCAAAAGTTAAATGTTGCATCTAAATAAATACGGAGGTAGTATATAAAAGAAGTAAAAATTTACCTGATCCCACTTGTGAGGGTTAGTAGGCTTCTTATAAACCTCAACCCTATGAATTTTCTCAGGATTCTCAACCTTCCACCAGCACCAAGGATGAGGCATTTGATGCTGCACATACTCACTCACGGTGACATTTGCCTTGGAATTAAGCAGCACATTAGAAAGATAATAAATGTAGGGCTTTTCACAAGGGTGCTTGCTAAATGACCTTGTATTGAAGGAAAACCCTGTAGGCTCATCTCTCCTGTGCCAATTCAGAAATGTTCGAGCTGCTCGTTGCATCTCTCGGGGTGTAATGGAACCACGGATTATCTGGACCGCGTAACCCCAGGAGACCGAGATGGTCCAATTTCGACTCCGATCGTAGCAAATGGATTGCTGCATTAGAGATTCCGAGTCCAGTTTCATGGGAGCTTGAAGATGTTGAAGGGACTCTAGGCGCCCCATGTTGGGAAATAATGGTTCCACTATTTCTATGTGGTGTAGTGAAACTAGTGGTGCCACTGGGTGTGCTGTTAAGAGTCCAAATAGGCTGCCATACACATCACACTGCCAAAATAGAAAAAAAACATCACATACTATAAAAGTTAGGTAAAATTGGTCTCAACATCCTGAACTATAGGCTATGACTAGTAGCCTAAACACCACCAACTACGGGGTGAGGTGCGTGCACTACCACCAACTACGGGGTGTTGTGCAGTCTGTACCATGAAAACCCACCGTCTTCGACAACATTTTAGGCTTCTGGCCTCATTTATGGTACGGAATGCACCCCACCCCATAGTTGGTGGTGTTTAGGCTACTAGTCGTAGTTGGTGGTGTTAGGTGCACCCGAGCTATAGTTCAGGGTGTTGAGACCAATTTAAGTTATCATCCTTAGTATTAGCTAGATAGTACTTCATAGTTCATATATTAGTTGAAGAAGCCAAGAAGGCTTATTGGTATATGACAATATTGAGGTGTTCAAGGACAAAGATATTCTAATCATGTACCTGCTTCATTCTGAAATAAGTGAAACACTTCTCTCAAAAAACTCTCACATAAAAGAGAGAAGTGTTTCACGTATTTCGAAACCGATAAAGTATATAGTAGTATTGTAATGGAGTAAGCCTTTTATTGGTCAATGAAAGATATAGCAAGTTCACAAATTATGGAAATATGCATGCACATATTTGCTCATATTGTGAAAATAAGCATTATATGTTTAGACTATAGATGTAATACCAAATGAGTGTCTTACACTTGATGTACAATCAGATTCAATTCAATCATAAAAAAAATACCATTTTACCCCGTGTGTGTGAATGAATTAGTTATATATATATATTTGGTATATCACTCTTGAAAATATCCATGTCAATCACAGTTTTAGTATTTTCTTTGTCTGGCTATTTGCGAGTCCAATTTCCTGTCAAACAAGTGAGGTAAAAATCTTTACTATGCTTGATTATTAGAGACTTGAAGGAGGCCTAAGTAGGTAGATGAAAGAACCATGACAAAGGTGTGGGAGACTTGAGTCAATGTAAAAATTCTCGAACTTCCAAATCTTTCGAATAGTCTACGTACCCCACCAAGTAAGGCAACGATAAAATCTTCTTTGGCACTTATTTTATTCTATTAAAATTTCAAACACAAGAACGAAGGGCCATAATTCCAATGTTTCAAGCCACATATGTCCAAACGAAATTAGGTATTATGTCACAAGATCTATGATTTGCAGATGAATTTTGGAAGTTGGAATTGGAGTCTAGGAGACCTTAACAAGAATTTAGTCTACACTAACCAAACTTATTATTTGAAGTCAATCAGAAGTTCACATAGTACAATCTAGTGGGCCCTAAATTTTTTTAATGGAGTCCGTCAATCTTGGTGTTTCTTTGACTTGGAGTTTATTATTTCTAGACCTGGGCATGGGCCGGGCCAAAGACGCGGCCGGCCGGCCCGGCCCAAGACGAGCCCGTTCAAGGCCCGCCCGGCCCGTTGTCCACCTCCAGTGGGCCGTGGGCGGGCGCCGGGATCAAGGCCGTGGGCCCGGGCGCCCGCCCGGCCGAACGCTTACTTTCTTTTTGTGTTTTTAGCCTAAAACCGTCAAAAATACAAAAAAACAACATAAAACACGGGCCGGGCCGCAGGGAGGCACGAGCCCGCCCCGGGCCCCGGGCGGAGCCGTGGACAAAACCGAGAAAATTTCAAGCCTGGCACAAGACGCCCGCCACTCACGGGCTCGGGCCCGGCCCGGCCCGCCATTTCCCCAAGCCCGCGGGCCGAGCCCGTGAACAGGCCCGGCCCATGCCCAGGTCTAATTATTTCCATGAAAGTTACTGTACATTGTCTTGTACCATTTGAAACTTAGAAAAGTTAGTTAGCTCCCAAGAATAACTAGTACGAGTGTACGACAAGCTCAAGGATGATGTTACATCATAACCCCTTTAAAACGATTTTAGGCTTATAAATCATGTGAGGTTCTTAGGTAAGTAACTTAATTTGTGCCGAACGATGCAAATAATTGCGTGTAATTGGCCCTTAGCCCCTTATATAACATTGTGTATGTATGTATCACAAATTCACATGTGAGCAATTGCCCATACCCATGAAAAAGATTTAGATTGTAAATTAAAGAATTACCCAAACGAAAAAATGAACCCTTAAAGATTGTAAAATGAAAGTTTTTTAATGTTGGTTAACGAATAAAGTGACAAAGCTTAGATCACCGAACTGCTTTGCAAGTAAATTGGATGAGTTAGTTAATCCAAATATTCACTAAGGGATAAATCTCACACTATTTGCATATCTAAGAGATAAAATAATTCGTAATCAATCACTAAAGAGAAGATAATAGGGTGATTAAAGTTACACTGAAACTTCAAATTTATTTCATGCATCTAAATTAAATATACTTAGTGCGTGCATGACTCCTATGCAAGTGAAGAGTGAATATCCTTAGTTTATAAACAGGTGTGTTATGTTGCTCTCACACACATGATATGGCACATGATCCTTAACCAACAACAAAAGCAACATTTAGGGTATTTCGATTACAACTTTTTATCTATTCAAATAATTAACAATTGATATTACTATTCTATTTTAGCACCAAAAGAACATTTCTATTCTGCTTCTATATTGTTAGCACTAATCACTCCTATTATTTAGGAGAAATTATGTATTCACTTCGGAAACTCATTTGACCCGGGAAAGTTGTTATTAAACAGAACTTACTAGTAAAATTTTAAGGATTGAATTTGATGGGCTACAACTTTTGACTAGTTAGTAGTAGTTAATACTTAAAAAAAGAAGTTAGCAATTCACATTGTAAATTGTAAATAGTAACAAAATACAATTCCACTAAAGTTGAGTTGTTATTGTATTACTTTTAGAAACTAACATTCATTCTATTATTCCATTATTTCTAGTCCTTTTACAGCATTGCGCTCATTTATTAAACGCCATAAAATCCAAACAGAAACTGAATTGCACTCACTTTTGTAACATATTTTTACCTTTAATAGTATTAATCATATAAATACCCTAAAACGTGAAACTGAGAAAAGAATAACAGTAGCAATTTTCTGAAAAGAAACTTGCAAAGATAACGTGACTATTTGTAATTTCATTCAAAATAATTTAAAAAAAACATGCATTATGTTTAGAAGATAGTATATTAATGACAATCATTATTATTGATTAGTATTAACAACATGTAAATAAACTTAATAATGTAACAACTAAATCCGAATAAACTTAGTAATGTAACAACTAAGTCCGAATAAAACTTAGTAATGTAACAACTAACTCCGAATAAAATAAAAGGAGTAGTAAACGAAATCGAACCTGATGAAAACCGGGTTCTTTGGTGAGAGGAACACCAAGCTCCGCCAAACAAGCTTGAATCCGATCATCCGACCCGTATAAACCCGTATACCTTTGGATACAAGTATCTTGCATTTTCTCAATAGCCAAAGCTAAAGGATAACTTATAGCAAAACCCCCACCTCCAAAAGCCATATCATATGTAAAATAAATATTTTGTATGTGTGTCTCCGAATTACTCCCAATATAATACATCTTAGTATGGTCATATTTTTGTAAAACCTTCACCAAATTATCCGGGAAAAATACGGTGTCATCGTCTCCCATGACGAACCACCGTACATCCTCTAGCCCCATCCGAACCATCTCCGATACAATTCTAGTCATTCGAAGGGCGGACCTGGATCCCCTTCGATATGAGTACCCGAACCTAGAGGTGTCCTCGGACACCTCTAGGGTCGGGTAATCATCAAGATCCTCGTTTTCCGAGAGGTTAACGTGGCGGTCAAGGAAGACGAACCCACGTGTAATATTAGGGCGCCACCATAGTTTAATAAAATCCTTACGGCGGCCCCACTTGTTGGCGGCCGCACCGATACCGAAGACGACGTGTCGAATATGAGTAGGTTCGGGATGAGGTTGGGGAGCAGGTTCGGGTAAGGAGATGTGGGTTTGGAGAGTAGGAGGAGGAGGAGAATAGAGAGATTTAAGAGAGAATAAAGTGAGGAAAAGAGAGATTAAAAGACAAATGAAGAGAGAGAAAGTGAGTTTTGGGAGATAGTTGATGAAGGTGGAGTCTGAGGAGTAGTCTTTTGAGTGTTGTTTCATGGCTGCTGTTTTTTTTTTGAGGAGGAGAGAGAAAGTTAGAGAGAGAGAGAAGGGGAGATTAATTAAGGAGAAAAGAATGGCATTGTTTTCTCTCTCTTTAGTTGGGAGGAAAAAAGATAGAAAATGAGAAGAAGAGATATAGATAGAGAGAGAGAGAATGAAAGCGCAGAAATCTAGGGAGATTTTATATCAGGTGTTTGAGTTTGGGAAGAAGTTGTGCAACTGAGTGTTGCTGATTGGCAGATTGGGTATAGACTCATGGGAATAGGATAATAGTGCTTTATTTTCTGATTACTGTTAATAATCCGATATCTCATGTAAATTCTCCTAAAAAAAAAATATCAAAGTAAATTCAAAAGAATGAAAACAAGTGAAATGATATATATAATTTTTAATAGGTAAGAAGAAATTCTATGGATTATCTTAGTACAAATCCCCATTCAGAGACCTATTATAATCGTATAGCCTAGGTGAGATCATGGGTCGGGTCGGGGGTAAGCCTTAAAAAATTACACATTGGTCGGGCCGAACCCGGCCGAAATTTTGTGCCCAATGCCCTCTATTTCGGGCCAAAAGGGCGGACTTTTTGAGCCAGAAAAAATAGACTAAAAAGTCATTTTTGACTTGCCCAAAGCCCGTCCCAAAACAAAAAAAAATGGGGTCGGGCCCGACCACGGGCAAAAAAAATCTGCTCAAACCCGCCCAAAATTTGGATCCGATCGGGCTTTGATCAGCTCAAATATACCCCAATCCTCCAACTCATTCCCCTTAAATCCCAAGCAAATGCTTGAGTACGAATTAAACCCTACGCTTCACTAGGGAAGATTGGAAAACTCACCTGAGTCAAACCCAATTTATAGTGAAACAATATGCATTGTCAAAGCTTATTATTTGTTGTATAGAGTCAACGTATTCTGTGAGTTAATTTTGTGAATTTGTACAAATAGGGATGGTGTGGATATGTAGACTATTGAGAGTTCAGGTACTAGGAAGTGATCTTTATTTTCTGATAATAGTGTTTTTATCTCTCTCTTCAGTTGGGTGGAAAAAAGATACTAGAAATGAGAAGAAGAGATAGAGAGAGAAAATGAAAGGGCAGAAATCTAGGGAGAATTTATATCAGGTGTTTGAGTTTAGGCAGAATTTGTGCAACAGAGAGTTGCTGATTGGTCATACACTCATAGGAATAGGATAATCGTGCTTAATTTTCTGAGTATAGTTAATAATCCGAAAGCTCAAGTATTAATTCTCTACATAAAATATCAAAGTAAATTCGGTGAGAATAGTTAATAATCCGGTGAAAATTTGGTCCTTATGTGAGAACATATATCATATGTGAGAATAGATGTAGGTCAGAACATGATGTACATTGTTTTAGAACATGATATACATTAATTTATAACATGATATACATTTTTGCATACATTAATCATGTACCATGCTGCTAGTAGCCCAATTGTGAAGAATTTGTTTATCATTCATACTTAGGTAAAAAAATTGCGGATTTCTGCCTTAATTTGAAATCTCGTATTGGTGGATTAAGGATGGAAAATGAAGCACAAATCCAAAACCCTAGAAATTTGTTTTGTGGTTCTTCAAACTATTAGAGATTTGACATTTTTTAAGGATCGAGAAACTGAAGACAAAAGCAAAGAGGAGAGATGTAATTGCAGAATTTGTTGGAAAACAGCAAAAATATTTAACAAACGTCCATGAAGGAGAAAGAAAATGATCAAAAAAATTGAAATTACATGATTGAAAAGTAGACCCAAATTTGAAAATTTACCTTTGTAATAAACGTAAATAACGTAGAAATCTGGGAATTTGGTGAAGATAATTGTTAAAAATCATGTTGTGGGTGTATAGACTATTGAGAGTGTAGGTACTAAGAAGTGATCTTTGACTAGATTGATATGGGTTCGATCGTGTTCCAAATATGTAGTACTTTATTGTCTCAATCAATTTGGTTACTTTTAGGGGACTCGGTCAATTTGTTTTGTGGTATAAATATATAACGTTGACAGAGATGGCTAAAGATACCACCTTTTATTTTGTATATGTTTTTAAGTGTAAATCATTTTTTTAAAAAGAACTAGCACCAATAACCACATGAGCTTTTGCCCTAGTGATACCCTTGTTGTCTCCCAAGGGCGATATCGTGTTCCATCCTTGGGAGCAACAAGGATGGGGAAAAGAGAGTTCATGCTTTATATATAGGTCTGGGATTTTCAGTTGTCCGATTCATAGGGATTTAGCCTAGACGACTACATTACCTAATAATTTCTTTTTATTAAATTACTAGAAGATAAATCTATATATGTAATCTTTAAGGTGATGATTTTATT
Source organism: Beta lomatogona (assembly GCA_947646795.1). Taxonomy (NCBI): domain Eukaryota; kingdom Viridiplantae; phylum Streptophyta; class Magnoliopsida; order Caryophyllales; family Amaranthaceae; genus Beta; species Beta lomatogona. The sequence goes on along the minus strand of CANSNZ010001383.1, from coordinate 19,525 downwards.
ACATGATTTATTAAAATCGTAAAAGAGCTAAATTTGTTTTAAACCATAAAAACTTTGGTTATTTACCATCACTAAATTCATCAAACTAAAATATAAAAAAACTATGAACTGTTTTAATCATCTTGATGTTTCAATGTTTTTTCACAATGGTTGCCTCCTATAAACGTTTTCCAACTAAAACCAGCACATCTTCCCTCAAAAATAAAAATAAAAACCAACTTATCTTAATGATCAAGCATTTGTTGTGAACATTAGAATTTTAGGGTTTTTCTTGTAAGTGATTTCAAGTAATTTTTTTTTTTTTTTTTTTTTTGGTGCAAAGTGAGAGATAAACTCAAGAATTACAAAACAAAAACAGAAAATAAAACTAAACAAACTTAAACTAGGGAGGAATAAAGCGTGGGTGAGCCACACCTACAACATCCTCAAACAAAATACGACCTAAGTTTAAAGGGGGGACTTGAATCAACTCTAGTTTGTTGTTCTGCGAGACACCTTGATTGGCTAACCAATCTGCCACTCTGTTACCTTCTCTGTAACAATGCTTAATCTCTACCACCCAACTCGGATCTTCTAATAGCTTCCTGCACCTATGGATAATATGAGTGCACGCACCACCATACTCTTCATTGTCTTGCAAAGCTATCACTGCTGCTTGGGTATCCATTTGAATCTGCAGCTTAGTGATATTCATTCTTCTCGCAAGGTCAAGACCAAACTCAACAGCCTTAACCTCAGCCATGAAAGCATTGCATATACCAAAGTTCGGGAGTAAGCATATTGAAGGACCCCAAGCATTGTTTCTTATAACACCACCACCCCCGCAGGCCCCGGGGAGCCTCCCGGACGCACCATCGGAGTTCAAAGCCATCCAGCCATGCCGGGGCGCCTTCCATCTAACAAAGGTCTCAACTCGAGCATTAGTAGTGACGTTAGAGTCTATAATACTATCACCCAAAGTCCTCCAAGCCTCTTCAAAGCGGGCCATGAGAAAAGCCATCACATCTAGTGGAAGGGATTGTGTGTTATTAAAGGCAACGCGATTTCTCCACCTCCACAGCCACCAAGTGACAATAGCAAAGAAAACCGGCCAAGTTTCCGGAGAATAATCACTTCGAGCTTGAAACTTAATATTTCTAGTAAGCCATTGTTTAAGAGTACCTGATGTAAAGGACGAAGATCGAGCTGGGCCACCAGCTTGCCTCCACACTTCCTTTGCTGCCTTACAGTCACGGAGGACATGTAACACTGTTTCATCAGCATTATCACAGATCGAGCATCTTGGATTAGTCGTTAAATTCCGCTTGTGCCTATTTATGTTAGTCATAAGACGATCATGCATCGAGAGCCAAAGGAACACTCTAATTCGTTGCTGAACACGCAGTTTCCAAATCAACTCCCAACATCCATCAACCGGTTCCAACTCATCTCGTCTCATAATACTAAGAGCAGATTTTATAGTGAATCTGCCCTTGTTATTTCCAGCCCAATAGAGAAGGTCCCCAACGAAGAATCTTCCTTCACTCATAAGCATCAATTTCCTTGATTACATCCGAAGGGAGAATATTTGCAAAGGAGTCCCATTTCCAGCCAGCATTTGGATCCCAAAGTTCTGCCACAGTAGCTCCATCTATATCACTTAGGATGTCATGTAACGCCAGGTCCCTAAGAGTGTGATTTGTGGCCCATTTATGGTCCCAAAATAAGGTTGAAGAACCATTATTTACCGCGACACGAGCACCATTCGAAAGAGTGTTTACGTTGTCTGTAATACCCCTCCAAACATTAGACATGTTAGCTTTGCGTTCAAACATATCCAGATCACATCGTCCCTTGCAATACTTACTTCTTAAAACCCGAGACCATAGAGCATTAGGTTCAGTAATGACCCTCCACCCAAGCTTGGTCAGGAAGGCTGCATTAGTTTGGCGTGTAGAGCGTAAAGCTAAACCACCTTGATCCATTGGCTTTTGCAGGCACTCCCATGAAAGGAGGTGTACTTTCCGTTTTTCTTCATCACCGCCCCACACAAACCTTCGGGTTTTTTTATCAATGTCATCACAGGTAGTTCTAGGGATTTTTGCTGTTTGCATAGCATAGGAGACTATTGTTGAAAGAGTGGATTTAGCTAGTGTGTTACGTCCCGCCAACGATAAGTACTTTGTTTTCCAACCTGAGAGCCGTCTATCAATTTTTTCACACAAGTACCCGAAGGTGTCTTTTGTCACTCTACTAGTCAAAGTGGGCATACCAAGATACATCCCAAGGTCTTCCGTAGCTTCAATGCCAAGCGCCTCACTGATATTGTTCGCCATTTCGGCACACACATTGTTGGAGAAGTACACCCTAGACTTCGCAAAGCTAATCTTCGAACCTGATGCTGCACAGAAACGTTGCAAACATTCACAGATGATTGAGGCCTGGTCAATCGTGGCCTCCCCAAAGAGGATAATATCGTCGGCAAAACATAAATTCGACAATTGGGGGCCATCTCTACTTGCTCGGATAGGCTTCCAACGATGTGCAATAATTGCTTCTTCTATAACTTGGTTCGATCTTTCCATACATAACACGAATAAATATGGTGAGAGGGGGTCTCCTTGACGGATTCCCCTACTAGGAGTGAAGGAGTCAGATGGTTCGCCATTCCACAGAACCTTCATTGAAGATGTAGTAATGCATTCCATGATGACCGAATTTAGAAGTTGAGGGAACCTTATTTCAGAGAGAGTTTCCTGAATAAAGTTCCATTTAAGCCTATCGTAGGCTTTTTCAAAATCAATTTTAATGGCCATATAACCAGTCTTGCCTTGTTTGTGCCTCATTGTATGGATAACTTCTTGAACTATGACAATGTTGTCCCGTAATTTGACGACCAGGCACGAAGCTCGTTTGAGTACAAGAAGTTAAATGCGGCATCATTGGTTTAATGCGGTTGACAATACATTTTGTGATTATTTTATAGATCACATTACATAAACCAATAGGGCGAAAATGAGAAGCTAACTCCGGATTATCAATTTTCGGAATTAAAACCAGAAAGGTATCATTGAGATTATTAGGCATACCTTTCCCCTCCAAAACGTCAAAAACCAGTTTATAAACATTATCCGCAACTAGGTCCCAAGGTTTTTCGTAAAAATAGTGCCTGGTAACCGTCCGGGCCCGGTGCCTTGAGAGCACCCATATTCTTGACCACCGTCTCAATTTCGCATTTAGTGAATGGGCGAGATAAATTGTGCCAATCATCATTGGAGAACTCGGGGAAAGATATCAACCTAAGCTCAAGCATAAGATGTCTCAAAGATCATCGGCAAATAATTTTGTGAAATAGGTGACCACATTATTTTTAATGTCTTCCTTATCATGTAACCAATTTCCATCAGCCGAGTCTTTAATGGCAGAGATACGATTACGCCATCTTCGAGCAATCGTACTAAGATGAAAAAAGGTCGTGTTCCTGTCACCATCACGAATCCACTCCACCCGCGATTTTTGATACCATAGCATCTCCTCTTGGGCGAGAACCTCATCAAGGGTTTTTCTGAGTTTAGCTTCGAGTTTAATAAGATCTCTTGATCTTGACACGCCCAAACATCTTTGTGTGCTCGCTATTCGAGCCATAAGAGTTCGCTTACATCGAAAAATATTATGAAACCGATTGCTGTTCCAGTCTTGTAGTTTATCCGCCATGACCGCAAGATAAGGTACAAGGGGAGCAGACTTGTCCCAGTTTTGCTCCATAAAGTCACCAAAATATTCATGAGACAACCAATCAAGCAGCCTGGAACCTGAAAAGTTTATTAATATTTGAAATAGGGACAAAGCCATTAGGAGAGATGAGTAACGGACAATGGTCAGATTGAATAGCAGGGAGATTTTTCGAGGCAGCATTCGCGAACTTTAGACTCCACTCACCATTGCACAACGCTCTATCAAGACGCGCACTAGTTCTAGTTTCAAGGGAATTACCTCGAGCCCAAGTATGGCTAGGCCCCGAAAATTCAACTTCCAACAAACCCATATCTTCAACCCATTCATTAAAACGCGTAGTGCGTCTGGAAGTTTCAGAACAGCTAGAACTTCGTTCCCAAGCGAAACGAGTATCATTGAAATCCCCCGCAAGTAGCCAAGGTTTGTTATTATTTATAGCAAACTCACGAAGATACTGCCATAGTTCAGGGCGTTTCGTAGGGTCGGGGCTAGCATAAATTGCAGTAAATTACCAAGGAATTAAATGTAGTAATCTTCATACTCAATTTAAGTGTAGCATTAATAGGACCCCTTGAAAGAATAAAGGTTAGCTAAGTTGGTTAGAGATCTACTTCCACCTCTGCGATAGTGGTTCGATTTCGATTGTAAATATCCTCTAAATACATACTTGCAATTCTTGAGAGAGGGACAACACATTTCAATTTTTACACACATATTTTCCTAGCATTTAAATGCAATAGGTTGAGTTCTTCATGCAATCTTCACTTCCTACTTCCTAGCTCTATTTCCAGATTCTTGTTGACTTGATGAACAAAAAATAAGAGGAGAGAGAAATTGAGAAAACGCACCCCAGGCGCCCTGATTGCCGGAATCCAGCGGCGCCGCTCGAACCAGCCTCCAGCTCAGCCGTGAGCCGCCAAGTGAGTTTTTTTTCTCTAAACCCTAAGTTTTAATTTCAATTTTTTGAGGTAATATTTGTTAATTGTAGAGGAAATTAACTTGTGAATTGTTATTGTTACAATTGTACAACTTGTGTTATGTGTTAAAATTGAGAGTTAAGGGTGGAAAAAGGAAGAAGAAAAGAGTAAGGACAGCCATTGTTCTTGAACTTTGGGGAGCTTGTGTGAGAGAGAAGTGGAAAAGAATAAGACTACATATTTATTATGAAAATAGTACAACTATAAGTGTATATACTAGTACTCATTTACTAATGCTAACAAACTTTCTAAAATTTAGGAAACAATATAACTAACTAAACAAACTTTACTCAACTATAAACTCCAACATTATGGTAGAATACTTGAATCGATTTGTTGTTGTTCATGATATTTTGAGTTGATTTGTTGATTCATGTTTTAGATTTATTTGGTTTGTAATTTCTTATTAATCAAACTGATAAGCATATATACTAGTACTCATTTACTTATGCTAACAAACTTTCAAAACTTAGGAAACAATATAACTAAGGGTTAATTGGCTAGAACAACACGAACTATAGCTCAAGTGCACTGAGCACCACAACCTTTGACGGGTGCACTCTGTAGCATTAACTTTAAGTCGAGGTGCAATGCATAGCATAAATGTGATAGAAGGTCGGAGGTTCCGCCGGAGTTCTAGAATCTTTAGTATTTTATAATTTTTCCCTTTTATTCCCTTCTCTTCTTTTTTTTCCTTTTTTTCTCTCTTCTTTTTCTTCTCTCTCAACATCCATTGTCCTTTGCTGATAATTGTTTTTTTAATTAATTCACTCATCTCGATCTCGAAAAGTAGCTAGTATGGAAACGACAAGATCAAATTTCCTACCTTATTGCCTCCCCTAAATTTCCTCCGCCAATTTTGGGGCCCCCTCCTACAATTCCCAATTTGATTCTAACACTTTTGGGTGTGATTGCGGTGAGATATGCAATGAGGATGATTGCTCTTGTTTCGTGTTGAGAGATTTGTGAAATATTGCACCACTTGTCTGGAGGAGGAGAGAGGAGGCGGGGTTTGAAACAGGGGAAGAGATACGGTAAGGGTTTGAAGTAGCTAGGGGAGGAGAATAAAAAGAGGAGGAAATAAAAGGGAAAAAAAGAAAATAATAAAAATTCTAGATTCTAGATTTCCGGTGGAATCTCCGACCTTCGATCACATTTATGCTATGCATTGCACCTCGAGTTAAATTTCATGCTACAGACTGCACCAGTCAAATGTTGTGCTGCTCAGTGCACTTGAGCTGTAGTTCGTGCTGTACTAGCCAATTAACCCTGTAACTAGCTGAACAAACTTTACTCAACTATAAACTCCAACATTATGGTTGAATACTTGAATTGATTTGTTTTGTTCATGATTTTTTGAGTTGAATTGTTGATTCATATTTTAGGTTATTTGGTTTGTAATTTCTTATTAATCAAACTGATAAGCACATTGTTATTGTCTTGTATTTTTGTGATAATAGGCTTGTTGTCTTTTTAATGAGCCTAATTTCTTGTTTAGGAAGGGTGTTTTGTATTTTGTGTATGAGCTAAGAAGATCTGTGCCAAAAGTTTTATGTTTAAGATGGGTTCTACTTGCTTGGATTTTGATTTCGGATACGAAACTTGAGGAGGACTGTAGAAGTCGAGTTTTTATATCCGGGCAAATCTTAGGGGCTTAGGACTAATTGTTTTCTCAGTTAGGAGGAGGTTGAATGCAGGGGTTTATATCCCTCTTAATCTAAGGGAAAATTTTCTTTTTTAATTTCCAAATGAGGGGAAGTGGGAGGGAGTGCAAAGTCAACTATGAGTGTTTCGCAGTGGACATCCGTGGTCCGTAGTTTGTCACCCCGGGTTGAAAATCCTTGCTCCGCCACTGCTCTTATCCTTCATTCTTGAATACATGTTAATCTCAGAAATTTAGCAATGTTTTGCACCACTAAAAACAGGTAGGTAAGTCATACCGTATTGTTCAAATTTCGTCGTTTAATATGCTTATTTTGAATCTTGAAGTTTTAGCTTACATTGTCATCATCAAATGCATAGCTTAAAGACAATACCCAATGAAATCACACAGGTTTTCCTTAATAATAATGTATATTTCATTGTATAGTTTCTTGATTGAAGTACCTTTTTGTTCAATTGTTTGCAGCTTTGAAATGAGTGGTTTTGGCGGTTTTAAGTTTCCGAGTTTGTAAATGGATTATGGGGTAGATGAAAATTTGATCTATAATTAGAATTTCTGGTCTATTTAGGTTGATGATAATGGCAAGAATTTGGTCTTTGAAGTTGAAATCGCTTGCTGGGTCAGTTGTTCATTCACCAAATTCAATTACTTCTAGGTCTTGTAATGCTTATACGAAATCTATGAGAACTGGCGATGATTTTCAAGTTAGAACAATCTTTGGCTACTTGGGTCATCATTACCACACTCATACTAATGATAGATTCTTGAAGTTTGAGTCTAGAGCTCGTGCCCAGTTAAGCAAACCCAATTATGCCTCAGCATTTTCACCCCCGTCAAGAATTCGGGTTAGGGATAGAATTCCGTTGACACCTATGTCGGGTTGTCTGGCATATTCATCTTTCACTAGTGGTAATGGGGGTAATAAAGGGCTTGAAGTTCCTGAAGCTTCTAAAATCGGAGATGCGGATGTTGGAAATAGTGGTGGAATTGTTGGGAATATGGAGTGGGTTGATAAACTTAAGGATGCCTGGAAAACTGTGACAGATGCAGCTACAGTCACTGGGCAGAGGGCCAAAGAAGCCTCTGATGAGTTAACTCCTTATGCACAACAAGTTCTGGATTCTCATCCATATCTTAAAGATGTTGTCGTACCCGTTGGTGGCACGTTCATGGCTGCTTTACTGGCGTGGGTGGTCTTGCCAAGTCTTTTGAAGAGACTCCACAAGTATTCTAACCAAGGATCAGCTGCTTTGCTGTCAGGAACTGGAAGAGTTTTCGCAGTTGAAGTACCATACGAGAAAAGTGTTTGGGGTGCATTAGAGGATCCAGTGCGCTACTTGATGACTTTTATGGCATTTTCTGAAATGTAAGTGTTATTGATTGTATAGTATTATTGGGTGTTTGTTTCTGTTACATAAAGTTTATTCAGCTAATTGATATAGCCCCTCTGGATTTGCAGATGCTATTTGATAGCTCCAGATACTGTCACATCTCATTTTATTTCACAAAATTGGAAAGGGGCGCTTGTCCTTTCGTTTGTATGGTTTCTACAACGGTGGAAAACAAATTTGTTTGCTCGTGCTTTGGCTGCTAAGAATCTACATCTGCTTGATCAAGAAAGATTGCTTACTTTGAATAGAGTTTCCTCTGTTGGTCTTTTGGCCATTGGAGTGGTTGCTATAGCTGAAGCATGTGGTGTGGCTGTTCAGTCTATTCTGACTGTTGGTGGTATTGGTGGTGAGTGTTTCAAATTGCTCTTCAACTCTTTTTCTTTGAACTAATATTTTGGAAGATTCACCATGAGCCTGCTTTGCAATATGAGCCTCCTTTGCAATATGAGCCTTGTGATAGGATAGATAGACAAAGACAAAGAATGAAGAAACTTATCTAGTTATCTTTACTCTCTACAACTCATGGCAACTCATGGCTCCTACTTCTGTTTCGTTGTAATTACAGATTCTTGTGCGACATTTGTCACTCATGCATGAAAATTGCATTTATGACTTCTTTTTGTTCTTAAGAATTGCCTCGTGCCTTTCCTAACTTTTGCATATCAACTTGCTTTTAAGTCGAGATATGACGATTAGTTTGTTAGTACTTTCCCCTTGGATGGTTTGGCCCTTACAGTGTGTCAATAGCATTGTGAGGAAAGGTGGTGGGAGATATAAAAATCTACTCCATGTTCTACACTAAAATTTAGCCAGTTTTATGTGAGAACCATCATATATCCTTGTTTTTAGATGTATCTGGATGTCAATTTTTGTTTACTTCTTATTGATTTAATACACACTATGAAACTCTTGGGGCAGAATTCTTGCATTGCTCTGGGACTTGCAGGAAGTCTTTTCCTCTTCTTAGTGAAGTTTACCTTTAATCTACACTTTTGCTTCTTTTCTTCTCCATCTAGGAGTTGCAACCGCTTTTGCTGCAAGGGACATCCTTGGTAACGTACTTAGTGGCTTGGCTATACAGTTTTCAAAGCCATTTTCCCTTGGAGACACCATCAAGGTATGCTACTTAAGTGTCCTTATGTCAGTTTTCTGCAAGCTAAACTACTCCTTGTCTGTTGATTATCTGTCTTATGATGTAAGGAGTTATTTTTTTGAAAATTAGGCTTAGTCAGAATCCGGCTATGTGCCTTTTGTTTTTAACATTTCTATGTGAGCAAGGTCTTGTACTTGCTGTTTATTGTCGTATAACTGTATTCATTTCAGCCGCTTTATTTTCAGGTTCTTTGTTATGGTGTGGGAAGGGGGTAGCACGTTGTACATAAAGTTGGCTAAATATGAATTATTTTATAAGAGTGTTGGCTTGTAAATTTCTGAATCGCTTTTTTTAAAGGTGAAAAGCTATTTTGGGTTTAGTTGTGCAGCTCTAGGTCTGTTGAACTTATCATCTTTTTCTTTCTCCTTGTGTGTGTGGAGCTTGACTTCTGCGTGTGCTCCTCATTTTTTGTTGTTATTTTTTGCAGGCTGGATCAATTGAAGGTCAAGTGGTGGACATGGGTTTAACTACAACATCATTATTGAATGCTGAAAAGTTTCCCGTAATAGTTCCCAATTCTATGTTTTCTAGTCAGGTGGAAGCTTCTTTCCTCTAGCTCTGTCTATAACCTAGTTTGTAGAATTTAGTGGTGCTTGCTTAGTTGGTTCATTCATAGTGCCAATTTGCATTTCTGCATCTTCTAATCAGACTTGCCCAGTAGTTGTGCACTTTGATGTTTTAACTATTTCTACGAGAAATGAAATTTGTAGGCTTAAACTAAATTATGAGTGCAATTGTAAATTAATTGTTTACTTTTGGTTCATTGCAACATTTGGCAGGTCATTGTGAACAAGTCGCGAGCCGAGTGGCGTGCTTTCATCAGTAGAATTCCACTGCAGTTCTATAATTTGGAAAAAGTTCCTGCCATTACAACTGAAATAAGTTCAATGCTACAGTCATATCCAAAAGTTTTTCTGGGACGTGAGGCTCCTTACTGCTATCTGTCACGAATAGAGAATTCGTATGCTGAACTGACTCTTGGATGCAATCTCAAATACTTGGTAATTTCCTTGCAAACTAACGTGTACACACCTTTTATTCAGAATAAACCCGTTTTGAATTTGATGCAATGAAAACCTTTTTTATTATCTAGCCAAGGTTTTAGCAAAAGGTTGAAACTAATTTTGTGCTAATTCACTATTAGCAAAAGGTTTTAGATTCACATTATAATAGTGTAGCCAATGTCAAATTGTGTGCCAGAACTGAATATAAGAGCTTTGATACGTATGTCATTCTCCCACAAACAAATTAATTTTAGTATAACGCGAGCTTGTTTGGTGGTAAAATCTTGGTCATCGTCCAAAACATGTTCTTCTTGAGTATATATGGTCCATTGAATTATTTTGTGAATCAAGGCTTAGATATTATGTATAAATCTTGTATCTGACTGAAAAGTTTGAGGTTATAATTATTTGACCTCCGTGGTGGTCGAATATATTCACTTAAGCTTATTATACTTCCTCCTTTGTATATTAATTGCAGCGTTTTCCTTATTTGGAATTTCCACATTAATTGCAACGTTTTCTTCAATTGATAATATCTTCTCTCTCCTATCACATGGGTCCCACTTTTTGTCTATCTCTAAGCTCTCTCCTCTCCACACGGCTTCCTCAAAAAAATGTGTCAATGGGTGATGTTGCAATAATAGTGGAATGGAGGAAGTAAGTATATCACATTATCGTGATAGTATATGTTCATAGGTGACAATCTCTTCGTGTAATAGGCAAGAGTTCGTTTTTACGTTCTGTGCTAGAAATTTTTTTCCTAGCTTGACCTTACTTGTTAGACTTGAATTGATTTATTTGAATCTCTTTCTGGTGAATGTAGAGCAAAGCAGAGAGGTATTCCACAGAACAAGATATCCTTCTACAGTGCATCCAGATAGTGAAGCAGCATGGTGCTTTATTGGGCAGTGCACAGCAAGATCTGATAAGCCAATGATTTTTGTTACAGAGGAACATCCAGCAGTTAGGTTTGCCATCTTGACATTATTAGCCCCAATACGTGCATTTATGATTCAACTCTACACTTGAGCCTGCAATCATGGTGTGCTCTTTCTTCTTGCCTTTTAAATTTCCTTTTTCTGTACAAACTGTTTTCTTGTAATATTGTTTAACATGGATTTCATGGAGAACTGCCTTATATCATCTTCCATAACTAGGCACCTTACATTCATCTATTGTCAAACACTCGATAATCCTTAGGTGGACTTGACAGTAGTTCCCTCCTTGTTCGGCTAGCTGAAGTGATGAAACCAATCATGAATTTCCAGCCGTCACCTATGTTCATTCTCGGAAAAGGTTAACAGGTTGGCCAATATAAATGAGAAACCTCATTTCTTTGGGATTGTTCATGAAGTTAATATTAACCTCTTGTCTGAAACTTTTGCTGCCACACCCTATCCTGAAGAATGTTTGCTGAGTCGTATATTCCAATCATTGATTGAGTTAGGTCCAGACCCAGAATCGACTGTTTCGCTGGGTAGGAACGTGATTATTAGATAAAGAAAATCATACTAGGCAATAGGCATGGTGATTGACTGCAGATGACTATAGGAGTATAAAACGTGAGACAGAGGGGGGAGACGAGTGAGTTTATCAGTGTGTAAACTTTGACATGGGATGGTGCTTAGTGTCTCATGATAGCTTGGTGGTGGTGCTTAAGGGCAATTAAAAGGTTAATGAGTGTCTTGGGTTTCTGTCTTAAATTCTTTCAGGGTATAGTCCGTATAGATAAAAGAGAGGTCATGGTATCTCAAAATTCCAGCTAATATGAGTTTTCCTCTTGTTTGGAATATATAGGCAAATCAAGTATTTGTTATCAGGTCAATCTCTAAAAGTTCTGAGTGTTCGAACTTCAATATGCTTATTCATCTACTAACCATGTCCTAACTGGTTATGATATATACTCTCGGTGTCTTGTTTTGGAATTAATCATCACATTTGTAGTGATAATCCCAACCTGTCATGATTGAGGATTCATCATGATCACTATGTATATACCCAATATAATACTTGTTTCTTTCTCATCTTCTCTCCAACAATTAATTAAGGGTATGTTTGGTAATCTAATTATAAGAAACATGAAATTTTTTCCAGACATTCCAAAATTGTACACATAGCTAGATGTACCATTTATAAGTTATTGTAATATTAAAGACTCTGCATCTGGCCATCTACCTCTTTGGTTTCTTCCTAGCTAGATGTTCAGTGTTAATTTTTTCAAGAAAAACCTGATCCCTGAACCCCGTTTTTCAATTGTCTACTTTTCTTTTCTGATAAGTGTGTTCTTTTGGTGGAGTGAAGTTCAGTGTTCATCATTGGCTCTCTCAGACTGATAGAAGGCATGACACACCTAAGGTGGTTACTATCGTTTCTCTTGTCGCAATTGTGCAAGTCAGTTGCGGAGGAAATAAACACAAGGATTTTCCAAGAATCATGAAAGGCCACATTTTTGTTGATTACGTTAAGCATCTGCTTCATAGCAGAAAACTCTTGAAAAATGGGTAACTTTGGGACATCAATTTTGGGACATCACAGAAACTGCTTTCAGAAGTGTTCAAACGTCGTGTAAATTGTAAATCAAAGAGTGTAGAATTGTGGAGGTTTTGTGCTATCTTAGTGTAAATTGCAGTTGCAGCTTTTGTAAAACCCCCTCTTCCTTAGCAAGTCTTGTGTAAAATGGTGTCAATTGTCATACGCTTATTTTTGAAATTTCAGAGTTTCCTTACGAAGAAGCTAAAAAGTCGTTCCATGTGCAAAATTTCTCCCCCCCTTGGGATACATATATTATTGAAATTTCTCCCTCTTGGGAAAGTAATATTAAAAGGAGGTACTTGCTGAATAATAAAATAAAGAAGATCACCGTAAACATTTTCACAGATTTATAACACTTTGGCAATTATTAACAGAGAATATCATCATTAGCATTGAACACGGGCGGATTTACGAGGAGGTAAGAGTGGATACAAATTGTAACCATATTCCCAAAAAAAAAAAATTAAAGAAAATAAAAGCCGAAATGGCAAAAAATAAAAAAAGTTACTTTATGCGTCCGGGCCCCGGCCCTCTCATTCTCGCTCTCTCCTTTCTCTTTCCTCTTTCTCACCTCCGGGCTACTCTCTTTGTCTTTCTCGCTCTAACGTTCTTTTTTTTTTTTTCCGGTTCCCTCATACTCTTTCCTCTCTCTATTCCTTTCTTTATTCTCTATTTCCCTTTCTTTTCTTTCGATTTGCCGAAGCATTGCCACTCGCGGAGCTCGGAGAGGGAACTCAATTCTCACGTCGCCGATGCCCGGTCGCCCTAGCAGGAGTTCATGCCGGCTAGTCGGACGCCGAACCGTCGCCGAGGTATGCCAAGCCCGGAACGAAGCCTTGGAGGCCGGACTCACAAGTTCATCGGGTCTAGGTATTTTGTCCCGATTTTTTTTTTATTTACGTTAATTTATCAACTTGTCAATTTTTTTAATGGAATTTGGAGTATGATTAGAAGTTGTGAAATTAAATTAGATGTGAATTGATATTTTGAATTGAAATCGAAATTGTGAAAGGGAAATTAGATGTTGTGCGCTTGTGAAATATGGAAATTGAGATTGCTTGAATTCAAATTAGAGATTAGAAATTGTGAAATTGGAAAGAGGTTGTGAATCGAACTTAGTTGAGTTGAAATCGGAATGAGATGTTGTGTCTTGTGAAATGTAATTTGAAATTAGGAACTTTGGAATTAATATCTAATAATGTGTTTACTTTATACTAGATTTGGAAGATGAAAAACAAAAGTTTAGAATTTTTTGGAAGAGAGGTGGAGGAAAATCACACAAGTCTACAAGTTAGTGATAATGATGTGATTAACGGGTTCCAATCTATGAAAGGTTGTTGGATAAACTTGTAATTTTTATTTATTTGAAACTTGTGTATTTTCGTTGTTTTAAATTAGTTGTAATTTGAATCATTAATTGATATTGGCATTGTATTTTGAGTTGAATTTTTAGTCGTAGCTTAACTCTAGCATTGTACTTTGTTTTATTTGATTTTAGTTCATCCGTATCCCTATCCCGTAATTCCTGGATACGCCACCGATTGAATAGTCCGTTGGCAAGGACCATTTACGTGACTTTAGTTCATCGTCAAGTCGCTTTTGGACAAGGAGCGTAACTTTCATAATTCATAACGTTAACGAAGGCAAAAGCCACCGAGGATATTCATCCCCATCGGAGGTGGCATATAATGCCATAAATCGTAATGTAATTCCTCCACTTGTAACTCGCTCTATTTACCTGGATCAGCTCATGACCCGCACTAGCCAGAACCGGTCCACTTTCATTATCATTACTTATCAAACATCATATATTCTTAATTCGGAATCATCCATAAATTGTAAACAGAATCATCCCTAAATTGTAAAAAGTAATCATCCCTAAATCGTAAATGTAATCATAAACATGACATTTCATAACATACGCGAGCATCGTCACTTCATAACGTGTCTCATCATGCAACATACAATTGTAACACATAATCATATCATAACGGAGTCATATACTCTATATTAACACATTTGAGCATATCATTACACATAACATATACGGGCATACATATATTGTTGGACATGAACGTGATAAGTCATATTTATATATAGTGTTAAGGTGCATTTAGGTTGCATTTTAGAGCATTTAGATTCATATTTAGGTTCATCATTGCATCATATTCTTAAGTTATGTTATTCTACTCCTATTCGGTATGTTTTCTTGTTTTTGATGAATTTCAGATAATGAGAACGTATTTGGAGTATATTTAGCTGAGCTTGAGGATTAGGAGCACTTGGGAAAGAAGCTACGATGCATAAGGATCATATGGATATGTCATAGTACGAGTTTGAGCCAAAACGAGCGAGAAAATCATTCGAAGAAATATGAAAAAGGAGTCATGTATACTCTTATGATCATAACTTTTGATGTGCTTCTTAGAATCAAGAAATTCCAGTTGGGTTGGAAACTAGGCTTGAAGGGCTTTCCAACGATAGGTCACACGCCCCAAATGGACTTCCGGTTTAAGAGATACAGGCTTCGCAAGTTGACGCAAAAATCGTTGTTTACCCGCCCTGGTCGACCAGGCGGTTTTGCCCGACCGGGCGAGACAAAATTTTCTTCGAGACTCTAAGGCATGTTTGCCCGGTCAATCGGGCGAAAGTGGCCCAAAAGTGCTTACGCGCCCGGCCGGGCGGCGGCGGAATTTCCTTTTGTCGTAGTTTCATAACAACGTCGCCTGACCGGGCGGTTTTGCCCGTTGACTGTGCGGTGTTTCCTGAAGGATAATTTTTGCCTTTTTTAGCCGGTTTTGTAAAAACTATAAATAGGGCTTTAGTAATTTCGATTAGGATATATTATTTTTCTGCTTTTTAGTTTAGTTTTCTTCTTTTCTCTCTCTTTAGTTTAAACCCTAGTTTTTCATGTTCTTCTTTAATTCATTAGTTTTATTATTTCATTCTCTCTCTTTTGATTGATTTCTTTTAATTATGTTTTCCTTTCTCTTTCTAGATGTAGTTTTTATTCTTTATTTCTTGATTGAGTAATTTTATTTCTAGGTTTGGGAATCCATGTTTATATGCTATAATTCTTGATGGATGTTTATTGATGGTTTCATTAGTCATTGTTATTTCTAATTGATTAGTGTTTATATTATTAATCTTGCAATCCCGATCAATTGTCCGATTAAATATTGCTAATATCGAGTCATAGATCGAGAGATAGTACTCTTTAGAGGGCTTGCCTACAATTAGCAAATCTGATTATGTTGGAGCGACCGTATTAGCATATGTTGATTTGAGAGCGTTAAGGCCCGACCGTAGGATTAACACGTGCTCTAGATATCCGATTCATTGAACCATTGATGACATTTTGATAGATTATAGTTATAAACATGGTAAACCATTGCCCTATATCCTTTTAGTTTGATTTTCGTAGTTTGATTAGTTTAGAACTTTAATTCAATATTCTCGATTTTGTTTAGTTTCTCTATACCTTAGTAGCTAGATTAAAACGACCATCCTCTCTGGATTCGACCCTACTTACCCTACTACATTGTTAGAAGGGTTTTGCGAGAATTATTTTTGACAGTGTACGTACCTATCGAACGTTACCTCATACGTTATTCCTTTTCTTACTCTTTAAATACTCAGTCATAACTTAGCCTCCAAGAATCATCATATGTAATCTCCTCAAAGTCATAACTCTGCTCAACTCGGGAGCAACGAAGAGTTGGGGAGCTTAGCTCCGGCGAGATAGAGCGATCTGGCGAGGCAAGGCAAGAACACCGCGATGACGGTGACAAGAGGTGGTGGTGCGGCGCGCGTCTCGGTGGCGGAAGGAACAAGACAAAAAAACAGAAAACTTCGGGAGGACGTAACTACCTGCTACGAACTCCGAATCGAGTGATTTTTGGGGTCTAAACTCAATAACTTTTCGAGATCTACAACTTTCATTTAGAAAACTTTTAGCAAATTCCGACTGTAAGAGTGAGATACTGGACAAATACAGTACGGGAGAGGAGAGAAAATGGGTGGTGGATGTGTGGTGATTTGAGGGGAGGAAGGATGGCTATTTATAGCCATGGTTATGTTCTAATTTTTGTGAATGATGTTGATGGAATTGATGAAAAAAATTGAATTTTGGGAGAGTTTGGTTTGGATTAGAATTTTTAATTGAAGTTGAGTTTTTGTGTGCAAGAAAAATACATTTGAATTTTAAATCCATGGTTGAGTTTTGATTTTCTCGAACCATTAAAAAATACAGGATTTTGTAAATGGCGAAGAAAATATAATAGGATTTTGTAGATCAAGCGCTTTCTCAATTGTCTCTATATTATAAACCAGTTTTAGTTAGGTTTACATTTAAGGATCAAGTTTTTTGGTTGGATTTCTTACTAATAAGGGTTAATAGAAGAGAGTTCAAAATATAATAGCCACCAAGTTTAGAAATTAAGTGGATTTTATCTAGAGTAGTAGGTAAAGTTTTATGAGGGTTGTTACACCGATATTTAGGAATTGAGATCGAATCACCTTTGTTAGAAGTAACGTAAGTAACATGTTATTTTTGGAAGTCTAAAATTAGAAGTGAGTATCTATAATATTTGATAGATATTCATAAATTGGCAAAAATGAAAAGACTACTGGTTTTGTAAATAATGATGATGATTTAAAAATTGGCAAAATTATGTCTGAGCCCGGGTTCGAACCGGGACCTCTAGTGTGTGAGACTAGCGTGATAACCGACTACACCACCCAGACTTTGCTGTTAGAGTATTTAAAACAAAATTACTATCGGTTTATAACAACCAACTCAAGATTATGAAAACTCGAGTCTTGTTAATTGTTATTTCTATACAGGAAATTGAATTACAATATAGACGTAACCTTTAATGCTTACTTCCATAATTTCCAATAAAGCACGGCAAAGTCAAGAAACCTTAACAAGATATAAGTGGATCAATATACTTCCTCCCTGTTGATTTTTTTTTAGTTCAATTAATCAATGGTGGAAGTACTTGATGTTATTACATAATAATGGAATCACTTATATACTTCATCACATTATTGTTTCAGAATCTAATAAGTTTATATTTTATGAATATGAACTTTGTGAATTAAAATCTCTATAAATGACAAAAAAAAAAAAAAAAAAAACTCTTAAATGCATATTGATGTCTTTGATGATGACAATAAATTTATATATCAATCTATAAGGGAAAATTTAACTCTTTTCTTCATAAATATAGACCATCATAAAAAATTTAAGAAGTCATAATCTATCTTACGAGCAAAAGAGAGTTTACCTGGTTTGAGCCAATTGTTCAGGATGAGTTCGATTAACGTCAATTTGGTTAGGTCATATCCGGATGACAAATAAATTTATGTTCTATTCGAGTCGGATTATATTCATAATTATATATTGTTGATTAGTTTCATTTATAAATCAAACAACATTAGTCATCAATTTTGGTTGGATCTGACTCAGTCAATTTTGCTAGGTCTAAAAAAGAATGAAGCTCAGTTTCTTGCAAGCATTTAGCACGCCAACAGAGCACCTGCCTATCAGGAGGCTGACATGCATCTCACCCTACAGCGGCACTATTGCCTCTGCGAAGCGAGATGTCTGGGTGAGGCCCTTTACGTCCAAGCTGAGGGTACCACGGCCACCGATGTAGAAACAGGGTTCAAGATCAAGACAACCAAAGGAGAGGCTATCAACTATCTTCCCACAGAATAATGTAATGAAGTACTATGATATGATTGCATCAACAATTTGACAGAACACGAGCATACAAAAAGGCAGTGTATTATTCAGTGGGAAGATTAAAAGTCAAATTTCCAAGATATTACTACATAATACAACACTCTAATAGGAAGGTACATTAATATAATTCAACCATATACAAGAAACCTGCGTTGTATATGCATTTTTATTTCAACGCGGTTTCAGTTGCAATTTGAATAAAGATTTTCAAAGTTCACCAGACAACTACTATCAGCCATTTCACATTCTGCAAATAAAGAGGGCAGTTTTAACCATTATCGATTCGCCATGTCAAGTTAACCAAATCGGGAATCTGGGTTGAATAGCACGGACTCCCTCCAAATGAGCTCCTTGATGTTCTCCTCTGTGAAAGATGGCTGCTCAAAATCAAAACTGAATGGCTGTGGACAAATGGGTTCCTCATTTGTGTCATGTAGAGGGGGCCAGGTATGGGTGGCAGAGTGCCTCGGTAACTGAAAAAAACCGGTAAAGAAAATGGGAATGATCATCAACTTGGTATTCAACATATGATAGTATAAATTCAAGTTCAAGAGCTTAGATATTTGGGGATCCAAAGTGTTGGTTTTATTACTACCTAGGATAGTTAGTGTGGGTCACAGACCTCAAGAATCCCTAGACATGTCAGTTAACGATAATGGCCAATATTGGGATATTGAAGGAACCTATAAATGAAGAAGAAAGATACCAAATATGATGGATATTTTGAGTTGCGACGACTAGAAAGGACCATCAGCAGTGATCTATATATCCTTGAACCATAGGACAGCAGGACATCAATCTATAATGTTTGTCTCAGCAGTGCAGCATGTGCGGAGTTAGCTGAGCTGGATCAAGGGGGATTGACCAGGTCAAGCTTGGCTCCAGCACAGTTTGACTGGAGCACGCAAGGGGTTCGGGCCAGGTTAAATGGTCAAGGCTCTTCTCTCTCTCTCTGAGCAAATCTAAACCATGGCTTCTAAATGAACAGTTGTCTATATTCATGGATGATGACTATTATAAAAAGTATGATACCTGTTATACGCTTGCTGGGATCAAATACCAGCATTTTGTCAAGCAAATCAATTGCCAAAGGAGAAGCATTCGGAAATTTAGCAGAGAACTGTTGCCTTGGAAATTGTGGAAGCTGCCTAACATATCTTCGAGCATTGTCACTTTGTAGGAAGCTTATACTGGAGTCATCAGGTGAACCTATGAGCTTCAAAGACACAAAAGAGCCAGAACATATTATCAATTTTGTTTCCAAATTGTGGGAAGTACAAGGAGAATAAGTGAGAAGCAAATAATACAAAGAAGCGCCCATCAATAAAAGTGATAAAAT